>VZTD01003576.1:45995-95302 GCA_013397725.1 Rhagologus leucostigma | reverse complement strand
TGGAGGGTGGGCACGGCCTGCGAAGCCTCGGACTGAGGCGGTGCTGGAGGGGAGGAGGAGGAAGAGGCCGAGGTGGTGCAGCAGCTGGCAGCGGGGCAAGGCTGCTCGCTCGGCGGCTGGTGCCTCTGTGTCCCGAGTGGGTAGGAGAGCGGTGCTGGAAATCCCCTCCCGGGAGAGCAGGAGGGAATGCCCAGCCCTGCCTGGAGGGGTGCATCGGGTCCCGGGGCAGCCCCCTGTGGGGGGAACTTGTGTCAGCCCCTTACCCAGAGCAGCATCCCGGCGTGGGGATGCGATTCCCCGCGGATGGTTGCCCCATGATGGGCGAGAGCCCTGGGAGCACTTGAACATCTTGGCGTTTGTGGCTTGTCTGTCATTTTCCTCGCTGCTCAGATTTCCTGTTTTGAAAACTGGGCTGAGAGCTTTGTTGGGCTTTTAGAGCCCGTGGCAGAAATATGGTTGTTTAATAACCACCTTTAGGATCCCATTAGTTTCTGAGGCTTGGGACTGATTTGGGAGAGCAGTTGAGAATGCCCCCGGATGGATTCACTTTGCCCCTGTGACTTGGAGCCGCAGCGTTTGGAGGAAGCGGCAGGGACAAAATGGACAGTTCATAAAAGGAACAATTGTGCACTGCCTGTTCTAGAGGGCACTTGCTGCCCTTCAAGAACTTTCCTCATCGTATATGCTCTTTATACAGCAAATCTTTATCTTCTGTTTCTGGCCCTTTTTTTTTTTCTACCTTAGTCCGGAAAATGAAACTGGAACAGACATTTCTGGAAATGAACTTGATTGGTGCAGTTGGGAAGATGTGATTCACAGTTATAATGAACAGTGAATTTTGTCCCATTTTTTCTCACTTCAGGTTTTGAATTATGTATTTCCTGGTTTTTAACCTGTTTACACAGTTATGCTGGGTAGGTTTTTAACCCTTCACATAAGACATCCATAGTGTTGGATTGCCAAGAGGTACCCCAAGTGCATCCAGGATGTAGAAGCTGCTGTTATTTTAGAAGTATCTGATGCTTTACCTTGTAAATTAAAAGGTTTAATTGTGCGTTATTTTCTTCTTACAATCCTACTCTGTGCTTGGAAGAACCAAAGCTGTTGTCAGTGAAATCTGGAGTTCGTGGAGATCGAATATTTCCAGGATTGGCCAAAAATAAATTATGGGGTAAAGAATGTTGCTTTTTTTTCCTCCTAGTCATGCAGCACAGATGAAAAGCTCTGAAGCTTTTAGTCATAACACTCTGGTCCCATGTTTTCCTTTTAATAAAGCATCCAGTGGGAGAATGTGACATAGTTGGTTTCTTGGATTTAGAGATCTTGAAATGGCTGGTACAACAGAGGAGAGGAGAGGAAACTCCAGCAGGGTTATGGTTTAAATACTATAATATAGGGGCAAAGTCATGTTGTTACTACCTGGTAATCTTGCATTTCTCTTGCAAGAAAATGCTCTCTACATGGTTGTGCTGCAGAACAGGCACTTTTGAGTCTTGTCAGTGGCACGGAATATTAAATGTCTCTCTCCTTTCCTTGCATTGCATAATCTGAGTGTTGTTCTCCCATAGCAGCAGAAATGATGGAAGAATTGCATAGCCTGGACCCACGCAGGCAGGAGCTCCTGGAGGCCAGGTTCACTGGGGTTGGGGTTGCCAAGGTGAGTGTGAGTACCTGTGGTGACAGGTATGGCTGCTTAGCCATCCTGCCTTGCACTTTGCGTTTTTAATTTCTACATGGATAACTTTTCTTTGCAAACAAATTCTTTATCACTTGTTGTGTTTTGGCCTGTAATTTGTGTGAAGTATGTTCAAGAGGAATGAAAATGGGATCTCTGTGAGCAGATGTTTCGCTAAACAGAAGATTTTGGGCTCTGATTAAGTTCTTAGGAGTTGTTCCATCTTAAGGCAGCTTGTATGCCCAAAAAACTCCATGACAACTTTGTAGAAGTGGGAATCTCATCTGGCTCTTCCTTTCTCCAAGAACACCTTTGAGAGCTGAATTTGGCTGCTGGTGAGATACAGTTTCAAGTGTTGTGTGTTGGATGCCACACGTAACCAGACTGAAACATTGAGTTGTTCTCTTCTTTGGGGTGCAGGAGCTAAAACTGTCTACCCCATCACCTGGAACACACGCAGAAAGTGTTTGCAGGGCAGCTCTCCTGTGTCTAATCCACAACCTGCCAATAAAATCCCATCTTTGTCCTCATGTACAGCTTCCACTTGGTCAGGAGCTGTCTAAAGCAAGGCACCTGAGTAACAATGTTGTGTAGTTGCTTGGTGTCCTGGCATTAAGCTGTGAATTCTCCAGGTGTTGGTACTGTTAATGTCAGTCTTTCTGAGCAAAGAAATGGTGACAGAACTAATTTTAAACTAGGTCAGGCATCATGAGTTAATTTTTGAGGGAGATAACTGAGTTTTGAACAACATCAAGGTAGATGGTAAAGCAACACATCATTAGATGATTTTCTGAAGCCACTTAGAATTATTTTGAGAAGAAACATTGTAGATGCCACATTTCTCAGAAAAATGCAAAGTGATTCAGCACTTGAAAGAGTTTTGTTTGAGTCCTCACTTTTCTTTCTGCTCTGCCTCTCAGACAAGGTTGAGTCTGGGAAGAGAGCATGAGGAAGCCGAATGCTCAGCTGTAAGAAAATGTAGTAAGGAAGATTAACACGAGACGTTAAGGGGTAACAGTTTGGGTTGCTGAAGTAAGAGTGTGGGGATTTTTTTATCTTTTCCCCTACTCTTAAGACTTTTAACATATTAAGTTCTTTTTCTGGCGTAATAGTTGATGGCATTTACTGTACTGTGATCTTGTTTCATACAACATTACAACTTTTTGTGTACTTTATCACCTGTTTCTTGCCTCTTTTCCCCCATTTTGTCACTTTAGAATCTTTAGCTGTACCAGTACAGATAAACCCAAACATCTTACTAGAACAGCTAAAAGCATAGACACTGTTATAGCTTTAAAGCAGTGCCAATGTACTCAGTGTTCACAAAGAATGTTAGGAACCCTTCCTTTTAAAGGAATAACCTTTAAGAGATACAGGAAAGCAAATCTTAATTATGTTTCCAATATGTTGGAGCAGAAAGTACATGCCCTTTTCTGTAGGGGTGAGTATTGAAAACTCATTTCTGAAGCAATCCAAGTAAAAAAGCCTCGTTCCTTAGAGGCCTCACTTCAAGCAAAGCTGTTTTGTTACTGAGTTTTATTTTTACCTGTTGTTATGCAGTTTTACCTTGTACTAGTCAGTAAACTGTTAAAGTGCATTACACTTATTGCAAACAATATATTTATTTATTTACTTGCATTCTTGCTAATTTGCAATAGATCAGCCAACCATTGATATAAATTAGCATGACTCTACTGTGTTGCAGCAAATCTTGGTTGCAGTATTAATTTCAGCTACTACATTCCCTCCCAGGTTGGTGCTTCAAATTCCCTCCCTACCCCCCCAAGCCTCCGTCCGTCATGCTCCGCACTGGCATTGGTAGGTCACTGTCTTAAAGGGAATATATTGGGAAAGCTGTGATACAATTTTGTGTGATTCAGCTAAGATTTTTAGCTGGCTCCAATAAAATGTTTGAGGAAAGAATTATGGAGTAAGTGAGTGCCATCTAGTGGGACAGGGCCTGGCCCATCCTCCTGGGATGGAAGGTATCTGGTGCTGTTTATTGCATAAAAGGAAGAAATGTCATCTCAGATGCTCAGATGTGATTGGGTGAAGGCAGCAGGCAGTTGTACTGAGCTTCCTGCCTTCCTCCCACTGGGTGTATCTTGCTGTGTATGGCTTCTTTCTTTAATGTTTAAAAACACAGGGTATATTTTGGACCTGTATAAAACAAAAGCGTTAGTTTATACCTTAATACAGCTTCAGCTTCCAGCCCTCAGTTCCTCTGTGTTATTAAAGAACAACTGTAGGTGTTTTAAGATATGAACGAGAGCAAGCTGATCTAGAACAAGTTTCCAGGCTGGAAACTAGAAAAAAGCTTCTAGCCATCAGAGTCATGGGATTCTGGAAGAGCTTTCCAGTAACAGTAGTAGAGGACAGAAATCCTAAACTGTTTTGGAAACAGCTTCGTGCTTGTCGCCTCCTGTGGTAGCTGAAGGTACAACCCAATAATGGCCGAGGTCATTTGTAGCCCCAAAAGCTTCAAAATTCTGTTGCAAGCCTATGACGAAGTTTCTTACTTAGTAGCTGAAGAATGTATTTCACTAGAAACTTGGAGTTAATTCACTGAATCAAATTTATGAGCAAGGAATGTTTCTAGGCAACTGTTACACTCGTGTGCTTCATCCAGGTCACTAGATAGCTTCAAAAAGCTGGTGATGCTTTAGATGTCTATTCTTGCCGTATGGTGAAGTGCGGTGAAGTGCCATTCTTCCCCAAATTCCCAGAGCAAGTCCCTGAATTAACACATGACACTCTGACACCGATTGTTCCTGCTTGTTTAGCTCCTGTTTATATTTATTTACTGGGAAAACCTAAGTGCATTCCTATGAGGCATTATCCTGACTAGACATCTTCCTTGGGTCAGGAGGCCCAGGAGACAAAATGTGAGTCGTTTCTCTAGATAATACTGTTTAATTTAGTCTGTTCTCATCTTCTGCCCCCCTTCCTCCTATTTGGGTGCTGCCTTTAAAATATCAGGTGGGTTAAATCCAAGGATTTGTGTCATTTCCGCAGACTTTCCCTGGATAAGAATTTGAGTAAGTAATTGTGATGGGTGAATCTGTATTTGTACACAGCCTGTCTCGGGCTTAACCAGGGTGGGCCTCACAGTAGCACATGTATCTTCTACAAGTTTGGTTTTCAAAAGATCTCCAAACCAAGCTCTGTGTGCCACTTTTATAGTTAAACTAAAAAGGCTGAAGTACTTACAGGGAGAGTAACTGGGCTGTAGGAATCTTGTAGATCCATCTGACTGTGCCAGAATTGTAAAAGTGTTGGTCGTGGTGGTAGCTAGTGCTCCCTTTCCTCCTGCTTTGAGGTAGTACTGCAGAATATATGCACCAAATATATAATATATACTGCAGAATATGCCACCAAAAAAATTGTTCATAAAGAACAGTATTTGCTTGTATTAGTTTGGTTTTTAGTCTTTCTCTGTAGCTTTTGAAGTCCTGATCACTTCAGCAACTCCAGTTCTGTGATGTACTCAGCAACAGTTTTAGCAGCAGAGTTACCACGTTGAGAATTCATGTTTGAGGATAATCATGTCTTCCTTGGAGGGAAGTGGTGCTGCACAGTGGTGGTCCCTAACAAGTGTCACAGGCCATGAGAAGAACCAGTTAATCAGAGTTTTAAAACTTAGAATTGAATTTAGCAGCTGCCACAGAATGTGCCCGGACTTATATACCAGATACTTGAAAATTGTTCGGATGCTCCTGTGTGCAACATTACTTCAAATGTGTTGTCTAGCTGCTAGAGCCCAGAAATAGTTGTCAGATCTCAGTCCTATTTCTGCTCCGGAGCTGAGGGTTAGGATGAGTCATGTGACCTTTCTGTCCAGTTTGCCATCAGTAAAATAAAAATACCATATTTCCAACCAGGGAGAACTCTTGAGGCATAATGGAAGCCAAGCAAATCCTGCTGCAAATCTGCTTACCCATCTGATAGAGTGGGGGTTACCTGTGAACATCTGAGGGTAGATTAACTTCGCGTGGCAAAAAGACCTCAGTGATTCAGGGATTTCTGAGCTTTTCTAAAAGTCCAATTAAGAAGCAGGTTGTAATTCTCATACTTATGTGATGCTTGAAATAAGAATATGTTAATTAAACCTGACACAGTAGCACTGGACCAGAGTAACTGTAAAACCATTCGACCATTTCACTTTGGTGTAAACCTGTGTGGGCTCAGCACTAACCTTTAGTGGAACTAAGGATTGACTCTTTGCCTTTGAAATCTCTTGATTTGCTACAGAATTCAGAGGAACTCGGGTTATCCTGGCTTGAGGTAATGAAGCATGTCTATCTCCATGTCTCCTCCATTTAGACAGCAAGAGAATTTTGCAGTGCACGTTGCTGTAAGCCGTTGTTGGAGACTCTGGCTAAGCAGCTGGAATTCCTAGAGCTCCCTTTCAGTACAAGGAATTGGAGAGCACAAAATGGAGACTGCCCAACTTGAATTGTGGAGTGATGGATCATTTGTGGGAACTTGGAGAGGCTGTGGAAATGCACAAGTCATGGGAGGCAGGAGATGGTAAGGGGGGCTGAGTCAGCTTGATGTTGTTCTAGATGATCTGGTGGGAGCTATTAGCAGGATAAGTTGTTTCTTTTGAAGTCTCAGCCATTGAAGCCTTACTGTGGGCTTTCCAGGGGTTCTGGCAAAGAGAGAAATGACTAACCAGCTCCTGTGAGTGGCCAGATTTTAAATTCTTGCCTCTTGAGTAGGAGTCTTGAAAGTGTCTGCTGCTATTGCATCCAATTCTCAACATGGAGGCTTTGTTGTGCATAGGTAGGTCACAGACTTCGAAGCAGCAGTTGATAGGTGAATCACAAGGGAAAAGAGCATGCCAGCTTATCTTGGAAAGAAATTCCTTGTGGAGGAGGAAGTGTGTGCTGTTCTTGTGCTTGTCATTTGGGTAAACACTATAGGAACTATTAGCTTGTTTCAGATGACCCACGTATTTTGAATTTTTGCTGAGCGCCATCACCAATTGCCTTGACAGGGCACAGTGGATGAGTGGGCTGGAAGTGAGAGCAGAGAAGTGCAGTATTATCCTAAAGTGGTCTGTGCTAGAAAAGCTAGATAACTTCTGGAACAAAATTCATAACCTCTTCCTGTGTAAACTATTGCATGTTTATTATTCCCCACTGCTACTTCCCTGGCAGTATTCTCATGTTAATGTTTTTTGCCTTTGCTTACTTGGGTTTTTTTTCCAAAATTCAGGTTCATTCCTTTAATTCCTTTTGTGTCATGTCCACTTAAAAATGGTATGCTAAATTAAGTACTGAACATTTATCGCAAGTCAGTTGCTGAGTTAAATATAAACAGTCAGGAATGATAAAATACAAATTTGAAGCATTTTTTTATACACACACTTGCTGACTGTTAGCTGAGGGGAGATACTCAGATATATGGTTTCTCACATCCATGCCTAAACTTGTTGCTATAAGCAGTTGATACCTAATTTCACACATAACCTCATGTTATCTGGATAATCAGGAAAGTTTGCTTTTCCTTTCTCTTGACTCACTACATGAGAAGAGGTGCAGCTGAGCACTAGGTCACGTTCCTGAAACATCCTAGGTATTGTATCTTTGTTACTTCGAGTACAGCACGTTCTAGTGAACAATTTGAGTTTCCATAGCCAGAATGCCTCAAAACAAGACTTTTTGCCAACTTTGCCAAGTTCAGCTCTTGTCTGTAAAGGTCTAATCCTTTAGAGTAAGAAAAGTGTCAATGGAAGGTCCTCTCAAAGGTAATTAGAGGAAAGGGAAGGTCATGCATTTGTCCCACTGCATGGGTCAAAACATGTCTACAGAGAATTAATTATGCATTTGCTCATAAATCAGTACACGTGACAGTGAAATTGCTGGATATCTGTACACAATGACAAGCTGTTCTGTTCCAGTTCCATAATGAAGAAGTTGGTTCCTTCTCACCCTTTCTACTACTGCACTGAGTTGAATTTTACCACATCATCAGTGTAGGTTCTAGGGGAAGGTGTAAAATAAAGAAAAAACAGGGTTTTTTTCTGTTCAAGAATCTGATCAGCATCAAACTATTCTTTTATTGATGCAAGAAATGGTTTTGATTCCGGCTGGTAGAGCTAAAAATTTCCCACACAGGGTAGTCAGTACAGGTAGTTGTAGTACTGGAAGTAAGAAAAACATTGTGGATTTTGTATTAGGCATTTTTCCAGCTGCTTGCATCCCGGAACTTTACATTCAGGTGCAAACTGTGGATTTCTTGTATTGGACAAGATAAACTTGTATTTCTGGAAAAAAATCTTAGTATCATTTCTAGGTATAAGTGGCCCCATCAGTTAATCTCCAGGTGATCCCAGAATACAGGGACTTTGCAGAAGAATTGTCGTAAGCCACTGACATTCCCCTTCAATCATAATGTTCGTGGAAAGTTCAAACGTGGTGTTTTTGGAACAGCTGCTCCTGTCATTTGCTATCCATCTGCAAAATGGAGGCAGCGAGATTTAAGCAAACGTGGAAACAACTTTCACTTTCATCTTCATCGTGTCAGAACCCCAGTGGGAGACCAGGAAATGCTCGTTTGGAGAGATGCTCCTGTATCTTACAAAGTTCTCGCCTGGCACAGGAGGTTGGTTGGTGCCTTGGATGTGCTGTTGGGGTTGGAGCTCCTGAGAGAATGGAAAGATTTTGGAGGGCAGCATTTATGCAGTTTATAAGCAAGCTTTTTTCATGGGTGAAAGGATTCACTTTCTGTTGCCACTTGCCATAAGATTCTACCATTTTTTTTAGCACTGAGACTTTCATGTGGATGTAGCTAAGGTTAGTGTTGGCACTTCTGTTAAATCCTGTTGGCCAAGGAGTAAATTCCTGGAATAACCAGGAGTCGTACCTATAACATTTGTGAGCCATCACGTTGGGTGGTGGGGAGCTTGTTGCTTTGCTTAAAAGCAGCTATTGCTGAAGAGATGAGGTGAAACATTTTTCTGGTCCTGAGCTATTTGTGTGATCCCTTGAAGGGATAATGGTATGGCGTAAAGAATGTAAACCTGCAATTTTTCTCTAAGAGAATCCTAAATGTTTAGCTTCTTGAACTATCCAGGTGTTGGATTTTCCTTATTTTTTTTTTTTTGTCAAAGCAACTGAGCACGTTGTTTTAGGAGAAACAAATTTGATATTTAACACTCACAGTGAACACAGAAGGTAAACAGAACCTTTACTTTCGGCACATGCCTGATTGGGAATTGGGGTTAGTAATAGCTAGGTTATGTCACAGTTTGATGGTGGTGTTTGTCCCTTAAACAGGCGAGGGAGAACTGGTCTGTTCAAAAATTACCTACCGTGGGGTTTCTCTGTGGTAAGGCTTCTCCCCCACTCTACCACTTGAGTCTTCTGCTCAAGTGTATAACAAGAAGTGGCTTTGCTTTGAGGAAAGATTGATTGGTGGGAAGTGGTTACAGCAAAGTTAAAAATGCTAAAATATAATGCATCTTGGGGAAAAGATGCTCACAAGTTATTAATGGAGAACTGGCTTTATCATGTCATTCTTCCTGTTAATACATTCCATCATTAATTGTGAATCTTGTTTTTACATCTTTGTCAAATTTATCTTCATTTCTTAAGTTAGATCTGTAGGAGGATACTTTTGTGTCAGGATGAAACAGTGACTTTGCATGATTCACTTTTTCCTTTTAAAACCAGTTTTGTTAGAGATCTTAAATAATTTTCAAACTGCTTGGATACATAAAAATGCAGATGTGTATCCAGCAGAGCCCGCAAAGATGCAGCAGACTCTTGAGGTACCTGGTTACTGTTTTGGTAAATCTATTCCAGCCTCTTGAGTTTCTCCTTTGGCCTGGTGGTAGCAGCTGCTCTGTGGGTAGGTCACACATGGGTCCATAAAATAGCCAAGTGGGAAAGGTTGTATTATGGGTACCAGTTGTACTGCTGTTAACACAGCTTTCACTTGTTCACTTTCCTAGTGTTAAAAAAAGCATAAAATTACACATTTACATCAGTGGTACAGCCAGCATCTGACAGTAATAGCTGGCTTGCCAGATGGAAGATGCATCTGAATGCTTAGCTCAGGGTCAAGCAGATGCTTGCCTGGAGAGCTGAGCTTGGAACTCCTGCTACTCAACAAATCAGGTTTTCTTCCTCAAACCTTAGGTTTCTATAAATACCACCTTGGCTGTTTTGTGGATGTGGGTAAATAGACCAGTTAGGATATGAACTGATGCAGAAATATTCCAAAGGCTGGATCATTATCTTGAGAAAAAATGGTTGAACAATCCAACTGTCCTGCTGCAAATGGCTTCTGAAGCCTCTTAGTGCCGCATCCTGTGTCTGGGAATTTGACCCATGGTGCTGCTGTAACCGTAGTTAGCCCAGAGATTGAGTCTTTGTTGGGATGGGTCTGCCTTGTAGGGAAGTTTTTTCTAACAGTCTTTGCTTGCTTTTCACTAGGGTCCATTAAATAGTGAGTCTTCCAACCAGAGCTTGTGCAGCGTGGGCTCTCTGAGCGATAAAGAATTGGAGGTAAGCAGGCACAACTCCTTGGGGTAGTTGGGTTTAAAGTGAACATGATCGAACTCAAAACATGGAAGAAATTGTGTGAGAGTCAGTGACGGTCGTCTTAGTTTGGAGAGTGAAAGGGACCAGGGAAGTATTTAGCTTGACCCTGCAGGCTTTCGACCTCTCTGTGAAGCTCCTCCTTGAAGTTTCCCACCATTCCAGGCAGGTTTTACCCAATCCCAAACACAGCCTTCATAAAGCTCAGTTTAGGAAACTGTTTTCAGTTTATTGGGATTTGTTTGGATACGTTTTTGGGTACACATAAAAAGCCAGAGAGCATTAATGGAAAACTTTGCCATATCTATCAAATATGTGAGTTTGCCTAACCCTGTACAAGGCATAGCATTTTGTGGTTTGCTCTGTGGAAGTGTGGGGAGGTGAAAATTAATGCTTTGTCCCTGGTTAGTCTCACTTCTTTAGGACTATTTCAGAATGCTCGCTAAAGCCGCAAAATGAATTGTAGTTGGATTTTTTACTCTAAAATTCTGTGTTAATAAACCAAAATTTCGAATTTAAGTGCATTTTCTTATGCATTTCTTACGAACTTCCACCATAGTTACCAGGTAAGTTTTGGATCATATTTCCCTTTATAATATGGCAGTACTGGTATGAGGGGCTTTTGAGACTGCAATATCTTAAACTCCATAAAGTAAGTGTAGTTAATAGTGAAAATTTGAGTATTCATTCTTTTAATTGTTTTTTTTAATGAACTTCTGTGGAGAGATATAAATTGACCAAGCTGACGTACTCGAATCTCCCATTCCTTGCTTTTTCAGTCTGTAACAGATAATGTTGTGTGTCATTTTTGTTATGTAAGTACTTGAATGGAAAAACAACTTAAACTGAATCTCATTAATATGCTCACAGCTCCATGGAGGCTGCAGTGGAGCCTGTGGTGTTACAGTCACACCGACGCTGTTCAGGAGCTGCTCTTCACTACGCAGTGAGGAGGCAATGTCGCTGACATACACATACAGGGGCTGGAGCAGCAAGTCTTTAGGTAGTTTTGGAGTTGTCAGTCCCCTCATTCTAAAAGAGTACCTTGCAGACACAGTAATCACCTTTGTCTTAACATCCCCTCCATCCTCCTACCAAAACAACACTGTGTCTGTGAGTGCCTAGCTGGTAACGTGGGGCTGTAGATGTCCAGCACCCACTGGGGACACAGCCAGATTTAGATTCAACTTTATCCTTTTTATCCTACTAAAGGAGGGAGATTGATTTCTGTGCTTAGCATGTGTAAGTCTTTTGGTAGAGATCTTTAAAGAGGGTATTTGAGATTTGGGTTTCCAAAGAGCATGAAACTTAGGTTTACCACAGACTCTCTGGCCATGGCTTTCCCTCCCCCAAAGCTGTGTTTTGCACATAGTGTTTTTCTCCCTGCCTCCAGGCTATGGTTTAGTGGTGGCTGCAGTGATTGGAGAACATACAGCTTGGGAATTATTTGGGACGATTTGGGATAAGAGATGTTTTTAAAATGACAGTGGTGATGGGAATGACAAGACATCTCTTTCCAGCAACCTCAGTGAGCTGCTTCCAGCAGTCTGCTTCCCAGTGTCTTTAGCAGGTTTGGCCACAGATGCGACACTGGTGATGGGGAAAGCACCGTGCCAGGGTCTCCTCCATTCTCACATGTTTAGGCTTGCTAGCGTCGTGCAGACAGATAGGCATGACACTTCTGGAGCCCTCAGGCCTGTCAACTGTGCTCTATATTGTGCCTGTGCATAGATAAATTGATTGTGCATAAATCCACTGGATCAGCTGCCCATCAGGTCTCTGGGTGCTCACAGAAATGTCACATGCAACTGACCGTTCACTTTAATGAGAGCAGGTGAGGAGCAAACAGAAGTCTAGGTGAATTCCTGCATCTGTAACAGCTTTGTCCTGGCTGCTGTCCTGGGATAGTTCTTGTGTAGCCATCTGCAGTGAGCTTTTGAGAAGAAGCATTACCTGCAGGCAAAGTGAATTGGCTTAAGAGACTGCAGGTTTGGATGTCAGTACTTAAACCTCTCATCATTATTCCCCTTGTACCAGTACTATGATCACCTTGAAGTGGTTTACACAGGTTTTTATAAGTGTTTGAGCTTGCTCTGCTAACCCTGTGAGGTCACTGGACAGTAGAGGCTGGCTTGCAGCAGCTGAAATAGAAAAAATAAATTTACCTCCTTATTAACCACATTCTCTCTCTCCTGCAGCACATCTATGAGAAGGTAGCAGCTCTTTGAGAGCAGTTGTTTCTTTAAGTACCAACAATAGAAACAAATGCACCAGAGAAACAGCCACTGGGGATATGGAACAGATCATTGTGTTTGGGCATTTTTTTTAAATCTTGGAGTAACTGCAGTAATGTTAATTTTGAAGTATTGTTTAACAGACTCCTGAGAAAAAGCAGAATGACCAGCGGAATAGGAAGAGGAAAGCAGAAGCCTATGAGACCAGTCAAGGTAATCCACGCTTCAACCCTGCCACAGGATTGCCGCATGCTTGGTAACTCGGGCACATTTTGCACAGGCAGTGTCCTAGGAAACTAATGGCTCTTCTCAAGGGTGTGTCAGGCAGCTTGTTATAAACTACTCCATGATGGTGTATTCTCTTCTGGGAGCCTTGTTATCCTTATTGGCAGGAAAATACTTGGCTTATTCGCACAAACTCTTGCATTTTTATGGGACAGGCTGCCCAGAGGCTTCGTATGCTGCTCTGACTGAAGTGTTGTTTTGGTCCTGTGTTGCTGCATGTACAGCAGCCAGATTTCAGAATACGGCCTGTAATCTCTTCCTTGCTTTCCGAGATGTGTGCCTGCCTTGTTAGAGCAAGTTCTCGCCATGACAAATCAGGAACAAGCTGTGCCCAAGCAGGCAGTGCTGTCCTGAGTGCTGTGGAAAACCTGGCATGTTCAATCCAAGTTCAGATTTTCTAGCAGATGGGCAGAGGGGCAGATTTTGATTTCTTTCATTCTTCAACAAGAAAGTAATGAGAATTGTGTTGACAGAACTGCTTTGATAATATGATAATAAAAGGAAGGGGCTACATTTTAATGAGCTGATGTTAAGCCACTGCTAATTATCTCTCAAACTCTTACAGGAATGCTTGTGAGACACCTAATATGCAGTAATTTATCTGAAGGCAAAGGAGTAAAAGTACCCTTTGCTCTCTCCTTATCTTGAAGGAAATTTTGGAGAACCTATGCAACAGTCAAGACCTTCAGTGTTTTCTAAGTACTTCAGCAAGTGCAAATGCTGTTTGATTGGATCTGACATGTTTGGAATTGAGAGTTAATTGAATTGTCGACTGTAGAGCCTCCCAAAAACAGCACAAGGGCTGTAACCCTGGGGCGGGCTTCTGTTGTGCGGAAGCTTTGTTGTGATAGGTGTTGCACTGAACAGGAAAAGGAGTGTCAAAATGTAGGAGGAGGTTTTTAGAATGGCATGGTATCTTCTGTTCTTAAAAGTACAACTCTTATTTTAATCCTTTGCTTTCCCTTTTAGGGAAAGGCACTCCTAGAGGACATAAAATTAGTGATTACTTTGAGGTAAGAATCTTTTTATTGACAAATCTGCCTGAATCCCCATTTTGCAAAACCTGTAGATAGAAGTTTGCGATGTGACATGTGTTACTGATCTGTCTTTGGTATTGTGGATTGATGATGTCAACCTGATATGCTCAGATCTGATTAGGCAGAGGATATGAGGAAGTGGATTTTTAAATTAACATTTAGTTGAACAGTTGATAGGGCATTTTTTTCACTTAAGTGTAGGTTTGAGGTTGATTTCCATTGGAACCTGTATCTCAGTTGAGGATATCTCTAGGTTTGCAAACAGTTTTGTTAAGGGTCCAGTGTTGCAAAAGAGCCCGCCTGCACAGCCCTGTTGATGGGAGTGGGAAGTTGTTTACAGTGTTCTCTCTTGAGAAAAACTTCCCATGGGAGGCTGGCACCATGGGGGCATGGAAACCCCTCCCCGAGACAGTGATGGACATTCTAAAAATCAGTATTCTTTTTTCACTGCATAGTATCTGAAGTTTTTCTAGGTCTGCACAATCCAGAGCTGTAGCTTTTCTCTTAAGTTTGTTCTTTATTTTATGGAGTGACTTGGAGTCAGAAATTAAGTGCTTATTAGTGCTTACTTCTTTACTGGGTAAATTTTTTTATGAGTGGTACACTGTAGGGGTTTCTGTACCAACTGGAGCAGTTCCCCAGCTCCTTACCTGTCCTGCCTCTTAACCGTGACTGGCACAGGTCCTTCAGTGGAGATGAACATTCCTTACCACTCTGTGGTGCACATCAGACACATCTCCTCACAGCAAGTGGGCTTCCTAATTCCATAGAGTAAATAACTGATCTATGGCCAAGTATGCAGGTTTATATATTTTTTGTGTTACAAAGGAAAATGTACTCGGTGCAAATACAAGTGTTTGTCTGATGTACTTCTGTTATTTTGAAAACTCCGTGAACTGTTAAGGTTTTCCTCTTAATTTGTGTTCAGTTTATTTAAATGATTCCCTGAAGCCTGTAAAGCTTCATTTTTAAGACAGGTGTGTTTCTTCTGTCTATGTTAAATTTGGTTAAATGTAGTATCTCTGTGGAATTCCTGATGATCAAATCTGTTTGTGTGCCCAGTTTGCTGGGGGCAGTGGCCCAGGAACCAGTCCCGGTAGAAGCGTGCCGCCCGTCGCCAGATCCTCTCCGCAGCATTCCCTGTCCAACCCCTTGCCGGTGAGTGTTCTGGGGGCCAGAGCTGGTGGCCTGGCATCAGTTAACTTGGTGGCCGTGCTTCAGACAGGTAATACAAGGTTCTGGACAGGGAAGTGTCTCTTGGTGAGTGATTTGGCTTGTTCTCCATTTTAAATCTGAAACTGGGTTCTGAGAATGAAGCCATGTCTAGGACCCTGGGACAGTGGCTAGTCCAGTTGTAGCTGGCATGAATATCTGAGCTTAAATTGTACAGGATGAATGTTTCTAACATACTGTGTGGGTACAGAGGGATCCTGAGCCTTAATAAAGGTGGAACTGACCCGTTAGTTACTCTGTATTCTATTGTAGCACATGAACTTCTCCATGGAGTTGGGAGTATGTTGTGTGTTTGTGCAGCACCAGTCAGTGATATTCTGATCTCGATTGCACCCCTTGGGTATCCTCAACAATGTGCACACCACAATTATTTTGGGAAGGCCTTTTACTTCTGTTCATGTGCACGACTTGCCTGGGGCATTAGCAAAAGCTTGCAGAGGAATGTGTGTATGTGCACAGCTGGTGCTGTTTTTTGGCATGTAATTCCCCTTTACTTGCAGCATTTCTGCAAGGTCTGGATGTGAAGAAGTAACCAGTATTTTTAAACCATTTTAGGACAGAGCAACTAAAAAAATTTGTTGCGACAAGCAAAGCAGTATTCAGAGGCTCTATTGCCTGAGCTTTTGTTTTGTCCATTGGCTGGGCCCCTCTTAAAAAATTTTCAACATTTGTTGAGTGTCGCAAAAGTCTGGAGGCATTGTGGGAAAGGTTGGTATTCCCAAAGCCGGATGCAAAGCCTTTAGTAACTATATTATTCTGCAGAGACCTTTGCACAGTTCTTGAATGTACTGAACTAAACTCCAACACTGAACACTCTCAGAATTCCATGTGTTGCTAGATTTCAGAAGCTCTGTGATGCTGCTTGAAGGGAGACCTTCACATATGCTTCTAGATACTTTTTAATGTTTCTAAAAATCAAAATACATCTTACTAATTGAATGGATTTTCATCCTGTCATGTATTAATTCACTAATACATCTCTTTAAAGAGAAGTTAATGAAGAAATATAATCTCTGAATGTTGCAGATGTGTGAGGGATTAGGGACAATTCTTTATTCCAGCAGATTAGATAACCCACAATGGGACAAGTGGATTCTTCCTTTGGTTTTCTTCTTCTACACTTGTATGTGTTGAGTAGGTAAAAGTTGAACAGAGTATTTCTGGTGCATATTGATATCACAGTTAGTTTCAGCCAGGCCAGTTTGTCTCTCTCCTTACACAGGTGCTTGTGTTTATCTTCTGTTCTTTACTCTTGCAGCTAAACCTGTGATACTTGCTTATTCATAACAAACTATTCTGGGCCTTTGCAAGATCTGTCCTCTTCTTACAAACTGAATGTCAGTGGTTTGATCTAATCCCCCAAAAAATGGGGGAATGAGTGAAACTGGAGAACGCTGAGTGTCTTACCCATTACAGGTGTCAGTGTGATCTTGGAAGGAAGCAGAGTATTAAAATGTCTTTCACATGATACAAACCTCCTCCAGACCTGAATTAATCTGTACTGTACTGGAAAATTTCTGCAGTCAGAACTTGCAGAGGAATTGTAATGGCTTCAGGATGTTACTACTTCTCTTCAAATCTCTTGGCTGATTTGAATTGCCTCACTCCTCATTTGATCAGAATGATCTGCAGGTCTTGAGACTCTTGCGAGGCCACTCTCAGGCACAAGCATTCGTTTGGGGAAGGAAGCACACTCTTGAAATTGGTAATGTTAGCCAGAAAACAGGTTGCAGTTTAGGTTCTTAAGAAAAACTGAAGCCTGACCTGACTGTTTGCTTTCTCAGAGGCATTTGCCTGGCCCAGAGTTAGAGATTGGAAGGACTTGGTTGATTATTACCCAGGCTGCCGCGTTTTAGCAGTGATGGTGTGGCTTTGGAAGCCAGGGCATTGAGATGCTATGTGCAGTAATCAGTGTAGCTCAGATGATTCTTCTTGTTAAACCCAGTTCCTCCACCACAGTTGGAAAACTAACCTACTGCAGGAGAAAGGAGCTGGCCCTTAGGAGATGTAATGGCCCTTTAAAGGGTTTTGGGAATGAATTAGTACTTTGCTTACCTTGCAGGAGATGGGCCCCAGCTGCAGTGACAGAAGTGAGCTTACCCTGATGTCTGGGTCCTAGACATGGTTAGGTTGCTGCTGTTTAGCAGTGCTGACTTGGCTTACTTCACCAGAATAGCAATGTATCATAGAATTGGCTGTTTGAGTCCTTAAGAAACATAAAAAAATATAATTGTGAATGCATTGACCAAAATCCCGATGTAGATTTTTGGACCTGCAGTCTATTTTGCCCCACTGACTCTGAAGCACATGTATTTGCAAAGGAAGAGGATGTGTTAACTGACAAGGAATTCTGTCCTGTGTGTTCATTTGTTAGGGTTTTTTTTAATTGTTACCTTCATTTCCTTGTTGCTGTCTGCCATTGGAATAATCACTGCAGGAGTCCTGTTTGAGTTATCAGATCCTCATCATGCTGCCTGCTCATTCCTGAGCTGCTGCTTCACTGACAACAGTTTTGGCAGAGTCAGAGAATCGCTTTTTTTTAGTTTAAAAAAAAAAGTAGTTCATTGTCTGTTTTTTGACTGTGTTGCAGCGGCGAGTGGAGCAGCCGCTGTACGGGGTAGACGGCAGCGCAGCCAAGGAGCCGCAGGAGGAACACTCTGCTCTGCCAACGCTGATGTCGGTGATGCTGGCGAAGCAGCGGCTAGAGAATGAGCAGCTGGCACAGAGGGGAGGTGGCCTCTGTTTTACTTTTGTCTCGGTGAGCAGCTCCAAAAAGATTTGAATCCTAAGGCATGTGTCTAGTTAAGGGATGGGGAATTTGAAGCTTTTCTGCCCAAGTACAGCCTCATTTTTGCCCAGTCTGTCACCTGGTACGTTCATCTTCCTTGTGAAGAGTTCTAGGTCCCAGGCTTTGCTTGTTTAATAAAATGGTGTGAGTTTTAAGTTAACAGCTCAAAATCTTACGTAGATCAAAATTATGTCATCTGAGAGGATAATCTGATAGATGCAGAAAAGCAAAAGATTGAAGTATAGTCTTGTTGTGAGAAGTGTTTGATTTGGCCTTGCTTAATCTCAGCTGCCGTGAATTATATCAGGCTTTTAAAAGCTTTGTCTTCAGCAGATTGGGCCAGGCTTCTTGGAAGAAACTGACTCTGAACTGAATCTCTAAAGCGTCCTTAAACCTGAACATGAAAGTGTAGTGCAGGCCAGGCTGCAGCTCCAGTGTGGAGATGAATGTATCTGCACAGGCACTGGTGGTCGTGCTGGGGGACATGTAACAATACACAACTTTCTTTTACAGGCCCAGCAAGGCAGCCCATCTTCTACCGGATCAGGGAACACTGAGCATTCCTGCACCTCCCAAAAACAGATTTCCATCCAGCACAAACAGTCACAGGTATAGCTCACTAGACAATATAGCTCTTGGATGTGAGGTTGAAGCTTGATGCAGCTTGTCCGCTGTGCTAGAGGGTGCCACTGGTAGTGGACATGATGTTTCCAGTGGGAAGAGCCAGTATTCCCAAGTCCATCTCTAACTACTGAGTGAGATGAATTGCTCTGAGGTTTGTTCCTCATCCTGTAAAGAATGTTTTCAGTTGCTGCTGCTGGAGTTTGTCCAGTCTGGTACTGAGGCTTTTCTGTGTCAGTGCTGTGGGCAGTTTGTCAGCTGTGTATGATTGTGCTTGGGAGAGGAACACCTCAGCTCTGTCTGTTTCTGCTCTGTTGTATATCCTCAATGTTATTCCTCTCTCTGGAAGTGAAGTTGTGAAGGCAACCTGAGTGATAGTTGTGAATGTCTCAATTCAAGCACTGGGTGTGTTCAAGCACCAGGTCATGGGTGCATCACATTGCTTGCAGTACAAATAGCCGCAGTCTTTGACCCCTGTAGAGTCCACTCATGGAGTAGTTTGTCCTGTCAAGGTGGAATGTGATGCGTTCCTGAAAGTGCTTCCCAGCAACTTCACTGACCTGGAGTCAAGAAGAGGAGTAGCTCTTCTGACTGTACCGCTATCTTTTTGGTACCTTTTAAATTATTGAGATTCTTTTAGCTGTGTCATCTTCCGTTGCTTACCAGGGTGCCCAGCTTTATCTGCGATGCACCTGGTTTATTTCTTCTCCAAGCCTGCTTTTAATCTTTGGATTTTCATCTCAGATCTCTCTGTGTCTTCCCTTGAGCAATTTTTAAACAATCGTTTCCTCGCACCAGTCTGTGTTAGAGATGATTTTGTTGCTGGGAAGGTCCATTCTCCAGTAACCCTGCGGGTGGAACAAGTTCTCTGTTAACCGAGGACAGTAATCACCCCTCTGGGGGTACTCACTTGCTCAAGTCCGGGCTCTGTTCTGTCACTAGGGTTGCATTTGTTGTCTGTATTGCTAAAATGCTGGTCTGGGAAGATCCCTGTTTCCTGACAGTGCGTGGAGAGGTCTGTGTGTGAGCATGATGCTACAACTCAAGAACCTGCCAGAGATTATGTCAATCTTGGCTGTCCCAACCCCCATGCTTAAAACAGTGGTCCTGCTTAAAACAAGGTGTTTTTATTTTCTTCTGTGTTTAACATGCCCACAATGTCCATGTTCTTAACAAGACATTATCTGAGCAAGCTTTCTGCCAGTGTTCAGCTTCATGATATTCCCCAGAGGTCTAAGTAGAGCATATGTGTGCAGGAAAGAATCTAGGAATATGTTTGGTTGCATGATGAGGACATGTACACATTCTTGGTTTTTCCCTTCCAAGCCTGTTTGGAGTTGATAGAGTTAAAAATAGATAAACTTCAATGATTCCCAGCTTGAATCACTTGTGGCAGTGCCAAAAGCAAGTCAGCATGATGTTATTTCCTCAATGTTTTCAGTCAGTACTAGGGCCTGAGTGCTCTGAGGTGGCTTGGGGTGAAGTCACATGTAAGAGCATTTATTGTGACTTCATCTGACACAGGGCAAGTACGTCTGTGCAGTTGCCTAAGTGAAATAACAGTGACTTACTAAAGAAACTTTCTGCCGTTTGGCCACCAGCTGCACCAGGTTCTCCACAGATGTCCTGCGTAGTGCCTCCCATGGCAAAGCTTTTCCTGCAGGCAGGAAGCATGAACCAAGTTGAGGCAGAGGTTAGGTGACCTGCCCAGGCCTCCTCTTTGTCTCTTGGGATTTAGGCCCATCTTGCTTGATGTGCTATGCTGGCGGGTGCTCTGTTTGAGCTTTTCCATACTGGGCATATGTCAGGAAGCAAGAGTCAGCCAAGTTTGTCTCTTACTCCATGGTGTTGGCTTCCAGGCAAGCTTGAAATTTGGAGAACAGTTACATAACAACTCCACAGGTAAGTCTCTGCAATCTCTTCTCAGAAATGGAATAGATGCCTGCTAGCCAGAAGTGTGAAATCTGTGTGTGCAGTCCTGGAGAGTTTCCTCTGTGTTCACTTGGCTGTTTAGGTGCTGTGTTCATGTACATACTGACTGCTTCCCCTTTTCTTCCCTACCCTTTAACTGAAGTGCTGAATCTGAAATACTCAAAGAGTATAGTGTGTGTCTTCTGTTCCTGGGTATAACTCTCATTTCACTGCTTCGCTGAAGGTATTTGAGATGTGCTACACCCCATAAAACTTTCCAGATAGTTTTCACTCAAGAACTATAAAGCTCCTGTCCCCACTGGGTACTAATACATCAGTTTATCAGAAACAAAAGCTTGTGCCCAATACTCTTGCTGTCAATCTGTTATAATATTTTAAAATGAAGACCTGTGTTGTCTGTCAGGACCACTTTAGAGCCCCACAGGTGTTGTCTTTGTCTGCAGGTGATGGTCTGTGCTCATGAAAGATCATAAATTTGATATTCCAGCTACGGGCTGGGATTTGGTGTGGGGTTTTTTTTTTTCTTAAGCCTTTTTTCTATACAAGCTCTCCTGCATAGAGACCACCAAAGAGTGTGCAAAACTCAACTATAAGTGGAAAATTCACAGGACACAGAGGATATTTTAGGCTGTTGAGAGTTACCAGTTTGTGCTCTTCAGAGCTCTGTGCTGGCTGACTGCACCTCCTATGCTGGAGGAGCCCACCATGCAACAACAGTATGAATAATGGAGAACATTCTTTCCCTGACTGCCAGGATGCAAGGGATCAGTTCTTCTGAGACCCAGCAGTTCAGATCAGAGGGGTTACACTGGGACATTAGTGCTGATTATTCAAAACATTGTCCATTCATCTTAAATGTGGTTTATGGTGATTTTTCCCTACAGTCTGACCTCACAATGGAAAAAATATCTGCACTAGAAAACAGTAAGAACTCTGACTTGGAGAAGAAGGAGGGGAGGATAGATGACTTATTAAGAGTAAGTATTTAAAGTGGGACAACTCTTCTAAAAGCTGCTATTTAAAGGTACTTAGAATGCTTGTGCCAGCCAGGCTGCAGAGCAGGGGCTTGTATACCAACTGTAGAACCAACACTCGCAAGGCAGAACAAATCCAGTGATCCCTTACCAGCAGGATAATTGTCTGCCCTGCGGACACTCTGGTGACTCTGGTCATCCCTTACTTGCAGGATAATTGTCTGGCTTGTAGACACTGTGGGCCTGCTTGAATCTAAGCAGTGTCTTGGGGATGTACAATGCAGAGTTGTTTGTGTCCTCAGCAGTGCTGGCCTCCCTTTGATCTGTTGCACACTAGTGTATTTTGCTGGCTAACCTAACAGGTTTCTCTGCAGAATTCACAGAATCATGAAATCGTTAAGGTTGGAAAAGACGTTGAAGATCACCAAGTCCAACCATCAGTGTAGCACCACCGCCATGTTCCCACTAAGCCATGTCCTCAAGTGCCACATCCGCACATTTTTTAACGCTTCCAGGGGTGATGACTCCACCACTGCCCATTTCCCTCCACCCAGTTACTCACTCCCCTCTTCTAACTCCTGAGGAGCTGACCCTGCCTTTTGTTTGGCAGCATGTCCAGTAGCCTCTCAGTAGCCTGGGGAGTCATGTTCTGAAATGCTCGTTCGGGAGAGTCAGAGACATGTATAGAGATGAGAACATCCTTTGGCCAAACCAAAAGAATAAAGCTCTTAACCCATTACTATTCTTCAGTAAAAGATAAATACCTTCAAATCAAGGATCTTGTCTTAATGGAGGAGTTCTAATTGACTTAGCTTTCATCAGCTGGAGAGGCAGCTCTTGTGAAGTGTTGAAAAGCATTAGAAAGCACATTAAAGGGAGTAGAGGGAAGGCTTTGTGTGTGTCTGATCTCAGCACCTGAAAGAGCTCAGTCAAGCTCATGGAGACATGGGGCATATGTGAGTTTGTGGGAAACAATCCACGAAGCAGGAAATAGATTTTTTTTTTAAATTATTATTATGATTTTTGTTTTTACCAGATTACTAGTTGGAAGGGAAATGGTTAAATTTAACTCTGTTGATGGAAGTGGTTGCACATACAGTCCTCTGCATGCTGTGGTGGTGTGAAGCAGCAGCTGCCACTGGGGACAGTCTGTGTAGAGGGTCTTATGAAAAGTGACTCGAACAAGAATTCAGCTGAAAGTACAAAGGGAGTTCCCCCATCCTTTTCCTCTGCCAGTATTGTGGCTAAAGAGGGAGGATAGTCCAGTAATGACTAAGCTATTTTGAGACTTGGTAGCTGTGGCAAGGTCTTAAATGTTTTAAAAAAAAAGATTAAAATACTTTTGCTTGTCTTTAGTCTCTTTGTACCGTAGTTCCTTATGTGTAAACCAGGATAACAGAACTTCTCTGTTCTAGAGGGGTGCTAAGATGTGAGTGAGTTAAAAATTTAAGAGTTTGTCTTGGATGTTTTGCTAAACAAAACCTGTTCTTTTATCCTGCTGGTTTGCTGACTTTAGTCTGATCCCCACAGCTAGCTGGAGAAACTTCTTCCTAAGTGATGCTTAGTTTGGCTCTTCTGAGTGGTTTAAAGTCACAGGCTTTGTTCTCTGTTCACTTTTAGGCCAACTGTGATTTGAGACGGCAGATAGACGAGCAGCAGAAGATGCTGGAGAAGTACAAGGAGCGGTTGAATCGATGTGTAACGATGAGCAAGAAGCTTCTTATTGAAAAGGTGAGCAGGGGACATCTCTGCAGTCACAGTTCATGTCCTTGAAAGCATCTCTATCTTCTTAACAGTAAAAACCTGCTCCTGTTGCTTTAGTGATAAAAGGTAACTGGAATTCTGTCTTGAATTATTTCTCTGCAAAAAGGAATGTAATTCAAAGACTGAAGTGGTTCAGAATGTTCAGATTTGGTCACTTTGCACAGTGGCAGAGTGATCTCTTGCTTAAGTGAAAGAGCTCTAAATGCAGCAGGCATTGCTTCATTTGGAAACCCATACACACCTGAAAAACAACTCTGTGCAGCTCTGGGAATGCAGGAGCAGTGTCCCATTGTGCAGTGGACTTGCAGATATGCTCTGGGACATGGGCAGGTGATTTAGACCTTTCCTTCTTTCAAACGGCAGAGTTGGAGATCGTTGCTTTGTGTAACACTGAAAACAACACACTGGGGACAGTGCCAGGCTGTTGTTCACCAGCATCCAGCCTGCTTCAGTATTGAAAGATTTCCAGCTTTCCCGATGGTTAAACAGTGGGGGGGGGGGGGTTGATTGCTCTTTCACCTGTTGGCCAGTTACACCTATTGTTTGTGGGCACTGGATGGGCAAAACTACCCAGGTGCTGGCTGGGACATGCTGTCTGTTTGAGTTGATTTTGTCACAGAGCTGATTGTTCTTGGCTGAGCAGGGCTCCCCTCTCCAGAGTGGTGACCTAACTGAGATTGTGTCACTTCTGGACGTGGTACAAGGCTAGGACTGAGCTGGTCGATCACTGTATCTTAGTCTTAATAGTGATCCAAGGTGCATTTTCTTTCTTCATCTCCTGAATAAGGGCCTGATCAGAGCCGGGCCTGCAGTCTAGCTAAGCTACTGATACAAAGGAATAGTTTTAATCCTACTGCCAAGCTGATTTCAACTGATCGTAGGATGGGTGAGCTGCCCAGGCAGTCATCAGGAGGGAAGAGTGAGGCTGAAATGTCAGGATGGAGGTGAACAAATGCCTGTCAGATCAGTGCAAAGCACCAGCAGTAACTTGATCAATGATACTCAGCTGGGTTTCAGGTAAGCAGAACTGAAATAATAGAAAGTGCTAAGAACTGGTGGTTATTTAAAACGCAGCACAGCCCTTAGCTAGTAATTTATGGCTTGTATTTTTACATGGCTTTATTTTGCTTTCAGTCAAAGCAGGAGAAGATGGCATGCCGAGATAAAAGCATGCAGGATCGATTGAGGCTGGGGCACTTCACCACGGTGCGGCATGGCGCATCCTTCACCGAGCAGTGGACAGATGGCTATGCCTTCCAGAACCTCATCAAGTGAGGACAAACAGGATTGTCTTTAACTTCAGAGGAAGAAATGGAAAAAAAACCCAGCAGTTGTGTGTGATGTCTTGCACATCAGAATGTGAGAATGGTGTGACTGATGCATGGAAGGATCAGATAGGAACTCCTGACAATGGGGAACTTTTTCACACTGAAGTGAGAAATCTGTTTCCACTGAAACTTCCAGAGACTTGAACTGGAATGAAATGGTTTGAGTTGGCCTTCGGGCCAACTATTGTTACCTGGTGGGAATCCTCAGTGCACCCACCTGGCTGTGTAGTGCTTGGGGTGGAGGGGGGGACCAAAATCTCACATATATCCTGAGTCAATCAATTTGATTTGCATCCTTGCATATATTAGTCAAAGAAGGCTAATTAGCTTGCCTTTTTTTTTTCGCCCTTTTTTTTTTTTTTGAAAGTAGAAAGTGGAGAAGCTTGAAAGAGAAAATCCATACTATTTAACTTGTTTTGCCTTCTGGTAACAGTGATCAAAGGGGCTGCAGAAACCTGGAAATGAAGATCAGAGACCCTTTATGCAGGATGTTAATGGAAATATCCAGTCAATTCCCACCTGGCCTAGACCTTTAAGTAGGACTTGGCAAATTAATTGCACTAGAGAGCTATGTGTGATCCTTTAAAATCACATCACTTCTGTAGTCTGATAGGGAGGTGCAGCTCTTGTCAGGCACAGATTAAGGACTTCATAATTCTTCCTTAGTTTGTGCTGTAAGACATGGAAAAATACTTCTGGAATACTTAACTGCAGTCTCAGTCCCTTTTTAAAGGGGAATTAGGTATGCAAATGCTTAGGTCATTTAGACTTGAAATTTCGAGAGTGCTTTTATACTGTAAAATGTTTCAAGATAGTCTTTTTATCTTGGGGGAGAGACAGTTTCTTAGTGAAATCGGGAATGGTGTTGGTTATATTCCAGAGAATTTAGGATAGTTTAACTGTACTTTTGAAGTACAAGGATACTTTCTCAGACAGTGCCAGACTTCAGGAATAGTTTTAACAAGAAAATCTGAGAGTTAGAATAGAGGCTGCTAGGAAAAAGTGTGTGGAAAATTAGTGACTTGCCATGGATCCTAGGTTTCCATGGGGTTAGCAACTCCTTTTAATTCATACAGAGGACATCCAACCTTTCACTTACTGAAAGGTTTCTGTGAGCCAGGAAAATAATCTCATTTATGTAAAAATACCTTTAAAATTCTGACTCATCATGTTTGGCACATCCCGCTTTTCTGTACAAAAATATTTTGTTACAAATCTTACAAGTACAACTGATTTGAAATTCATGGCTCCAATCTGGTAAGAACAGATGCTGAAGACAACCAAGTGCACACCCTTAGTTATCTGCGTTGTGGTTTTTTTTTCCTCTCTGCTTTTCAGGCAACAGGAAAGGATAAATTCCCAGCGGGAAGAAATAGAAAGACAACGAAAAATGTTAGCAAAGCGGAAGCCACCGGCAATGGGCCAGACCCCTCCAGCAAGCACCGAGCAGAAGCAGCGCAAGAACAAGACCAATGGAGCAGAAAATGAAACGTAGGTTCTGTGGCCTTCTTGGTGCGTGGCAAAGCCACATGCTTTGATTAGAGCACAAAATATCTCCTGGGAAATGGAATCTTGCCCTTGGCCTCCAGGCTTCACTCCATGCACAGATGAATGTTGTGGAATTAGCCTGGCATTCAGCAACATCTGGCTCCAGTTCTAAATAGTTTTCATTGAAGTAAAACAAGGATCATTGCTGAGTCCAGACTTTGTATGAGATTAACTTTTATTTTTTTATGAGTCCAGTGATTTTTTCAGTATTACTGTGGTGTCAGGTTTGAAAAGTGGGGTCTGACTTTAGTGTTGCAAGTTCAGAATTGGTACTGGTATCAGGGTATACATGGTGCCTTTTTTTAAGGAAAACAAAATTGTACACATTTAGAAGCCTTGATTTCTATGTGTTTACTTTGGAGAATTCTGAGTTAAGAGTTTTGTAACAATTTATTTGGGATGCTGAAGGAATAAGATGCTCTCTGTATATAGAGACAGTGCATTGAGCATTGGCCTGTTCTCCGAAACAGTTCTTCACACATAAGCAACTCAGGGAAATGGTGGAAGTGCTCCTCTTTTCATGGGTTTCCACCCCCGCCCCCGATGCCTCTTGTGAAATTACTGATGCTCTAAGAGACTTGATATTCTTCTAGAGTAAAGCTGAGTCTCAGAAAAAATTTAGAACATTATTTTTTCAGAAGTTTTTGTGAGTTGGAAATACAATTAGTTAGAGACTTAGCCCTACCTTCTCCTAGTTCCCTTTATAGACTTCATTTTTTTGCTGTAGGCTAATACCATAACTCTCTTTGACACTTTTCATTTTTCATTATTAAATCTCCTGGGCTTGACTTGACCTCAGAGTTCTGGAAGCCCTTTGAATTCTTGGTCTTGATCTTTAAAAGGGCATGTGAAGCTAAACCTCCCGCTGCCTTCGCAGTCTCAGTAAAGATGGCACAAGGCTGGGTGAATCCTGATATTCAGGGTGCCCACAGCTCCAGGGCTGTGCCCCCAAATGGGATACAGGTACCTGCAGATCAGGTGAGTTGTGCTGGAGAGCACTGAGTGCTTCCTGCAAATAACTAAGTTGGTTGGGGACATTTCCCCCTCGTTCTGGCCAAGGGAGCCTGGAAAGAACTAAATAAAACTTTAAAGTCATCCTTTTGTATTGCCAGGTTTGAGCTGGGAGAAGCAAATGGAGTGTCTGTACATGGAATTTTGAAATGTTGCTATTCGTTGCAGTAACCTTTCACTTCCAAAGGGCAGGATGAGCTTTCCCCATTTTTGTGGAATTCTTTTTCTCCAGCAGTCTGGTGCAGCTGTAGTTTCTGGAGACATGGCAGCACAGGTCCTGATGTGCCCTGGGAATCCTGGTCATGTCTGTGGTGCTTCTGCATGTGCTGTGAGCCTGCCTTGGCATAATCCAGCTTTACCACACTCTGCTAGGAAGCCTCTTGGGCTCCCAGGTCTTTTTCTCTGTTTCTTGCTGGTTTATCATTCTTCACTGATAAATTTTAGGGTGATATCTTCATGGTTTAGGAAAGCTTCTTGTTGTGTGCTTGATAAAAACTGCTTTCCAGGGTGTGGATATGGTTCATGTGGAGTGTTGTAGCTTATGTGAAAACACTGGGGTTTTTGCAAGTCAGCTGTAGCAACTGGACTGACTGACTACTTGCTTAATCATTAGTTATCCAGTAAGTGCGTTTGTTGGACCATTGTGTATCAGGAACAAAATTTTCTGACTTCTGGAGGGAGACTTTTTGTTGTGAAACTCCTACAGAGGCTTTTAGGCAATTTAAATATAAATGTTTCTAAAAGTCGAATGAGAAGCAGACAGCCAAATTCCTTTTTGATTTTTGGTTCCTCTTTGGTTCATGGTTGTTGCCGTGTCTTAAAAAGGAGAAGAAGGTCCTGTAATGCAAATTTAAACACGAGCTCTCCCAAAATGAGTTTCTAGCCTGTAAATGAGAAAAGAATTTTCATTCAGGAAGATTAATCTGCTGGGGCTGGTTGAGATTCATTAGAGCAGCTTGGGCAGCCTTCAGCTGCACTAGGGGTAGGTAGGCGGTTTCCAGCATGTTTCTGTGAAACAGAGCGGTGTTTGTCTCAGAGCCCCCTTGATTTTTGTGATGGTTGCTGTGACAGGCAGCTGCTTTGGGCAGTGTTAGCCTGGTGGTGCTCGTTACATCTCTGCCCTAATGAGTAGACCGATGGTGTTTGTTATTTGTGCACAAGAATACGTGCAAACCTTGTTGCTAGTTTATTCAGTTGTCTCTTTATTCCTTACGCAGCAACAGCAACCAAAGAATCACAGAATCACAAAGACCTAAACTCTTGGGGCGGTCTTTTAGATTATCTGAATCTAATTAAAATTCAGGCTGTGTGTGCAAATTAGAATCATAGAATCACAGAATATCCTGAGTTGGAGGGGACTCCCAAGGATCATCAAGTCCAGCTTGGGGCTCTCAGCAATTTTATATGGAATGAGACAACATGTGACCGTTTTTGGTACTGGCTTTGTTCTATATGTATCTTTAATTTGTAATAAGCAGTTCCTTCTGCTCGAGATTCTTTCATAGGGAACTTGGCTTATGAGTTTTCCATTAAATTTATCAAGTGACAAGTGCTTTAGGCCTTGTTTCAAGTACATGGACTCTCTGCATTATCAACAGAGGGAAGTTGGGGCATTTCAAGATGAGCACTTGATGAGCTGAATGCTCTCTCATCTCAGTTTACTGAGTGAGGTCTCCCTGCACAAACACAGGACTCGGTCCCCCTTGAAAGAAGTTAAGGTGTTGATGCTCTGGAGGCCTCATGCACTAACCTTGTGTGAAGTACTGTGTAGAGCATAACTGCTCTTACAGGAATCCTCCTGGGATATGCTTTGAACTCAGTTTAGGTTTCAAAAAAGATACTTGTATGCTGTCACGTGCAGATCTTGTTTACAGTGTGAACAGATGCAGTTGATAAGGGCTTCATAGTTTTACGTTCACATGTGATGCTTTTACCAAACTCCTTGTTGGTAGTAATGAGACAATTAATATAATGATTCATTTTTCTAATCCTAAAGATTTCAGCGTGTCATTGCATTTCACAAGTGATGGGCTCTGTCACCGTTTTAGTGTAAGGCTGTGCTTTGCCTCTGTCCTACGTGGCACACTTGCCGTGGAAAAGACCTCAAAAACGTTATGAAACTTCTTTTGACCAACCACCTAGAGCAGAAACTTTGCACATCATTTTCTATCAGTAAAGTAGGAATTTTTCCCCTTATCCCATTGCTTCTCCAAACTACATGTGAGGTCAAAAATACGATAAAGTAAATTTCCCAAGGTTTCTCTGGAAGCCACTTGGCAGAACCTGAAACAGGAAAACGATCAGAATCCCAGGTCATTGCTCTGTTTGCAGTGGCTGTGTGGCCAGGTGTGCTTCTAGTCTCAGAGTGAATATATGGGTTGAAATTATCCAGCTTTTGTTACAAAGAAAAATTTGAAAATGAGTCAGTAAAGCAAACTTTACATGGGAAAATAAGATGTGGAATATTTGGGCTTCACTTTTCTACATTTAGATTATGGTTTAGCTGTCTTCGTTAAAAGTCAGTCAGTAGCCTAGATAGGTGTTATTAGTGACTTGGATTTGAAATTACTGTATGTTGTTGAGGTTTAAGGTTTTGTTCTCCTTTAGACTGATTATTAAAAAATACAGATTGCAGAGTTTATCTAAAAAATTTCGTGCTGGCTGCTGATTTACTCTGTGGAGTTGCAACTCCCACTGGCACTGTGTATTCTGCAGATTGTTCACTTTATCACGTCTTGAAACCTAATGTGTTGAGTCTTTCTTTTTTATACAGGTTAACATTAGCAGAATACCATGAACAGGAGGAAATTTTCAAACTCCGACTAGGTCATCTTAAAAAGGTAAGAACTGGTTGCAGCAAAGGCTTTTTGTGCAGTATTCTGTGAACAAGAGCGTTTCTCTGTAGAGGTCACTACTCGTTTGATAATCAAGAGGGTTTTGTGCTTGAAAGGGATAGCCTGGATTTTGTAATAATTTTTTCAGGGTGGTGGTATTCACAAAAGATGTTCTTTGCTTCAATGAATAGATTTCTGTGTCCTTACAGTTAGGATTTCATGCAGAGTTCTACTCTTTTGATACATCTTCTATCACTGTGACCTGCCTGGTGCTGGACTCTGAATGTGTATAACACGGGGAAACAATAAGGAATGGACCAAGGGAAGAAAATTATAAGAACACAACAAAAAGATGCAGCAGTCATTGACTTTTCCAGTTCCTTGCAATATTGAGTAACCAACATTATCAGTCCAATAAAATCTCTTGGGCTGTTGCAAACCCGTCCTGTTCAGGCAGCTGCAATGCACGTTTGTTCTCAAATACCTTGGCCTCAGTAGGAACTGTACCTGCAAGTGAGGTTATATTTAGATAAGCTGTTGGTTACCTTGAAAGTTATTGCAGTGACCTATAAAAAAGTTTTCTGGGACACTTCAACAGATGAAATACTGGGAAAAAAAATAGATGTCTTCTGCCACTTCCTGGTTAGGTGTGATCTCTGCTAAGGCCAAGGAGTTTTCTTTCAGAAATGAACCAAAGAGGAAGCAAATGTCTTGCTGGAGTGCCCCTTCTTTTCTCAGGTGGTGCTCGAGCGCTACATTTAGCTTTTTTCCTGTAACCCTGACACACAAGCAGAATGCAAGGTCTCATTAATGCCTCCATACTCCTTGTTATTTTCTGTGGAAGAGAAAGTTACTGCACACCCAGAATTTGCTGGCAGTCTGCCCGTTATGCTTTACTGACCTGTGAACAAAGAGAAGTGATATGGGCAGGGGAGTGCTGCAGGCCTGCTGGCTCTACAGCTCCCACACTGCTCCAGGGGATTAACTGCAGGTCCATGTATGCTGGCATGTAACATTGCCACCCTGGAATGGAGGAATCCATTTGGAAATGGACCTTAATGGAAAATGAAGTAATGTGCTGGGATCGCGGCATTGTCTGAAGCTGTTCTTATCCTTCTCCACTTTTGGAAACTGGCTCATTCTTTATGTCTAAAAATAGAACCAGTTGGAAAGGGAAGGAGCAGAGTCACAAGGCAGGTGGGTAATGGTGTCCCCTGAGTCACATACACAAATTGTACTGCTGGGGGAGCACGTTTGAATTGAAGTTTGCAGCCCTGGCCACAGTGATACGAATTCTCATGTTGTTTTTGAGGGCACCAGAACTTCCAACTAGACAAACACTCTCAGAACTTCCACATGGCATTGAGGAACACTCTGACCCGTTCGAGCAGTTACCACTAGTAGAACATAATGTCATTCTCTCACACTTCCCGTCCTGTCCAGATGCTGCCCCATCCCACATGGCATCGTGACATCCCTGCTCTTACTGCTGAGGGCTGTCTTCTTTCTTTTGTCCCACCAAAACTGAAATTCCTTCAAAAACAACTGCATAGCACTTATTCAGGGAAGGAGCAAGACCACAGCAACAAGGCTTCTTAATTACAGAAAACATTAGAAACAAGGAGGTGTAAAGATGTCTCCTCCTGTCTCTGTAGGTGTGAACAGAATTGCCCAGTCAGTTTTCATTCCTGTTACTTGCCACCTGACTGCGAATTGACTCTGACCATCTCTCTGATCTCCCAGACAAGTTTTATGCCAGTAACCTCTTCAGAAGTGGAATTGCATTTGTGTTTCCATAAATCAGGTGAAACACTACCTGCAGTACCTTACAGTGTGTTGTGTTTTCCTTTTGGTTTTTCCTTGTGCAGGAAGAAGCAGAGATCCAGGCAGAGCTGGAACGGCTAGAGAGGGTTAGAAATCTGCACATCAGGGAATTGAAAAGGATACACAATGAAGATAATTCACAGTAAGCACATGGGATTCAGGAATAAGAACTTAAAAGTCATTTTTTATTTGTTGTCTTCATAATAAGAAACAACCTTTTCATAATGGGAAGCAATCCTTTTTAAATTGATGTTATAACTCAGTGGTCACTTGATTGTGGTGGTACAGTTATAGCTTGAAGTTCGCATAAGATGAAGGCTTCCAAGTGCATTAGATAGTCTTTCATCGGTGCAGAGTGATCAAATAGCATCAAATTTGTCAGTCATTAACACGATTATAGTATTTCTGTCTGAAAGTGAAAGCATTGTTTTTTAGCTGTGCCGTAGCTGTAATTTATTGTGCAGAGGATTTCATTATTTCTGTCTTCTTAAACTGTGTCTTTCTCACCAGATTTAAAGACCATCCAACGCTAAATGATAGATATTTGTTGCTACATCTTCTGGGTAGAGGTGGCTTCAGTGAAGTATATAAGGTAACTTGGAAGTGGCGATCTGGTGTAATCTGGATCTGCAGGAAGCAGAATTTTTACACTTATTTTCTCAATGCTGTGTGGGTTATGGAGGGAAGAAGGGAGGACAAAGCTCATGGTGCATCTGGCTTGCATTAGACATCAGAGTTGAGATTTTCAGGTGCTGGCCTTGTCCTCAGAGGTCAAATTTCCTTCAAATACGTGTCAAAAAATGTTGCACTAAGTCTTCAGTTTTTGTTAGGATAGAGAAGCAAACCACTTGTTTCTTCAAATGCTACGCACAAATACCTGCAGCGGCTAAGCTTTACTGAGATGGCACAGCAAGTCTGAACATCTCTGTAAACAAGAGAAAATAGCTCCAATAACAAGAGCAAAGCCTGTACTTCCTTGGGGTGTAAGGCTTTGTTTCTTGTGCCTTCGTTTTACCCTCTGAAATAGCAGACTGGGAGGGCAGTGTGTGTGTGTAGTTTTGGGACTTCTTTAGAGCTGAGGATTCCTGGTGTGTCAGCACTCTTGACAGCCAAGACCTGGGATACTTTGGTGCTTGCTTTTTGACTATTACACTTAGAGCCATTCCAGTTCTCAATACCCTATCTGTACTCAGAAGTTTTGAATTCATGTTGAATTTGGCTAGAATGGAAATAATTGTGCCAATGGAAATACTGGAAATTTCATGGCGCTTTATTATTTTGATGCAGCACAACAATGGGTACCTAAACTAAGGGGACTAGACTGCTCAGATGGGGGGAAGAAAGAGTGTGAGCTGTGTGCAAGTACTTTGAGCTGCTTTGCTGACTAAGCAGAAAGTTTTGGCTCCACGGATGAAAGCAAGAGGGTATGAGTGTTTCCTACCTGCCTGCTCTTAAGAGTTGTAACTGTTACTAAAGTAAAGAAATGCTTAGCCCTTCTTCTCCAGGGTCTTGGCCAATCTATTAAGCATTAGGAATTAAGTAGACAACTTTTGAGATGAACACACATTATGCCTATTTGCTTACCACAGCATTTTGTCCTGTCCTGGAAATTATGAGCTATGCTGCTCGCAGGCAAGGTAGAAGATTTCTGCATTGCTCCTTGAGTGCAATTTCAGAGGTCCGTTCTTTAAGGACTGTTTAAATAATAAAGTGGAGGGAGGGATAAAGCACAAGATCACACAGCTCTGCCATTGAATTCTCCAGCTTTTCTATGTGCTGAAACATTATGCTCCAAGTTCGAAAGCTGAGCTACCAGTGTGAAGCAAAGCACTGAAAAATCTTCTGCATTTTGGTGGTTTTTATTAACTCAAGGGTAGAAAAGTAATTTTGGACTTGGGGGAATAATGGCAGGGTCTTTCCCAGTATAAAAACTGTCTATGTTTTGGTAATTTGGTCTTCCTGGTCCCTTTGTAGCTCTGGTAGTAAAATGGCAAAGTCAATGCAGCGTGAGTTTAGATTCCGTGGGGAAGGTCAGATCAAAGCACAGAATATTCAGTTGTTTCCAGAGTTGCTTGAATTCATTATTGAAACTTATTACATCAAAGTGTGGGTTTGCTTTTCCCTCACTGTGTTGTAATGCTGATTTCCTGGGTGGAGATACTGGTTTGTTAGAGCTTGTCTCCTTTTGCAGTGTTAACTTGAGCCTGTGATTCCTACTGATATTCAGCTTTTCTCTCTGCAGGCATTTGATTTAACAGAACAGAGATACGTAGCTGTGAAAATACACCAGTTAAATAAAAACTGGAGGGATGAGAAGAAAGAAAACTATCACAAGTAAGTGAGTTTGTAAAGCAGCCAGCCATGTTTCCCAGTTCCTCCTGCATTTGGTTATCCAGTGCCTGTGAACAAGCTGCCAATTTTTTCCTGTGTTTGTCACATTTCAAAAGCCACTTTCTGTCCCAGTAGCTGCTTGCAAAAGTTTTAGTCAGATTAGAAATGTTTTAAATGTGTGCATACACACAGAGTTTTGTATAAGCCCTGTGGCTCTGCATTTTAAAGCACCAGTGCTCTTAGAGGAAAGTGCTGAAGTGGCTTCTCTCTGAAATGTTCAAGCAGTTTCATGGGAAATGGTTTTTTCTGCCTATCTTTCAGGTGCACACCTGTGTTGTGCTCCCTGGAAGCCTCCCCCTTCCCTGTTTCCTAGAATAAGTGATCCTAATTGTGGCTTCTGAAAGGAGCCTGCAAGAAAGATGGAAATGATATTTACAAGGGCCTGGAGTGACAGGACAAGGGGGAATGGCTTCAACCTGACAGAGAGCAGGGTTAAATTAAATATTAGGAAGAAATTCTTTACTGGAAGCCTTTTGCTGTTGGTAACTCTTGCTCCCTAATGCCGTGGGTTAGATAACTCTGCAGAGTGACAGCCGAGCCTTCTCCATAGGACTTCCAAGATAAAACTGTGTTCTTAATTCCCCAACAAGTCACTGGGACAAACCAAGCTGAATTTGAAGCCTGGAAATTAGGCTGCTAAGCATCATGGAATTCTTCTAGAACTTGCTGATTTTTCTATTCAGCTATCTTGGATCTCTTAAGGATTTATGAGGTTATTCTATTTTGGCAAGCAGTGCTATTAATCAAGATGAGTTATTTTGTAGCATTGCCAGGGTTGGAGCTGCACCTGGGTTCTGTGGTTCCCGAGAGGTGTTCTGTGCAGTTCCTCCTTCACTTGCTTTTTCTGAAGCTGTCTGAGGGATGTGCATGGGTTTGATTGAAGCTGGATGCTGTGTGGTATGTCTGGATTCAGTATCTGGAGAAATTAGAGTTAAGTCACTTGTATGACTAATGCTCAGACTTTGCTCTTTTCAGACACGCGTGTAGAGAGTACAGAATTCACAAAGAACTGGATCACCCTCGAATAGTTAAACTATATGACTACTTCTCACTGGATACTGACTCGTAAGTTGTGTTGCTCTGTCCTTTCCCATGGTTTGACCTGTTCACTAAAGGCAAAGTATTTAAAACTTTCCAGGAGAGTCCAGAAAGTGTCCACACCAATGTTCGACTTTACTGCAAAGATAACCGAGGTGTACTTCCAGTATACACTGGTTTTCTAGAGGCTCCAGCTCACAAACTAATGTGATGTATTCTGTCAGATGTGGTGCTTTACTGGTAAATCCTGCTCTTGGCCCTGGCCAAATGCCACAGCTGATACAGCTTTCAGCCTCTGGGTCTTCAATGGGGATCTCTGACCTTTGTACTACTGTTGAGCATTGAGGCCTGTGCTCCTGGTACCTTACTTTTAGAAAGGGATTAATAGGCTGAAGGACTCTTAATTTAAATATTGGCCAAATAGGTGAGTTACAGACAAGCAGTAACAAAGTGTTCTGGTTTCTATCAGGTGCCTTAATTGCAACAACTCCTATTTTTCTTTCAGGTTTTGTACAGTGTTAGAATACTGTGAGGGGAATGATCTGGACTTCTACCTGAAACAACACAAGCTAATGTCAGAGAAAGAGGCACGATCCATTATCATGCAGATTGTGAATGCTTTAAAATACTTAAATGAAATCAAACCTCCCATCATACACTATGACCTTAAACCAGGTATGCTGTGCTGACATGCTTAAGGGTGCTGAGGAAGTGTAATGGGTTACAGGTAATATGAGGAAGTTTCCTTTGGTCAGACAGCAAAAAAAGAGACAGGGCTGTCTGGGAAAGCTAACTTGCAACAAGAAAAAAACATAAAATGCATGGAACATTTGGAAAATGTGGAAAGGGTCTTGTCTCCCAGAATTGCAACATAAAACAAGGAAGTGTAACATTGTTAAGAATGAGCCCTTGAACCACCAAGTGGCTGTGTTTGTTTTCTTAATGTCCTGCTTGTATTCTGCTGTTGAGAGCTTCTGTTACTGCTTTGTAAAGGTTCCTACAATTACTGGTGTGCTTCATGTTCCCATTCTTCTGGCTTATTCTTTCTGTAATCATGTGGCTGAAAACTTGATGGCAGGAGCTAATTTTGAAATGTTCATTTTTTCATACTGTGTGTCAGCTCCCAAAGCTGAAGACACACAGACTGCTCAGGTCTGCCTTTGAGTTAATTCAGTTACATCTGCTGTGGAGAAGATCCTCCACAAATGGTGCTGTGTATTTTCCTTCTACCATTGGGGCAGAGCCACAGGGGAGAAAATGGAAATGCTCTGTTTTGGGATGATGCGTATTGGCTACGTAGGTTTTTTCCTAGTCCAGTAAATTCATCCATCTCTTCGGGCAGTTATCCCTGGCTTGTCTCCCTGTACTGGTGGCACCTCATCAGCATTGTGTAACTGGTTTGTGATGTGGTTTGTTGCATCAGCACGAGGAATGTGTACGGGAGATGGTGCTGTTGCACTGGTTGTAGTGACCCCGTTTCCTCCCTGGCTGTTCCCAAGTTGTCTGAGCTCTGCCTGCAGCTGCCTAGAGCTGTGATTCATCCACTGCCATCATACACAGTTCTGCTACTTTATTGTACGCTTGGAGAAAAACAGTGATGATCTGACTTCTTGATGGGTTTATGAAAGACTCTTGCCTAAGCAATAATTATCCTTTTTGAGCTTAGAAAGTCACTGGGGGAGCACTGCCAGGAAGAAGAGTTTCTGGCATGGTGAGAGGACAGGGCAAGTCAGAACTTCTGGGCAGAATGAGTCATAACTGTGTATGTGTACTTCTCTCCTTAATCCTCTTTTTTGACCTGCCGTTCCAACGGGACTTTTGGGAGGGGTCAAAACAGCCTGGGCTTGAAGCTCATTTGGCTAACAGGGCTCAGGATCTGGAGGCTCCAGGCAATATGAGGTCATTGGGTCATTCATGATGGGCAGATCAGCTCTACCACTTGGTGGTCCCCACGTTGTCTCTGACGTTCAGGGTTTTGAGAGGTAAAACATCTGGTGCAGCTCACTGTTGGTCCCTTGTCCTTGTGCAGTGCAGGGCTCAATGCAATTTTATTCTTGCTAAATGTGTATCCTAAGGGCTGTTTCCTTCCTCTGTCTAGGTAACATTCTTCTAGTCAATGGTACTGCATGTGGAGAGATAAAAATCACAGATTTTGGACTTTCCAAAATCATGGACGATGACAGCTACAACTCAGTTGATGGCATGGAGCTGACATCGCAGGGGGCTGGTACTTACTGGTAAGCGATGCCTGGGGCACTTGCAAGTTAAGATCAAGAACAGTTTATAAAGAGCTTTGGATGTGTGTCAGCTCTGTGTGTGCTGCCATTGGCTGTGACAGCTTGACACACTGGAGGTTTGAGACCCTAGAAACTGCTCTTGTTGTCACACAGCTCCTTTTGAGGCTGGCAGCTTTTCACTGTTCAGTAGGTCAGTGTTTCAAAACCAGCTCATATTCAAAGGGTTGGTGAAAAACTGCATATGTCGCTGAGATAGTGAGCTCCAGAGTGGGGCTTGGCTGCTCTTTCACAGTCCAGAGTGGCTCTGTCTCACATTTTAAACAAGAATGAGGGGAATACTGTACCTATTTGGAAATTCAGGTGCATCAGGGAGATGAAAAGTGTATTCCTCTGAAATGAGGAGGTGAAAATCCATAGTTAGCTCTCGAAAAAGATGTAAATCTCACAGTGTTGTCTATAGCCAGAGCTTCACTTGAGTGTCGTGTTTTCAGCAATTCTTTATCTTCTGTGCCAAAGTGTCACTGTATCACCCTTGGCTGAGAGCAGACCCTTGGTGAGTGCCATCGAGTGTGGCTCTTAGATGTCACCCAAGCTGCAGACTGTCACCACGGGCAACAGAACATTTGTTGGGGCATTCTGTGTTGTACAGCTTTGTTCTGTTCCTAAAAATGAAACTAGCTGTACCCTGAGTGAAGCTGAATGTCTTTAACTGGGACATGGCATCTGGGGTTGTATTTCTAAAAATATGTATTTTGGCTGTGTGCTTTCATTGTCGAATTGTTGGCCAAGACCTTTCAACAGCAAATACCAGTTCTGAAGATAAAAGAGAATGGGCTTGTTTTAGGTGCTCTGGTGAAAAGAAACTGACTGTGCTGACTAGCTCAGAACACAAGTGTCTGGAGAGTCCTTGGGATCACTGTTCCCAGAAGGAGTAGTAGGCATTGGTTGATCTTGGCCCAGAGATGCACAGGAGTGAAATGGGACCCTCGAGTCTCAAGCCAGTATCTGATCATAGAATCTTCTGTTCTAAAGGAAATCATGGAAAATACTTGAAACTGCTGCTCGTAACTTCTTATCACTTCCTTCTAATCAGGTATTTGCCACCAGAATGTTTTGTGGTTGGGAAAGAACCTCCAAAGATTTCAAATAAAGTTGATGTCTGGTCAGTGGGAGTCATCTTCTATCAATGTCTCTATGGCAGAAAGGTAAGAAGGCATTGAATTCCTTTTCTTAGTGATGTTTCCCAAACCTTTTGGGAGGCAGCCCAGGCTTCTGCTTCCTTCTCCACAGACTTAGAATGTGCTCCCTTGTCTCCTTGCCATCAGTTCCAGGGCAGAGTCCATGCTAATGGAAGTGGGGAGCATAGACTAGGCTGTGTTGTGCTCTACCTTTGGCATTTTCTTCAGAAAAGACATTCTGCAGAAGATCTCTTTCCACTGGGCGTGTTCCCACTGAGGCTGTTTTGGGCAGGACGGGTGTGTCATTCATGGTCTGAGGTTTTTGGTCTGGTCTTGTCTGTGACACTTCCAGTGCCCTGAGTCTTTGTTGCTCTTGATGGCTGCATGTGTTTAGGGGGAAAAAAAAATAGGTACAAGGACCCACTTTAGAAGCTTTTAGGATGGCTTTTGGAAGGGAAGAGTGTGGATCAGGAAAAGGTAGTTTGTTTTGTGACAGCAGGAGACATAGGATGGAGAAGGGCAAGGATTCCATGGGCTCTTGTTTTCAGGAGTCCCTGGTACCCAAGGGTTGTGAAAGCCAGGGCTGACACACGTGTGCTGCTCAGTGCTGTCAGTCAGACACGTGGAACCAGCCCCGCAGAGACAAGCGGATGAATCTCTGCCGGCTCAGATGGGTGACAAATGCTGTAACAGACCCATGAGGTCTGGAAGCAGGTGGAGATCCCTACTGGCCGAGCCAGACATGTTCCAGCTTGATCCCTTTTGTTCAGTTGAGCATGGGAGCAATGCGTCCTGGTCCTCTGGTATCCGCAGTACCTTCCCAGCAGTTGTGGGCTGCTTGCCTGGAAAAATGCTGACGTCAGGTGATGATAAACAGTAGAGCTATGGGTTTTTTATGCCTGTCACCAACCTTTAACAGCTTTTTTCTTTCATTTGGTAGCCCTTCGGTCACAACCAGTCACAACAGGATATTTTGCAGGAGAACACAATCCTGAAAGCTACTGAGGTGCAGTTCCCTCCAAAGCCAGTAGTCACACCAGAAGCAAAGGTAAATCTGCTTGAGGGTCAGTCAGCACAGGCAGTCCAGCCTCCTGATTTCCATAAAACCAGCAGGAATGTTGTGTTTAATGCTCACCTGTCGCACAGTGATCAGTGGCTTTGCATGTCCCATCCTTGGAGGTGTTCAAGGCCAGGCTGGGTGGAGCTCTGGGCAGCCTGATCTAGTGAAAGGTGTCCCTGCTCTTAACAGGGAGGTTGGAGTGACATGAGCTTTAAGGTCCTTCCAAGCCAAACCATTCTGTGATTCCATGATTACTGCAGCTGTCAGGCTGAGCACTGAACACCGGGTGCCTCTGCCCTTGCTTCTCCTGGTGCAAGATGAGCTTTGGTGCAAGAGCTGGGGAAGGAATTTCAGCACTGGGGTTGTCACTTTGGCCCCGCTCCCAAAGAGTCAAAAGCTTCCTGTTTCTGTCATAAAAAACTAATTCTTGCTTTGGCTTTGGGGTACTGCAGGCATTCATCAGGCGGTGTCTGGCCTATCGAAAGGAGGACCGGATAGATGTCCAGCAGCTGGCCTGTGACCCCTACTTGCTGCCTCACATCCGCAAATCTGTATCCACAAGCAGCCCAGCTGGAGCTGCAATTGCATCAACCTCTGGATCATCCAATAACAGCTCTTCAAACTGAGACAGAGTAATAGGCCAAAAACTGCTTGAGAAACCGGCAAAAAGACTTTCAGAAACACCTTTGGAACAGAGGAATCCACAAGGGTCTCAAGAAACCTGTACCAGGTGCTTTTTTTCTCTTGCTTTTTTCCATCCATAGAGCATGACAACATCAACTCTCATCAAGAAAACCTTCAGCATCTAGGCCAAGCCAGATGGATAGGAGATGGCTTGAGGTTTATCTGGTCAGTGACCACAAAAGGGTGGCTGCTCTGAGCAAGGAGGGGAAACTCAAGAAAAGATACAAAAAGACATGGTTCCATGTACTGTGAACTTCTGAACATGCAGCCTCGGGCAATCCAGGATGCCGTGTGTGCTTCATATGAAGAATGTGGACTTTGGAAAAAAGACTGGGCTAGTCCAGTGTTGATATTTAAACATTGTTCTTTTTCTTTTAATAAAGTTTAGGTAACATCTCCTGAAAAGCTCGAAGCACCAAGGTTCAGCTGGGGATGGTATATGACTCTTTGCCCTTTGGAGGGGAAAAAAGTTGATCCTGCCTGTTCATGGCACTAGAGTTAGTGTTTTACCCCTAATTAATTTCAATTTTTTAAAAATAACAATTTTTTGGAAGAAAACAGTTTTCTGGTCTCAGTGAAACCCGTGTTAGCAGGTGTGTGGCAGTGTCCATTCTGCAGCTGGTGCAGCTTTCTGCTCCTTTGGGGTGGTCTCTTAGGAATAATTCACCTTCTCAGGAGGGTGGTGAAGCCCTGGGAGAACAGGCCTGCGTCATGCTGTGATCAGAGTGGGTCACAGCTCAGGCTGCCACAAGGTCTCAGCTGCTGCTTCATCACTCTCACAACAGTTGCACCTTTTTAATGTGGTGAAGTGCTGTTGTTTTTGCAGACCCAGCCCAACGTGCTCACACCGAGCTCTCCACACTCGTGAGCCTGATCTTGGCTGGCAGGCAGAGAGCGAGCGGGGATTGGAGCATGGCTCAGGTGTCACAGGTGTGATCTGTGCCCACACAGCTCTCTACTGACCCTGGTTCATGTTAGAGCATTCCAAAGCTGAAGGCTTGTCTGCTCCTCTCCCACTGGGTGACTTGGCAGCAAAGCTTCCTCTCTCCCTTAACACTTTTCAAACTTGCTGACTCATGAAACTTGCTGCCATCACTGCATCCGATTTCAGATGGGAAGGAATGAGATAATGTTCTTGAAAGGAGCAAACACCCTAATTATTGTCTCCCTCCTATAATCTGCCTGGAGGGGTCTTGTACCTTCAGCTGGATCTGCCTGCTGTGACATGGGAGCCTCCCACTCCTCCTTCCATGTTGAAGGAAAACTGAAAACACAAAAAACACAGCACTTGAACATGTGGCAGCCAGGTTCGAGTGCTCCTAACATGTGGCAGGAGTTCTTAGCCAGAAATATTTAAAGGTGCAGTGCTGAGGAGCAGGATTTGTCCCAGGAGGGAAACGAGCTCTGCACTACTGCAATTCAGGGTGGTGGTTAAAAACCAAGCCACCCTGTGTACACTTCCCAACCCAGTCCCTGGACCAACTGTGGGCTGGGGGATCCTTTCTGGGATAACTCCAGGATTGTACCCATAGCTGTGGCAGCCTGTGGACTGTTTGGGTGGCTCTGTTACCCCAGTGTCATCTCCGGGCAAGTGCCGTTCTTCATCATGCACTCAGAACTGCCACTTGGCCGGCTTATTGTAAGCCATCATCTCCCAGTACTGTGCTTAAACCTGATGAGGAACTTGTTAACTGAGAAATAGAGCAGTCTGTTGGAATTAAGCAACAGGCCAGGGAAGTGGACAACTCTGCTGCTTTGATTTTTCTTACTATTTTTGTAGTGACTCTTGGGCTTTTAATTGGATTTACTCCCTTGCAGCTGCATTATGGTGGTGTCTAAACTGCAGTGTTTTAGACAAAGAACAGAAATACTGCATCTTTAAATCCTCGGCCATCCTCTTTTAGCCCTTTCCATGCCTGCTGCTCATTCCCAGGAGTTAATTGTCCAGCAAGCAGCTTCAACATGTTTATTCAGCCTCTTTCAGGAGAAATCAGGGTTGGTGCTTCATCCGATTTGCCGAAACTGGTGATTTGGTATCTGTCCACGTCGGGGAGAATTCTAAAAGGGTTTTTTCTATCCTGGTCCCATTGTTTCTTGGCCATCCAGTGTGCGTATCTCTGTGGGTGTGATTAGTTTTGTGTCAGAAGCATTTATTCCTGCTGTGCGACACCCATCCAGGGCCAGGGGACAGCGACGGCCTTTTGGGGCTGATAGCCGAGAAGAACCCTGGTAGAATTCTGGCTGCAACACTTCCCTTGTTAAGATGGGTTTCACTTCCAATAACAGACCCTATTGCCACACTGTTCATTTACTTAAAGTGTATGAAGAATTTGTAACTTAAACCAGGCCAGACTGTTTTGGCTCTACCCAACAGATGAGACATGGATATTAAAATAAGTTTTAAGAAACGGATTTGCTTGGCTTTTACTGTTTTTCTGCTCTTGGCATTGGCATGAGCTCTGTTGCAGTGGCTGCACAGAGCTGTCACAGTACAGGATGAGGAAGGATGGAGGAAGGGTGTGTTCCATAGCTCAGAGCAGTGAGATCTCTGCATCAGAGGGGGAATCGCTGAAAATTACCTAGTCACTTAATTACTGGTGTTGATCTTGTCCTGGAACATAAATTAGAAAGCAGAGGTGGGTTTGTCCCTCATTTCCTGTAGAGTAGCAGCTGCCTTTAGAAGCCATATATGTTGAGGATCTATGAAAACACCTTTTCTGTTGATGAAAATCTGTGGGTCACACCCCACCATCCACTCCCCAGCCCATGGACACCCAAGTCTCCCCTCTCAGTCCCCCACAATAACCAACAACACTGAGCAGTGACAAAACGCAGCTCCTTTAATTTCTTGGGGGTGGGCCTTGTCAGCTTTACAAAAATACACAACAGAAAATGAAAAAGGACCTTGGCAGCTGAAGCTGTTGAGTCTGTTTGTATCTGGACTGATCACTGGGGAGTGCTGGGGCTCTTGGCGCATCGAGCTCCTCCACAGGCATGTGGGGCCACTGTGCCAGGCATCCCTGAGCATCCCCCAGGAGCCGGGGCTGTACCTGCCCCCAGAGCTGCTTCCTCAGGTAAACAGTCACCGGGCCCCAGGTTACTCTGCAAACCTGACCTGAGCTTCACTGTGCCTGAAGTCAAACTCAGTGAGTGCGAGTGAAACCAAACACTGAGCAAACTCAGCTCCCTCCCTGCTGCTGTGGTTGATCATTTTTCAGCCCCCCGTTCCAGTTCAGATGATGTGACACAGATTTGGGCCAGAAGTGGCAATGGTGCTTCAGTAGCATAAGCAGCACCGTCATTGTCCTGCAGCGGGTGGGCGGATGCCCACACCTGCAGAGACGTGTGCAGGGGACACGCCTTCACACCCGCAGGATCGAGATTCACCGAGGGGCTGCTTCACTGGATGCTTCACCTCCTACATTAGCAATTGGGAGTCATGCTATAAATGAGCTTCCCTCTGCTGAATGGGCCAGTCCCAGTTTATTTTGTGACCTCAGTGTGAGCTTTGCAACTGCTGCCGGTGTCTGCCTGGGGTCTGCTGCTGGAGGATGTTGTTTTCTGGGTGCTACACAAGCTTGGCTCAAGCAACCTTAACCTAAACCTTCCCACTCCCAGCATGGAGGAGAAGAGGAGACTGGAGTGTGTGGGAGCAGAACTGGGCACAGCCCTGACTCCCACCCAGCCCGGACCTACCTTTGCTACCAAATCCTGGTGCATCTTTGCGCTGACACTGATTTTCCACAGCTGCACATGGCTCTGCCTGTGGTCTCTGCTTCTCTGTGGCCCCGGCACTGCCCTCGGGGGCAGCTGAGTGCCCCCCCAGCCATCACCCTGGGTGGGGGCAAAAGGCCAAACAAACGCAGAGCAGCTCGGCCTCCCCTCGCTATATTCACACCCAGGAATAGGCTCTTGGCCACAAGGACACTATTGTCTGTTCTGGGAGAGGGCCTGAGACACGCTCCCCTTCCATGCTTTAGCTGCACGGGGGTGTGAAGGCCAGGAGAAGCTGCTGGCATGAGCTGATGGTGAGGAGCCGCATGCTGCCGCCAGCTCTGTGTGCTCTTCCCTGCTCCTCTGTGCTCCCAGCCTGCATCTCCTCCTGGGATGGGTTACTGCAGACTTTCTTCTCCCTCCGTCCTTCAGCTGCAGCTTGTGTTTCACTCACTCTGTTGCTACTCATTTCCAAACACATCAGTGAAGGGGAGGCTCAAGTGCTTTGAGCTGATTCAGGAAAGGCTGCAAATAGAGCTTATCCACCATCTGCCTCACCAGTGTGGGATGAGCCTCAGCAGCCCCCAGGCAGCCCTGGCCAGGAGCTGCTTTCCCATCCTCTGTTGCTTGGGCTATAGCGATGGTGCAGAGCAGTGCCATGGTCCAAATGGAGTTAAAACACAGGGATGGAGATAAAAACACAGGACTGAAGCTAAAAACACAGGGATGCTGTGGGCAGCAGCAGGATGAAGATAGGGAGATTCAGCCTCATGTTCAGGCCAGATCTCCCATCCCCACCTGGGCTGCCCTGGGGAACACCAGCAGCAAAGTTATAAGGTGACTGGCTCTGCTTTGCATTCAGGGGAAGAAAAAATCCAGAGCTCTGCTCAGCCCTGTCCTCTCCCGACCAAAGGCACCGGCTGCGTGGGAGCCACGAGCACGCTCTGCCCTGTCGGCAACCGCCTTGCTCCTGGCTCAGCTCTGCTTTGGGATCAGGACTCCAAACCTGCTTTGTTCAGCATTGGCTCATCCCAGCTCCCGTTAATCCTGAAAATCCACGCACTCACACCCAAACCCAGGAGAGTGGCTGGGATTGATGCCAAAACCCCTCCAGGCTAAAGGAACTGGTGAGGGGTGGAGGTGGAAGGGGACATGCCCGTGGCTATGAGGTAAGGCAGTGGCAGAGGTGGAAATTAAGCACCCGGGGCCAACTGGACCATGCTGCTCCTGCTGGAAAGGGCCAGGGAACAGGGTGAGATCTCTGCTCTGTGGTTCCATACCCGCTTCCGGCAGGAGGAAGATGCCGTTCAGGATGTGCTGTCCTCCACTACTCTCCAGCTGCTTTCCCTCCCTGCTCTGCAGCCAGGTTCAGCCAATTTGCTCTTGAGTCATGCAGAGAAAGTGTTTTTCTAAAAGGCAAATTTCTTGTAAATATCTGGAATTCCTCTGCCCCTTTCCAGGAGCCCTCCAGGGGAAGCCAGGCAGGAAGGAGAGGCAACAGGCTCAGAGGGCAGCACTTCTCCCTGGGCAGCCCCCAGCCTTGTCCCGCCCCTGCAGCGGAAGGCCAGGATCTCGGTGCTGGCCTGGCCCTCACAGGGCTGGAGTGCCCTGAAATTCCTCATGGCAGCTCCAAGTGAGCACATCTGGTTTTAATAAATTATTTGCAGCTTGAACTTGCCTGACTTTTCAAGGCTGCAGAAGAGAGAGCAGCAAAGAGCTCTGAAAGCTGCTGTGTAGGGCGCCCACAAAGGGACCCTCTTTGCAGTGCTGGGAGACAGCAAAGTTGGGAAGGAGGTCAGGGGAATGGGGCTGACCAAGCACATTAAGTGACCCCATCAAAGCTCCATCTGCTCCTTGAAAGAGCCAAAGGGACGGTTGGGTTGGAGGCAGGGAAAGGGCCCTTCATTTTGGCCAGAATCCCTCTATCCGCAGCTGAGTGTCAAGCAGAGCCCGGGCTGATCCTAAATATTGTGTTTCAGCTCCTGGGGGAGGAGCACGGGAAGCAAACAGGAGGTGCCTCCCTGATACTCCCTGCTCAGTGGAGCCTCAGCCACCAGCACCGAGATCCCTCTCACAGTGTTGAACCCTAATGAGAAAACCAAACCCTCAGGAGTGTCAGCATGGGGCCCTGATGACAACCAACATGCCTGGGGCTGTGGAGGAGCTGAGCCTCCACACGGTGTTCCCAGGCTTGTCCCCAAAGGGAAGGGTGCAAATGTAAATCTTGGGGATGAGTCCCTTGCTGTACCCCCATGGGGTTCACCACCAAACCCCACATCCCCAGTGAGGGGATACCAATCACCCTCACTGCCTGCAATCCTAAGCCTGGAGCTTGGAGAGGGAGCTGGACTGGCTGTTCCTGCCTGTCTCCAACAGAGAGAGCGATGTGGCCATTCCCTGCTGCTGCTGCTGCTGCTGCTGCCGGCACTAGGGAGAAGGAGCCAGCAGACGCCAAGACGGCCTCTTCCCCGAGCAGTGACCTCAATGCACAGCGCCTGCCAGGTGGGTGTTGATCTTGGCCCAGCCAGTCCTATTTGGGGCCAGGATGAGGCCGAGGCGGCGCTGAGCTCTTGGCAGAGCCTGGCAGGTGCTGCTGGTCCCCAGCAAAGCAAAGCCCCTGACAGCAGAGTCCCCCAACAGCTGCTGCCCACAGACAGGGCTTCGCTCTCCTGGCGCCCTCAGTCCCGCAGAGAGCCATGGGCTGGGGGGAGCACCCTCGGAAGAGTGCAACAGAGCAGGACATGCTGCCTCCCTGGTCACATAATAAATAGACCCTTAGAACCTGCCAGTCCTCAGAGGTGGCTGGTGGGGCGGTCAGACCCTTCCTTAAGAAAATCTGAAGGCTACAGATGCTGTTCTCACAGTCTACAGGTCCCCAAATCCTTTCCTCTAATGCCTCTGGCACAAGCAAACACCAAACGTGCCCCATGACAGCCCCAAATGCAGTAAGTCACGGGGTGCCTCACTGCCACTGAGCGCCCCAGCTCCAAATCTGGGGTTTCTTGCCCACCCCTATGGTTGGGTCCCACTGCGCATTGGTGACACATTTTGCAACCTGCTGAGCATCCTGACTGACCCGTTTTCTCCCAAGTGCTCCTGACCAGGTCAGACCTCCAGCTAAAGGTGGGCAAGTGGCTTGGATCTATCTCCGGAAATGTTTTCCAAACCCTCCTGCAGGATGACTTTCACTGGAGCCGATGCTGTTTCACTTCACCTCGCTGCAGCCCATCCACTGTGACCGCTCCCTACGTGGGATGTTGCTTTGGCCAAAACCCAGAATTTATTTTTCCAATTAAATGACAGATACAGATGCTCTGACTGTGGGAATCAGCAACTGACACTGAATATCCCAAGTTCTGGGTAATCCTTGGATGAGCCCATTGCTCACAATCAATCTCCCCAGGCAAGGCGCTCTCCTGAGACTGTGGCCAGTGGCGCAGTTGGCTGTCGCCTGCACACAGCCATGTCCCCTTGTCCTCATCTGGCAGCAGCTCATTAGGGCCAGAGGGGTCAGACAGCCTGGAAACGTCCCAAGGGAAAACACATTTCCTCCCAATCCACTCCATCGAGTAGCGGCTCAACTGGTACTAAACCAGATTAGGAGGAGAGTAGGTAAGGAGCTGTTGGCCTGTGTTGAAGAAATTAATTAAGAAGTGCTAATTATCTGCTAATCACATGCAGCATAGGGGCTTCCAAGACACAGGATGTACCAGGCCAAGGAAGCGGCGATGCTCCATGGGATCCAAAGCCTTTTGGCTCTGCTGTGTCCCTTCCTTCAGATGGGTTCAGCTTCCTTGAAAGGGATGTCAGGTTTGTCCGGGATGCGTGGAGGGTCCCAATCATGGGACTTCACAGCCCCATCATGTCCAGCCACTGGTGTCTCAGTGGGTGGCATCCCTCTGGAATGGTCTCCAAGTTTTCGGGATAGGAGCGAGGATCTGGATGATTCCTTCCTCTCCTCTGGGCTGTCATGCTTGTTTCCTGTGGCAGCCATGGAGGCCAGCGAGGCCTTTCTCTCAGTGCTGCTGCAATTAAAAAATAATCCCTGCCTTAGAAAAACCAACAGCCCAGATGCTGATGTGCTTAATTAGCCCCCCCAGAGGGTTTGCATCCCCAAAGCCCATCCTGGCACTGGCCTGCAGGTCCTTCCTGCCCCGCTGGGAAACAACAGATTCCTTTGTTTTCTGAAGAACAGCTAAACCGTGGCTGGCTCACACCCGTTCCTCACCCCCTCAGGGGTTTGTGCCATCTCAGGGCCAGATTCTGCTCCCTGCTCAAGGAAGGCAGGGAGGAGACCCATCAGCTGGGTCTCATCAAAAACATCATCTCCCCTGAATTTGTATGGCAGTCTATGTGCCATGGACTGACTGACCCTCTCTGCACTGCTCACGTTCTAGGAGAGCTCCAGAGGGTGAGGCTTCCACTGTCGAGGATGCTCCCACAAGAATGGGCACCGTAAGCATCACCCAAATGCACCAAACGGATATAGAAAGCCAGGAATATGCTAGCTTCCAGTGTTTTCCATGTATACTGCCTTCTTCAAGCGGCTTTTGGGGCCATGGGCAGCCTTGCTGGAGTGGAGGTGTGAAAAAAAAAGTTTAAAAATTCTTTAAAAGTTTTTAAAAGCCTTTTATATTCAGCTCCTGGATGTGGGATATACCTACATCAGATATTGTGGATATTCTTTGTCCTATGCCCTCAGCAGAGCACCAGAAGCTGGAGAGCTGCACCAGAACCCCACGGATGGAGGGACTGGGCTTGTGATGGAAGGTGCAGTGAGCTGTGTCCAGCATCCACAGCTGGGCTGGGAGCTGCCCAGCTCTGTGCCACAGGGATGGATGGAGGAGGATCCAGCTGGGTTGGCTGTGCTTGGGATGATATAACCCTGCGGGGCACCCAGAGGTGCAAGCAACAATGTGTGGTGGGAGCTCACAGCAGCCCTCGGCTGCTCTCCCCGGCGAGGTGGGGTCCCACGCTGAGGACCCGCAGCGGGACCCGACGCGGGCTGGCGGCACCGCGGGCATCTCCCGCACACCCTCCGCCCCGCACCGGGGCATCGCGACCACCCGGGGTGTGGAGAGGGCTGCAGAGGCACTCTCCTGGGGGAGCCAGCCACCCCGGGGCGTCTGCAGGGATGCCCTGGCCAGGCTGGGCTTCGCTTCTGCCACTCCCCCGCTTCACCCCCGGATCCCCCGCCCCAGCGATGCGCTGCAGCGGGCGGAGCCCCCCCGGGCTCGGGCCGCGCCCTGCTCTCTCGCCGCCGCTGGGCCGGTCCGCTGACGCAGTGTCTGAGCCCGGCGCGCACGCTTCGGTTTTTTTCTTATTTTATTTTGTAACTTTTTTCCCCCCTTCTTTCCCTCCCTCTCCC
>VZTD01003576.1:16909-45619 GCA_013397725.1 Rhagologus leucostigma | reverse complement strand
GCGTTCCGCCGCGTTTTCACTCCCTTTTATCACTCTTAACTCCCCGCGCCGAGCGGCCACGCAGCGCCGGCCGAGGCCGGCGGAAACGCTTCCGCGGCCGCGGGGGGGCCGGGGGGCGGCCGCCGGCCGGCTGCGCTCCGCAGCCCCGCTCCGGCCCTTTGTCTCTCCGGGGAGGGCAGTTCGTGGAGCCGGAGATCGGGAAGGGACCGAAGGGGTTGGTTGGAGCTTTCCTCCTTCTCCCATCCTGACCCCCTCCCCTCTCCCGGTGTGTTACTCTTATGGAAAAGTGCCCCTCCGGGATCGGGGCCCGAGTGGGTATTCGCAAACTTTTTTTTTTTTTGTAACTTCTCACAATGGAGTCAACGAGTAGTGTTTTATCTTTTTCTGACCTTCTAAAGGCACCGTGAGCCAGACACTGGAGGCTCCTCTGCACGGCCCCTGAAATTGCCGTTTGAGACTCTTTGTATCCCAGAATAGTCTAGCCTAGAACTAAGGAGCTGCTTTTGGGGCTTCCTTGAATTATTTTGGCCCTATTGATAAAACTTTAAAATTTTAAAAGAAAGCAAAATTGGCTACTTTTGCCTGAAAATAACAACTGTAAGCCCTTGGCCTATTTTATTAGAGCACATTTAGCAAATCCAAAGCAGATTTGGAAGTGGCAGCATAGGAGCATACTGATCCCATGCCCCCACCTCCCCTTGCCCCCTGCTTTCCCCTCTCCTCTGAGTCTCACAGTGCCTGGGGCTGAGCCGCCTTGCTCAAGGGACAAACATGGGGTCATGGACATGATGGCAGTGGGCAGCAATTCCATGCCAAGCAAGGGATCAATTCTGGGATCAGAGGAGAAGCTGCTTGGCTAGGAGATGGAGAAAGTAGGAAGTGATGGGCAAGGAGACCCCTGTAGCCTGGGGCATCTGGAAGAGCAGTCAGGGTTTGCTGATGTTTGTAGACACCTCAGCTGGACTTTCCACAGCTGAATTCCTGTTAGACCTCCCCATAATTTACTTGAGGGCTGTGAATTCCTCCTTCTGTGGGTTTTAAGGGGGTTATTTCATTTCAGCAAGGTTTTGCTACCTTTACAGGCTGGTTCTGGCTGTTTCATCCCAAAAAATGTCAGTGGGATCCAGGTGTGGCAGTCTCGAGGACAGAGGCACCTCTGTCCCAGCTGTGAGGCGGGAGTGTGGTGGCAGCCGACCCCATGCCGGGCCTGGGCGAGGAACAAGGCAGCTTTCAGCAGCCGCCAGCCCGCAAGGCCATGTCATTCATGCCTCAGTGGTGCTGAGCGCCCTCAGCTCTTTCTCTTCCCCATCCCCACTTTTGGCTGGTCTTGCTCTGCATCAGTCCTGGTTTGGACCCGGTGGATGAAGGGGGCAGAGGATTGCACCAATGGAGGTGCCACATCCAGGAACCCCCCAGCACCAGGCTGGTTTGCAGCTCAGAGAGGTTTCTCGCTGGGAGTTTGGGATCAGGATGGAGTAGTCCCAAGAGTCCCTTGTTTGCAAGAACACTTTCAGTGGGGGCTGGCCCAGCAGAGAGCATTGCTTCCCCTGGGGAGCTCTTGCTTCCTTGAGAGGTTTGTGCCAAACCCTCAACTCCGGGACAGTCAGAAAGGTGGAGCAGAGCTCTTGGCAGGAGGTTTGGAGCTCCTTGCTGAGATGTCTCCTCCAGCTGACCCGTCTGTGCAGCATCATGTGGGCACCCACGTGCCTTCCCAGGGAAACCGAGGCAGCAGCTCTCATCCTCCAGTGGCTGCAGGCGGGACAAGGTCCTTGTGTCAGTGCCGGGTCTTGGTGCTGGATCAACTTCCCACCTATCCAGTGCTCAGTGTAGGTCCTGCCATGTCAGCTGTGGGGCAAGAGAGAATGCAAAAGGGACCTGGAAAGAATTTACAGCCCGTAGAGCAAACAGAGCAGCCTTTGCATGAATTTCCCCCCCATTTTCCTCTTTCCAATGGAAATAGCTTGTTGCATGGCAAATGCAGCCCCAAGAAATTGTATCTCGATCTTCTTCAGACAGTTTGGGAGCAGGAAAAGGGGTCAGAGGTGTTAGCTTTGCTGCTGGAGCCTGGCAGGGCACAAGGGACAGTGGAGACCTCGCCTCCCCAGTGTCGGCAGCCACAGCAGCCGCTGGGACGTGGCAGCAGGGCTGGGGATGGTGCTTGCGCAAGAATGGCAAGAGTGAAAAGAGATTTAATTTAACCTTCCATGCAAAACTGTCCCCTTCCCCTACAGCCACCTAGCTGGTGTGAGGACCCCAGGAGGTTTCCCACGGGGAGGTGCTCCTTGCCAGCATGTGTGAAGGCGTTTTCAGGCGTGAGGTCCTGGTGATGGTTAAAGCCACGTTGCAGATTTTTCTGTCTGGCTTTATTTTCTCTCTGGCTGGATTTTGCACCTTTCCCTGCAGGCAGAGGCACTCTCCTTAAGTATTACTTCCTTAAGTATTTTCCAAGGAAACATTTTGCCCCAAAATCAAAGCAAATGTGTGCTGAGGGTGTATAATCCCTCTGTACTAAATCATTTTTTCCAAATGATAAATCCATCACAAGAGGCTCTGGTCCCATTGCCTCGGTGGGTGCTCGGAGCAGGGAAGGGAAGGCTTTGGTCCAGCTCTGCCAGGGGTCCTAGTGTTACCCACTGGATCATCATGCCCTGCTCAGCTCCATGAATGTGGCTGGATCCTGGGTGGGAGTGGGAGTGGTGGCTGCCTTCCCACCCACTCCAGCCCATCCCAAGCCAGCATTTCCTGAAGGGTTGTTTAAGCAATTTGTAGAATTTGGTTCTTCACGTGCAGTGAGGAGCAGGATTTTAATTAATCTGAACTGTGCACAACTCGCAGAGCATCGACATTTTTCTCATTCCTAAGATTGCTTGCAGCCCAAAAGAGACCCGCAGAGATGCTCTTGTTCTTAAAGAACCCATCTTTAATTTCTTAAGGATTAGAAAATGATTAGTGGATTGACTTGCAAATTCCTGGGATCACTCTTTAGTCTAGGAGCAAAGGTTTGGCTGTTTCAGGGGGCACAGGGCATTTTCCAATATCATCTCCATCCCACTGCTCAGTCCTGCACTGCACCTCGTGCTGTCGCAATAGAGACATATGTGGGATTTTCCATGTAAAACAGCCTTGTTTGCAGGATGGTGCAGAGGTGGAATGGACAGATTGAGCTTTTCCCATTCCTCCACCCGAATCCAGACACAGCAACCTGGGGCTCTGCAGTAGTGGCCCCATACCCCAGTAATGCCTGGCCTGGGAGTGCTGGGCGTGAGGCAGGCGAAGGGCACCCAGTGGGAAGTTTCATGGTAAATATAATTTTAATTAAAAAAAAAAAAAGTGGGACACCAGAGGCTGCCCCTGATGGTGTGAATGTGCTTGGGTTTGGTGCATAGGGGGGTCTCTGTCTGGAGACAGTGATACCACTGCTCAGGGAAGTAACATTAGGAGTGGTGCTGGAGAAACAAGGGAGGAGAAAACTATGGATCTTTGATCATTTTGGAGGGAGTTTCTTTATTAGTTTTGAAAAATTTGGTAAGTTTTCAACCAGCTGTGCTGGAAGCACCCTGTCTATGAGGATGTGTCAGGGCTGTCCTGCACGTCACATCACACCGCTGGCCAGGGAGTCTGGGGTGCTGGTGGGTGAGGAAATGGGGACAGTCAGAGGAGCTGGGGCCAGAGCAGTGCTCAGGGGTGAGTGTTTGGCCACCGTGTGTCCTGGGAGGGAGCCTTCGCCTCTCCCACTGTGCTCTTGGTGGGTCCATTGCATTCCTTCATCCTGCCTGGAGACCGTTCAATGGATGGTGCTGCCTTCATCTCCCTGCTTTCCTGGGGAGTCAGAACCTCTTGGATGAATGCAGCTGCTGCAGGGCTGGAGCTTGGGCCAAGTCTGGGGGGAAATTGGTGAAAATTTCCATCCTTCTATCCTTTGCTGGGTACCAGAGGGCAGATTCTGGGGCTCTCATCTCCCTTGTGGCCACTGCTGTGGTGAGTCCCTTCGGCTGCCCAGGGACAAGCATCTCTTCTGGAATGCATTCATTCATCTGTGTCTCAGGCAGGATGCTGGGAGAATGGGCTTCTTAATGTCTGCAGAGAGGCTGAAGTGAAGTATGTGGCCCCCTTTGAAAACCTTTACGAGGCAGCAGGAGTGAGCAGGGTGGTAGGTAGCCGTCATCATCGCAGCCAAGTAAGGAGCTCATCTCGTACAGCTCCCACCATATAAACAGCAGCTTCTCTCTGACTGCTGGGCCAGCCAAGAGGAGTTTCTCAGCTCCAAGTGCACATCCTGCTGCTCCATACCCCCAACGAGACCATCAGAAGCTTCATTTTCTCCTTTGTAGCAAGAGGTCCTTAGCTCCCTGAGGTCTGTTTTTCAAAAACAAAACAGCAACCACCCTGGAGCTAATAATTTATTCTGGAGCTTGGCTTGGGGCATCCAGAGCTGCCTCTGGCGAGTCTGGCCCCAGCCGAGCCCCAGGGTTGTGCTGGGCTGGGTAGGTCTGTGGGATGTTGGGCATCATTGCTCATTTGCTGCAAACCTCTAATTTAGGAGCATCAGGGGTGGGAGTTGTGTCTCCTCTCAGCTCTGGAGCAGACAGGACTGGTGCCCTTCCTGAGCCAGACGTGTCCTGGGGCTGCCGATATGGCTCCATTTCCTTCCCTTTTATTTTTTTTAGTCTGAAGTTCCTCTCTAAGGAGTTGCATCAGAGTTACCGATGCCAAAAGCAGCTGGGGGGGAGGTAGAGCCGTGATGTCCTTCGCGCAGGCTGGGAATGCTTTCCTGTCCTGTGATTGCTGGCAGCAGGGATGCTCTAGCTCTGCTGTTGGGAACTCCCATGAACACAGCTGATGCTTTTATCACTGTTTCCCATTCCCAGCCCACAGAAGGATGTACAGGCTCCTTCCTTGGGCCAAAAATTGATGCTCTTCATGGCAATGGCTTTGCTTTTTGCTCTTCTCCACACCAAGACCATAAGGATGGCATCAGCCATGCCTGGACTGACTGCTGGAGCTGCGCTTTGCTGGGAACTTCTCTCCAGGAAGGGGATTTTCCTCCAGAGGAATAATTTGTCCAGTAATATGAAATTCAAGATGAAGTTGGGGCTCTTCTGTGACCCTGCTGTATCCCTCAGCAGGGCTGCCTGGACCTGGTCAGGGTGCAGTCCTGGGGTCTTGCCCTCCCGAATGTCACTGGAAAATGAATCATTGGGCTGGTCTCCCCCCCATTCCAGCAATTCCCTCTCCTCCTCAGGGCTGTGCAAGCTGGGCCCAGCTGGGGCTCTGTCAGGTGAAACTCTCCTGTGTTCCATGAGCAACGATTTTTGGTTCTTTGTAGAGTCCCAAAATGGTTTGGGTTGGAAGGGTCCTTAAAGCCCATCTCCTTCCACCCCCTGCCATGGGCAGGGACACCTTCCACTATCCCAGGTTGTTCCAAGTACCATCCAACCTGGCCTTGGAAACTGCCAGGGATAGGACAGCCCTATTAGATCAGATAGATTCTCTGGGCACCCTGTGCCAGGGCCACCCTACCCTCACAGGGAGGAATTTCTTCCCAATATCCCATCTAACCCTGCCCTGCTCCAGCTTAAAGGCACTGTCCTGTCACTCCAGGCCCTTGTCCAAAGTCCCTCTCCAGCTCTCTTGGAGCCCCTTTAGGCACTAGAAGGGGCTCTAAGGTCTCCCTGGAGCCTTCTCTTCTCCAGGCTGAATATGCCCAGCTCTCCCAGCCTGTCTGCATCTTTTTTTGTCATCTTTTTCTGTTTTTTCTTTTTATTCCTGGGGAATTTTTCTTCTCTATTGCTGATCTTTCCCCCATACTTTGTGCATCCCCACCATGTTTATCGTGAATGAGTTCCCACTTCCTGCAGTTTTTCACCCATCGGTGCCATGTGGCTTTTGGAGCCACTGCTCACCCTTAGGCTGCAAAAATGGGCTGAAAAGATGGTGGTTTGGAGTAGGTGGCTTGGAGCTGCTGTGCCCTGTTTGCTAGTGGGTGAGACACACGACATGAGGAGGTTCAGGCTGAACAGGGGTTCCTTTCTGTACCGTGTGAGTGAAGGGTTTCTTGCTGCAGGACGTTACAAGTAAAACTCTTTCCTGGGCTCCCAAATCCAAATGAAGGTGTCAGTTATCATGGGAGGCTGCAGCCCCTGAGGGAGCTCATGAGTCTCAGAGCGCCAGTGGAACCCTGTTGCCTGGCATGGCTGGGGCACCTTGTGGGCTTCAAGGCTTTGCTGCCTTTACTGGGTGGTTTGGAGCAAACTATATCCACGATGTGTCTGCAGCACAAGAACCTCTGAGAGGGATTGTCCCTGTGGCTCCAGGTGTGCTCAGCCTCCTGCACAAGCAACTTGGAGCTGTGTTTTTTGGGACATCCCACATAAGGGGGAAACTTGAGTGAGAACAAGGGCAGGGAGCACCTTTGCCAGGGCGGCTGCAGGACAGGGCTGAGTTCCAGAGGTTTGCGAGGGGCTCTGGCATCACCCTCACAGAGGAGCCAGAGGGGGCAGGGGCTGGCAGGGATGTGGTAACAGAGCCTCACAGCGCTGACATGTTGGGGACATCATTTGCTTTCCATTGTAATTGCAGCCAGAGCCCTGCAGCTGCTCCGGTCCAGGATGACTGGGACCAGGGTCCAGCTGTAGCTTCAGTCCTTTGTTGAATTTGCTCCCTGCATTTGTTGCTGGTGATGGGAAGGTGACAAATGCAATGGAGCAGGGATTCTCTGGGTGTCCTGTTGTGGGTGGCTGAGCTGGGATGTGCTTGGAGCTGGGTGGTGCCCAGGATGCCCATCCATGTCGTGCTGCAGGGCTTTCTCTGTCTACCGTCCCTGTGACCTCTCATCCGGTGCTGCCCACAGTCCCCAAAATTGCTGGTTGTGAAGCTTTCCATATTTGCTCTGGGGTGGTAAAGCTGTTGTGGGAAGGGTTGAGCTGAGTTCCTTCAGTTCAGGCTTCCTGCTGGCCAAGAACTTGCTTTTTTGATTAAGAAAAAGAACCTGGAGCCAGCGCAGGGTGTAAAAGCTCCTTTGAGGGCTGCCCCAAAGGATGGCTTCTCCATCCCTGCAATGTTCAGCCACCAGTGCCAAGGCCAGTTTCTCCCACTGTGCTGGGGCATGAGCATCCCGGTATTTCCCACATGGGAGAGGAGAGTGTTTCTGCAGGCAGAGCCAGTGCCCTGCTCTCAGTCCCAGACCCCCCGTCCCCACCATCACATTGCCTGGTAGCACCAACTGCTTTCCGTGGTCCCACCAGTACGCTGAAGGCAGCATCCCAGTGGCTGCATGGCTGGGACAAGACACCATCCTTGATGGAAGTGTGTGGAATTTTGCTTTGCTTTCACAAGTCCTCAGAGGAGGAGGAGGAGCAGGATGTGATGGATCAGAGGTGCTCTGAGCTGGCCCTGCTCAAAAGAGGGAGGATGCAAGAGGGAGAGACAGAGCATGCCAATCTCAGCCCTGGTCTAATTTTGGTGATTCCAGGCAGAGCATCTAGCAGGACTGCATTTTCCAGTGCTCTTTGTCCTGTGCCAGAGAGCAGCTTCTCTTTAAGAAGGATCTGCTGGTTTTGCCATGCGTGGGTTTCCATAACTGGAGAGCGGTTGGAAAGCTCTGCCTGTGTGATTTCAGGTCCACAGGTGGGTACCAAAACCTGAGGAACATCTCTAAAAGGAGTCAGCCATAGCTGTGCCATGGCTACTGAGGGCAGTGCAGGAGAGCGGGCCCTGGAAGGGACAGAGACATTGCCAGTCCCTTTGGGATACTCCTCTGGAGCCGCCTCCTGCAAGGATTGGGTTTGCTCTGCGGAATACCAGCTTGGGAAAAGGGATTCATTGATCCAAACTTGCCTCCTCCCACCCAACTCCACATCTATCCTGGGGTCAGGAATGCTGAATGCTCCTTTCAGTGCCCAGGAGCCTATCCAAGTACCGCTGCCAATGTCATGGACACCATGGACCCAGGCAACCCCAAATTCCATAGAAATAAGGCAAAGAAAGGCGTATTTTTGGTGAAGCACAGCTTTGCTGCCTTGTGTTGAGCTCATGCAGGTCGTCCCCCCGGCTCCTCCCCAGCAGCGCACAGTGAGCGGTTTTGCACAGGGAGAAGCTGGAAGAGCTGGGGGAGTGCCAGGGCTGAGCTGGTGCTGGAGCTTTCCCATTCCTCCATGGCCCAGCAGACACTGGGGACACACACTGCGTGGCCTCTCCTGCCTTCTTTGAGCCAAGGGGCTGAGATGCTTGCAGCATTCAGGGGCTGCCCAAATCCTGTAGCCTATAATTTCCTGCCTCCATCTCTTCTCTTTTTAGAGTAAAATGATATTTTGTGCTTCTCTGACCCCGGGCCTGCCTCCTTCAGTCTGGATGGCTTCCTTGAACACGGTGCCACTGCAGGGCCACTGGTGAGTGTGGCCCTTGCGTGGTGCTGCCAGCCCCAACGTGGCGCTGAGCACCCTGACACCGATTCCTGAGCTGCTCCAGAGCTTTTCCAACCCGATAGTAATTCCTTCTTGCAAGGCAGGGCTCAGAGGTAACAGAGGAGGGTGTCCTGTTGCTGGTGCTCCCTGTGGTGATGCTCATGGTAGAGCAGCTTTTTCTATTCCTCCTTGCAGAGGAGCCACTGTGGCATCAGGCTGTGCCCCAGGGAGGCCTCATCCTGCTCCAACGGGTCACAGCACTGATGCTGCATCACCGAAAACTGCTTAAAGACCCCTGTGTCCCTGGTGCTGGAGGGGCTGCACCACCCTCACTGTAGGTAGGAAGGGGAGAGCGATGGGCATGGTGTGGCATGGGTGGTGCTGGCATGGGGAGAAGGTGTTTGGTGGGGGATGAGCTGGTCTCCCACTGTCCAGGTTGGGATCAGGCCAGTTCCAGCTGGAGAAACACCAGCACCAGCTTAAGGAACCTGAGCTTCAGCTAGCCAGAATCAGCTCTGTCTAGATTTTTGCTTATTTTCTCACTTGCCATGATTTTTAAAATATTTTCAGTGAAATTAAATGTTTTCCTTAAATTAAATAAAGCCCTGCAAACAAGCTTCACTTTTGTTTATTTGACATCATCACTGATGTTGTATGGGCTGGGGAAGGGGCCTCTGACATAATTTCTGTCCTGCAGCTGGGTTGATGCAGGAACTCCCAAAAGAAATGGGGATGTCTGTCTTCCTCCATTTCTTTTTCCCTTGCATACACAGGGCAGGGAAGTTGTGTGAGCCAAGATGTTTGTTACTTGAATGTGCCGGAGCCGCCTGTAACAACAGAGCTGGGGCAGGGTGAGGTTGCGGGGAAATAGGAAATGAAAACCTTTTCAGCCCAAAAAATTCATACAATGGCAAAAAACCAAAGCAAACCAAAGCTAAATATAGCGGGGCCCATGAGTTCGCTTGGACTTCTGGTGAATGTTTGTGGTGGAAACAAATGGGATGTTTTATAACAAAAAAAGAACAACAAAAGTGGTGGTGTTGATGTGGTGCTTTGGGAAGCTCCTTGCTGGGGTGTTGGGGCAAGAAGAGGCAATGAGAAGCTCTGAGGTGGCTTTTTTGCTTAGAAACATTCATTTGAAGAAATAAAGTGTCTTTTAAACATGACACATCAGCTGGAGCAGCATGTCCCGGCATAATGTCTGGGATTTACTGGTTTATACAGGTTTTGGGATAGTCATGTGGTGGAGTGGCCCCCAGTCATGCTGGGCGTCAGGGAATTTCCTTGGGGATGCATGGTTGGCCCGTGGCAGCAGGCAGGATTGTAGGACGTGTGTGGAGTTGGGGTTGAGCTCAGCCTGTCTTCCCTCGTCAGCTGCATTTCTATCTGCTGGCAGCGATTCCCCTCACTTGGCTTTCACCTCCCAATGCCTGGGCTGGGATTCCAAAGGGTCCTGGCGTGACATTTTGTATTTGCTGGGGCTGTGCAGGCATTTTCCTTCACACAAGGGGAGACCTTCCCCAGCAGTTCCTGTTTGCTCCACAGTTTTTAGCAGGTCCCCAAATACACATAGCAGTGACGGATGCACTATTTGCCTGCTCTGTTTTTCTCCGCCCGGAGCAGATGGCTGGTGCCGAAGCCGTTGGCTTCTCCAGCACTGGCATCGTTGCAATGCCTGGGAATACTGCAGCCAAGTGCTGCCCATGGGAGCTCAGTTTTGAACGGCTCTAATGATGTGGTTAGAGTGGGCGAGCGCTTTGCTCTGGCTCCGATGCCCAGCAGCCACCCTTGGTGATGCCACACTGGATACAAACACCCCCCAGTGTCGCTCTGCCCAGAGCCCACCACCGGGTATGGGCACTGAGGCAAACCCTGTGTCAATGCTGAAGGGAAGTGGTGGTCCCCAGCATCCTGGGTGCTGTGCCCAGGGATGCATCCCAAAACTTGCTTTGCACAGAGCCAGGATGTTCTGTCAGGGCTCAGGGCCATGTGTGGCACATACTGAATCCCCAGCAATGCTTTCACCCTTTCCATTTGTTCTCTCCCCAGACTCCAAAGTCTTTCTCATCTACAACACGGATGCGCAGGGCTGCCTGGAGACCAAGGACTCGCTGGTGCGACTGGCCAAGGGCTGCAACACCAGTGCCCCAGCCCAGCAGTGGAAATGGGTCTCCCGAAATCGCCTCTTCAGTGTGGGGGCCATGCAGTGCCTGGGGGTGTCATGGCACGGGGCCAACGCCACGGCGGGGCTGCACCTCTTGGCTACCTACGAGTGCGACCGCGAGTCGGTCAACATGCGCTGGAGCTGCCGTGGGCTCGGGGAGCAGCTGTCACAGCATCTAGGTGCCCGCCTGGGCAATTCCTCCCTGGACAGGGGGGACCAAGTGCATGGCTCACAGTGGAGGACGTATGGCACCGAGGAGGATCTGTGCTCCATGCCCTACTCTGGTAACACCTCCTTGGGCGTTAGGGTTATCCTGTAACCCAAACCACCCCCAAAACATGAGCTGAGGCTGTGGTGCTGCAGCAGTCGGGTCCTGCCTGGGAAGCTCAGTCCCAGCTTGCTGGCGCTACAGAGCCAGGCAGGATTGGGGCAATGGGGAGTGGGCAGCCTCTGGGCACCCCATAACCCCCCACACTGGGCCAACCCACACCCCTCACCCCAGATCTCCCTCCAGCCCCCACAGACACATCCTCAAGCAAGGGCTCCTCTTTTCCCTCAGAGATTTACACCATCCAGGGCAACTCCCATGGGAAGCCCTGCACCATCCCCTTCAAGTACGACAACCAGTGGTTTCACAAGTGCACCAGCACGGGGCGGGAGGACGGGCATCTCTGGTGTGCCACCACCCAGGACTATGGCAAGGACGAGCGGTGGGGCTTCTGCCCCATAAAGAGTAAGTAGGGGGACACATCCCATGGGGAAAAGCGAAAACCCCATGCCAATCCCTCTTGGGGATTTTTGGGCTTCTCCTCTCCTTTTGTCAGCAGTCTGCAGTGCCAGAGCAGCAAGTTATTGGGGTTTACTGGGTTATTGGGGTTTTTTTTGTGTCTGTGTTGGGTGCTCACCCTGCTCATCCCCACAGGCAATGACTGTGAGACCTTTTGGGACAAGGACCATCTCACCAACAGCTGCTACCAGTTCAACTTCCAGTCAACGCTGTCGTGGCGGGAGGCCTGGAATAGCTGTGAGCAGCAAGGGGCCAACCTGCTGAGCATCACAGAGATCCATGAGCAGACCTACATCAATGGTGAGATTCTGGCAGCCTGGCTGTGTACTCCTTATCTGGGGCAGAGCTGGTGGCACTGTGGGCATTGCCACTGCCAGTTTGCTCTGCCTGCCCCAGGTTTGGGGGAGTGACAAGCTGAGGGCTGAGCTGGGCTTGGGGGACTTATTCTGCCCCTCCAGGGCTGCTGAGTGGGTACAGCTCCACGCTCTGGATTGGGCTGAATGACCTGGACATCAATGGAGGCTGGCAGTGGTCGGACAACTCACCCCTCAAGTACCTCAACTGGGAAAGTGGTGAGATAGGGGAGGTTGTGGTGGTGATGGGGACTGAGGAACACCCTGTGACCACCGGAGATGGCCCCATGGCAAGGGAGGTGGCCCAGGCTGCTGCAGTGCATCCCCTTGCAGCATGGGGACAGAGAGCCCCAGGGACCTGTGTAACAGCCTGGGACATCTGTGGAGCTGGAGCAGGGACACAGGGTGCTGGGGGGGAATTGGCCCTCTGCAAACACTCATTGACCCTGTGGATAACCTGGGCTGACATTCCTTGGCGGGTTGCTGCATCCCTGCTGAGTGCTGGAGTGTGGCTGAGGAGTGGTCCCCAGCTGCAGACACCCATCCCTAACCCTGGGTTGCTCAGAGGGAAGAGGGTCCATTGGTCATGCCTGGCGCCATCACCCAAAAGCACTTGGGGGAATACAGTGATACCCTCGGAGGAGGTTTGAGGACAGGCGGGAGCAGTTCAGGTCTGGTACTTCGACCCCCTGACTGCTATCGACATTTCCAGGTAAAACAGTGACCCTTTGGGTTCTTGTGCATTGAGGCACTATAAATAATCCTGGGTATGTTGGGGTCACATCTTCATCATGCAAAATAACAAAATAAAAGGGGGTTTACTGGTGTTGAAGCAGGGAGAGCTGCACTGGTGGCTCTGTCCTGGCTCTTCAGTAGCCTGTCCCCTCCTCATCCCACTCTCCAGACCAGCCCGACAACCCCAGTGAGGAGAACTGCGGGGTGATCCGCACTGAGTCATCCGGGGGATGGCAGAACCGCGACTGTGGCATTGCCCTCCCCTATGTCTGCAAGAAGAAGCCCAATGCCACGGCTGACCCCTTCCTGACGGGTGAGCAGGGGATGACCAGCAACAGGAATGGGCAGCTCTGTATCCCATCAGGGTGTGCTCCCACCCCAGCATGGTCGGGGATGCTGCCCATATAGGTGCCCATGGTGTCCCCAGCTTGCTGGTGTGCTAGGTATGCAGAGCAGGACTTCAGCTCCCTCAATTTGGGAAAAGTCATCCCCAAGGAACATTTCCAAGAAGTGCTTGGTGCCATTCCAGGTTGGGTGGTGAGGGAGGGATGGAGAGCAGCAGGTCCCCATGGTCCCTGGGGGAGGGGATGCTCTCTGCTCTGCTCTGCCCTCACTCCTCTGCAGACAAGAAGGGATTTTGTTTTGTCCCTGGAGCTCTGAAGCTGCCATTCCCACACCTTGCACTGCCTGTTATATTTTGGCTGCGTTTCCCATTGCGGCTTTGGCTTGGTCTGCTGAGCACCCGCAGGACTGCGGTCCGTTCCCTGCCAAGGAGAGGGCTGGAGAGCTGGGCAGGAGCCCTCAGGCTTCCTTGTGTCCTGCCAGACTCGTGGTCGGAGGTGAAGGTGGACTGCGAGCCCAGCTGGCAGCCCTTCCAGTCCAACTGCTACCGGCTGGTAGGAGAGAAGAAGAGCTGGCAGGAGGCGAAGAAGACCTGCCTGCGAAGCGGGGGTGACCTGGTCAGCATCCACACTCTCTCTGAGCTGGAATTTGTCACCAAGGAGATCAAGCAAGGTAAGGAGGACTATGCTGTGCCAGCAACCCCTTTCCTGTCTTATGGGGTCCATGGAGAAGTCCCTGGATGTGCTGGAGGCTGCAGAGTTGACTTTGTGGCTGTGCAGGGAGCAGAGGTCCCAGGCTGGGAGGTGATATGTTCCTTGGAGGAGCCCATAATCTGGGTGCATCCTCCATCCAGCAAATGTAAAAGCTGATCCCGGAGCCTGCAGCTGAGTCAGAACTATACAGCTGCAGCTGGGAATGGTGCTAGTCCCAGCTGGTTAATGTAGGAAAAGATGGGAAAACAAGTCCTGCTGGACTTGCTGGAGGAGGCCAGCAAGGAGCCATAGGAGAGTGGAGGAAGGAGAGGAAATACTGCTGCCCCCAGGCTGGGAGCAGACTGGGATGTGCTGGAAAGGAATGTTTGAAAACCAGTAGCTCACTGGACCTGAACCTGCAGATCTGGACTTTTACTCCCATACTGCTAGCCGCTCTCTGAAAGCTGCAGGCAAATGTCCCTGTGTTTCCCACTCTGGGGGTCCATCCTTGCAGGCGGGAGCTGCCCAACCCTGCCTTGCCCCCTCCTGCCCACTGGCACTGGCTGGTCAGAGCTGAGCCCTGAGTGGGTTTTGGCAGGTGCTGTGCAGAGACCAGTCCCATCACAGGGGCTGAGGTCACCAGGGGGTTCTGCACAGGGTCAGCTGGGAGGAGGGAATTTCACTCTCTCCCTTCCTGTCCTGGAAGATGTGGAGGAGCTCTGGATTGGCCTAAATGACCTCAAGCTGCAGATGAACTTCGAGTGGTCGGACGGGACACCTGTGAGGTTCACGTACTGGCACCCCTTTGAGCCCAACAACTTCCGTGACAGCCTGGAGGACTGTGTGACCATCTGGGGTCCGGTGAGAACCTGGAGGGGATGGGGGGGTTATCCTGCACCTCTGGACAGAGCACCACAGCATCCTCTGCTGAGGAAGGCATTCCTCAGGGAGTGTCTCCAGATGGGTTCAACCAAGCTCATCCGAGCCGTTGGGATGGGAGGGATCCATCTCATCATCCTTGGGTGTAGGGAACGAAAGTGTTTGGACCCAAGGTATGGGTGAAGGGGCTGGGACATCCCCCGGGCTGTCAGACCGGCTCATTGCCACTCCTCTTCCCGCCCTGCAGGAAGGGAGGTGGAACGACAGCCCCTGCAACCAGACCCTGCCATCCATCTGCAAAAAGCCTGGTCGGGTGAGCCAGGAGAAGGAGGAGGATGACCACGGGTGCCGAAAGGTGAGGGGCACCTGGGGTGGCAGAGCCTCTGGCTGCTCCACGGCTCTGCCTGGTGCTCGAGGCTTCAGGGGACCTTTCCCTAAAACCATTTTGGGGAGCCCCGATGAGCAGCGCCTGGAGCAGCTGGTCTGTGCCTGAGAGCTGCTGAGCTGGAGCACTCCGGGGCTGCTGAGCCCCTCGCTGCCATGCTGCAGGAGCCCATGGGAAGAAATTGGGACACAAAGTACATGCATCTGTGCACATTGTCCAAGACCCTCCCCATCAGGCGGCCTTGGCTGCCAGCAAGGATGTTCTTTTTTTTTCCCTTTGCCTCTCTTTCTGCCAAAATACAGGAGCACGTGGGAGCCTGTCAGGATGGAGGTGGCTGCCGGCCCTATGCCTCGACACGATGGCAGGTTGCCTCCTCCAGGCATTTTGGGGACACCAAACCAGCAGACTCTCACTCAGCCCATGCTCTGCCTCAGTTTCCCCAGCTGTCGCATGAGGCTGAAGCTGCCCCGTTCCCACGCTTGCTGGGAAGTGGCTTTTGTGGTTCTCTGCAAAGCCTCCAAGCACTGAGTCTGGCAGCGCTGTGGCTCTTGAACCTCTCTCCCAGCCTTTCAGAGCTGGCCAGCACGCTTGCGCCCTGACTAGTGAGCAGCCGCTCCGAGCCAGCTCCCAGAGGTGCTGCCGGGCTCCTCCCATGTCCTTGCCCCATTTCCAGCAGCTGCTTGGCTCTGCCAGAGCTCGGGGGAGCAGAGCAGCCGTGCAGGAGAGCCATGCAGGAGAGCTGCCGTGCAGGGCCAGATTTGAGGGCTGCCAGACGTAACTGGAGGAGCCCCAGTGTCAGCAGGTGCTGGGGATGAGACACTCAGTGGCAAAGTTCTGCTACCACGCGTCTATGTGTCCCCAAAGTAGTCCTGAGGACTCCCTATGCAGATTTAACTCCCTCCTGGCTCTCCAGCCACAGTCTTATCCTGGCCCTGGGTCCCCAGCAGAGATGCACTGGGAAACAAACTGCAAGGGACAAATGAACCAAGAACCATCCTTCCTCTACTTACTCATTCTCAATGAAGACTTTTGCTACCCAGAGGCAGAAGCTGGTGGAGAGGAGGCATGTCTTGCTCAGGGGTTTGGTCCTGTCCACTCCAGCCACTCCACTGGTTTTTCATGGTGGCTTTGCTGTTTTTTCCCCTCTTTAAAAATCTCCTTCATTTCAGGAACAGCCTTAAAGGAAGCAATTAAGGATAGAGGTTTGGGCAATGGGAAAGGCAGAGCAGGAGAGCGTGTGGGGGCACACTGCGACTGGGAGCTGGAGGCAACAGTTGGGGTTGGGGATCCTGTCCTGGCCCTCTTTCAGATCACAGGGACTTTCTGTGGTGCTCAGTGTGTGGGAGTGCATCCTCGGGGTGTTAGGGGTGCTGAGGCCAGGGCTGGTTGGGGACCCATCTGGGGGACATTGCACTGTGCCAGGACAGTCCCCTTTCTTGGCTGCTCAGTTGCATCCATGCTGCTCCAGAGGGACCCAGCTGATGGGTCTGTACCTGGATTTGCCAGCTTCGGAGAAAGGCTGTAGGAGCAGGAACTTGGGGGAAAAACTGGGATTTGTGGTTGCTTTCATTTCCCAAGGCTGCTCTCCTGCTTCCCTCCCCACTGTGCTGATGACACTGCATATGGCATGTGCCCCCCACTGTCCTTCCAATGCTCGGGGGACCCAGGAGTAGAACCCTAGTGATGCTTCCCCTTCCAGGGGATCCCTGAGCCTGGGGCCACTTGGCTCCTTGGCTGAGCCACTTCACCCTTGTGAAGGGTGTGTGTCCCCTCTCGCAGATGAGCCCCCAGGTCCCTCCCCACTCTGCCACCACCACTGCCAGCCCCAGGGCCACCCCACTCCCTGCTCTGGCGGAAAACAGGCACTATTGTGTCTCCAACCCCGGAGAGGCTCCAGCATCAACAAGGAAGGGGATTAAAGCTGGCTGCGGTGGTACTTGCTTTGGACTCAGCCCTGCAGCGTAAAGAGGAGGATTGTGTTCCCCTCCCTGCACCCCGGCCGAGGCTGGACGCTGGCAGGGAGAGCTGTTTCCCCAGCTTTGAAGCTGCCTGGGTGTTTGTTTTCCTTGTAGCCATGTCCTCTGGGACCAGGGGCTTGTTAGAACTCAAAGTTGAGCAGGGTCAAGCTGGGGCAGCTGGGGGCAGGAGACCTCCCAGGAGAAGGCAGAGGCAGTGATGGGGAACTTGAGATGTTGCTCTTGTGCCCTGGGATTGCTCCCATCCTTCTGGGGAGGTCCAGGTGGGCGGTGGTGGATGTTCCCTGTCACCTGTCCCCAGGGCTGGAAGTGGCACAGCCCGTCCTGCTTCTGGCTGGGTGAGGACCGTGTCCCCTACAGCGATGCCCGCAAGACGTGCTCCGACTACAGCTCCACGCTGGTTACCATCACCAACAGGTCAGTGCCATGCCAGTGGTGGTGGGTTTACCCCAAAACGAGCCCTGCAAGGTGGGGAGTGACTTCCAAGGGCTGGAGCATCATGGGCGGCTCGGTGTCTCAGCTCGCTGCATTGCCCACTCTCACTGTCCCTCCAGGTTCGAGCAGGCATACGTGAGCAGCCTCATCTACGGCTGGGATGGGGAGTATTTTTGGACAGCTCTGCAGGACATCAATGAGACAGGCGCATTCCGCTGGCTGAGCGGTGATGAGGTGATGTACACTCACTGGAACCGAAACCAGCCCGGTAAGGGATGGGGGTGGAATGGGGACTCTGCCTTCATGGAGGGCGGGGCTGGCACTGCCCGCCAGCACAGTCCAACCCTAAGGCTGGCATCTTCCCTGCTCTCGTGAGCGCTCCAGGTTACAACAAGGGTGGCTGCGTAGCCCTGGCCACCGGCAGCTCCATGGGGCTGTGGGAGGTGAAGAACTGCAGTACCTTCAAGGCCAAGTACATCTGTCGGCAGAACCTGGGCACCCCAGTCAATCCTGAACTGCCCGGTCCTTTCCCCACGCCCAGCCTCACTGCCACCTGCCCCCCAGGATGGAGCTCCGACCCCAAACTCCGTTACTGCTACAAGGTGAAGGGGGGTTGGACAGGTCGGTGTGGGGATGCACGTGCCTCCCCAGTGCAGGGGGGTGAAGGGGCACATTTTGGTGCTTGCAAGAGGCACCCCACAAGCCTGGCTGGGGCTGGATGGCAGCACTGTGCTCTGGGACGTGGCTGTCTGCGGGTGGGAACAGTGCTCTGCCCCTGTTCTGCTGCTGAGCCCCCCCATGCTGCGGGTTCTTCCTTTCCCAGGTGTTCAACTTCGAAAAGCTGCAAGAGAAGAAGATGTGGATCGCTGCGCAGGAATTCTGCCGGGAGCTGGGGGCCCAGCTGCTCAGCCTAGGCAGCTACGAGGAGGAGCATTTTGTCGCCACCACCCTCAACAAGATTTTTGGGTGAGAGGCTGGTGGCATCAGTATGTGTCCCACTTCCAGAGTGTGCTTGCCACGAGCCCACAGCCCTCTTCGTGCTCTGGCACATGTGAATGGATGGATGGATGGATGGATGGATGGATGGATGGATGGATGGATGGATGGATGGATGGATCTCTCTGAGCACAGACTGGTGTACAGAAGGTGCATCAGTTGGTGTGGCTGATGTGGGAGATGTGCAGGAACTTCAGTGTAATTTGGGGATGGAGCTTGGGTTTAAAGCAGCTCCAGCCCTGAGACGGCATGCCTGTTATCCCAGTTCCTGCCTTCAGGCAAGTGGGGATGGCAGGCTTTGAAAACAAACAGAAAAAGCCCTGATTATGAGTATATATTTGTATATAAATATGAACCCCCGTGGTTTGAAGGGGGTTGTGTACTCACCTATCCCCCTGGCTCCCCACAGGGAGTCAGAGCCAGAGCTCCATGAGCAGCACTGGTTCTGGATCGGCCTGAACCGGCGGGACCCCGCTGGGGACCGGAGCTGGAGATGGAGCGATGGGCTGGGGGTGAGTCCAGGGGACATTTGGGTTGTGGGAGGGACAAATCTGGTGCTGGTGGAAATGCCCAACACTGCCCATCTCTCTCAACCCCCAGTTTTTCTACCACAACTTTGACCGCAGTAACTATGATGACGATGATATCCGGAGCTGCGCGGTGCTGGATCTGGCCTCCCTGCAGTGGATGCCAATGCAGTGCGAAGCCCAGCTGGACTGGATCTGCAAACTGCCTAAAGGTACTGGCAAAGGGGTCCCTAAACCCATCACCTGTGACTGACCTGGAGGAGCATGGGCTGTGGGGTGGTGGAATCCTTGGGAGGAGGGAGGGTGATTCCCAATTCAGGGACTGGGAGAGGTGCTGTCCCTTCTGGGGGAATTCAGGAGGGGCATCCTGCCGTTGTAGCCCACAGATGTTTTGCGGAGAAGCATCCATGGGAGCATCCCAGCCTGCACCCCACTGACAGCTTCTCCTTGCCCTTTCTCCAGGTGCTGATGTGAAAGAGCCAGAGATCACGACCCAAGGTGCGTTGGCCCTAGCCTTTTGTCACAGTCACAGAATATTCTGAGTTGGACGGGACCCACAAGGACCATTGAGTCCAGCTCCTGGCCCTGCACCCCAACAATCCCACCCTGCGCTTGAGAGGGTTGTCCAAATACTCCTTGAGCTCTGGCAGCCTTGGACCTGTAGTTACTGCCCTGGGGAACCTGTTCAGTGCCTGACCACCCTCTGGGGGAAGAACGTTTTCCTGATATCCAGCCTTAACCTCTCCTGACTCAACTTCAGGTCGTGCATAGACCGCCTGATGTCCTCAGTGGATGTCTGCCGCAATGTTATCCAGAGGAGGATGGATTCTGGGCAGGGTTGTGGGAGGGAGGGGAACCCGGGCATCCTGCTGCCGCTCCGCTGCAGGAGAGGGACAAAAGCAAAACAGCTCAACAGGCAGGGATCAAGGGTCAGGGTGACCATGGCAGGAGTGTCACAGCTTCAGCGTGACACCGGTCCCTGCCTGCAGGCAGCAAAGAGTGGGTGAAGTACCAGGAGGCCGAGTACAAGTTCTTTGAGCACCACTCGACATGGCTGCAGGCGCAGCGCATCTGCAGCTGGTTCCAGGCGGAGCTGACATCGGTGCACAGCGAGGCCGAGTTACGCTTCCTGGGCCAGAACCTGAAGAAGGTACCAAGGGGACAGGAACTTCCTGGGGCACCAGTGGGCTCTGCTGCCTTGTGGGCTGCTCTTCCTTGTCTTCTTTCACCCTTTTCTGGAGGGACAATATTTGGGGGTGCTGGGCTTTGCTGGGGTCTTGATGGGCTTGTGTGGTGGCTGGTCCTGATGCCTGGGGGTGAGTTTGGGGCTCAGCAAAGTGATGCTTTTTGCCTTGCTTTTGCAAGCTGGGGAAGGGTGTCTGATCCCCATGGCAGCCTCAGTTGCCCCCAAAGACCCCCCAGTCCCTGAAGGGTACTGATATGTCTTCTCTGGGCATGCAGTTCTCCAGGGGCCAGGAGCAGCACTGGTGGATTGGGCTGCACACCTACGAGAACGACGGGAGGTTCAAGTAAGTCACAGACAGCCACCATGTCCCTGGATGTCCCCACACTACTGTCCCCATCACATCCCCACACCACTATGTCCTTGCATGTCCTTACACCACCATCCCCACCTCTCAGAGTGCTGTGACTCAGCAACTGCATCTCAGGGGTCTCATCCTGGGCTGCTGGGCTGGAGGTCTCTCACCCAAGAGGGCAGTGGTGGGACACGCTCCCAGTTAGGGCATTCAAGTGGTCCCATTCACCTAGTCACTGCTCAGCCTCATGCTCCTCCTGACGCTGTTCCAGGTGGTCTGATGGGTCCCTCCTCAATTTTGTCTTTTGGGCGCCGGGCAAGCCTCGGCCCATCAGCAAGGACAGGAAGTGTGTGTACATGACAGCCAGCCGAGGTGAGGGTAGGGCAGGGCAGGGCTCCGCATGGCGCTCTGAGGGGCTGGGGCACCAGTACTGGTGCAGAGGGGCATCATGCCCAGCCTGTCCCTCCCCGCAGAGGACTGGGGGGACCAGAAGTGCATGACAGCGCTGCCTTACATCTGCAAGCGGAGCAACGGGACAGCTGTGAAGCCTTCCCTCCCTCCGGTACCTGCTGCCACGAGTGGGGGCTGTCCCCAAGGCTGGCTGCCCTTCCTCAGCAAGGTACTGCTGGAGGGAGAGGGGACAGCAGGATGGGAGAGGGGATGGCTACTTCCTGGTCTTCCACGAGCTCTGTGGAGGCACAGAGGGGGTTTCTGCAAAATGGTGGGATGGAGAGGGATGTCTGCACATGTTTTGTGGGGAATGCTGGGGGGTGCATTTACAGGGATGCTGGGAGAGATGTGCTGTGGGGTGGGGAAGGTGAGGTGTGTGCATAGGTTTGGCAGGAGAGATGTGGGAGGGCCGGAGGGGTTGGGGGGTGGCAGGCATGAGGGTGTGAAGGGGAGAAGGACCATTGGGGCAGAATGGGGCTGCAGAGGGTGGCTGGGTAGGGAGGGTGCAGGGCTCAGGGTTGAGGGTAGCTGCACCTCCTGGACCGTCCTGTCCCCCTGCTTGTGCAGTGTTTCAGCTTCAATGGCCACAACAAAGGCGAGACAGTGAAGTGGCCAGAGGCGAAGCAGCTGTGCGAAAGCCAAGGTGCCATCCTGGCCACCATTGCCAGCCCCCTGGAGCAGGGTAGGTCTCCTCTGCCCCACCACCCCACCGGGGTTCTACCTGCCAGGGGTGGTCCTCAGTGCCTCACCTGTCATTTGCAGCCTTCATCACATCCATGCTGCCCAACATCTCCTTTGACCTCTGGATTGGCCTGCACGATGCCCAGAGGGAGTTCCAGTGGGTGGAGGGGGAGCCACTGCAGCACGTGAGCTGGGCACCTGGAGAGCCCTCGGGCTGTAGCTCCTCCAGCCCCCGTGACAAGCCGGTGAGGGAGATTGCCCATAGCACCCCCATCCCCCGGGAAGGTCTCAGCCCCAGGCCCAGGCCTTCCTTGGGAAAGAAAGGATTTAGCAGGCTGGGGTGGCTCTCCAAGGGCAGTACAGGATGCAGCCCTGCAGGGTGAGGGTTCTTGGCGTGGGGATCTCTGTGGTGTAGGACAACAGTGTTAAGGGCAGTGCTGACCTTGTGGCTTGGATGTGCAGACCAACTGTGTCGTGGTGTGGCATGGCTCACCCCCCCTCTTCACGGGACGCTGGGATGACCGGAGCTGCCTGGAGGAGAAGCATGGCTATGTCTGCCAGCGGAGCATAGGTAGGAGGGGGACAAGGGGACAGCCCCAGCTCTTTTGGCTGGGGATCTGCCACTGCCACCCTGGTGCCCCATGCTGTGGTGGGACTGGGGAGCTTGGGGCGATGGGTTTAGCTTGGGGAGAGTTGGGGAGAGAGACTTAACTTGGGTGGGTGGGTCCCTGGTCCCAGCCATTTATGGGACAGCCCCAAACCTGTGCACACCAGCCTGGCTCAGTGTGTCCCACAGGGACGTGCATCGTGGTGGACAGCTCCCAGGTAGGGATGGTTCTAGAGTGTCACTGCTTGTCATACCTGGGGATGTCCTTCTGCCCTCCCCAGTTGCACCAGGATGTCCCCAGGTGCAACCAGCACAACACTGCCAGGGACAGCCTGGCCTGGGTAGGGATGGACAAGGGGGTGACCCACCTGGGATGCAGGAGTGTTCTCTGTGCCCTCTGACTGTGTCTCTTTGCTCCTCCAGACCCGTCCCTGAGCCCTGCACAGACACCGTTCCCCCCTTCTCCTACCGGCACCCTCTTTTACCACACCAGCGCTTACCGCATCCTGCAGAAACCTCTCAGGTGGCACGAGGCGCTGCTGCTCTGCGAGACCCTCAATGCCACCCTGGTTACCATCCCCAACCCCTACAGCCAGGCCTTCCTCACGCAGGCTGTCAGCAGCCTGCGGGCTCCACTCTGGATTGGGTTGGCCAACGATGAGGTGAGGGAAGGGGGCAGGCACCTGGGGCACGGGTCTCCAGGGGGATCACAGCAGCCCGCCAAAGCATCTCCTCCCTGTGGTCTTCCAGGGAGGCCGGAGCTACTCGTGGCTGACAGAGGAGAACCTCATCTACACCAACTGGCAGGACGGGGAGCCCCAGCAGATCACCGGCTGCTCCTACATGGACACGGACGGGAGCTGGCGCACAGCTGGCTGTGACACCAAGCTGCAGGGGGGCATCTGCCAGCTCCAAACAGGTACTGCCCAGGGGGCCTGGGGTGGTCCAGGTGGGGTGTGTGACCAAGGGTTGGAGATGGCATCCCACTAGGGACCTTCTGGAGTATGTCCTTGTGGGTCTGGGTGCCCCAGTGTGCTGCAGGACCTTGACATCCTGTGCCCCACCACACCTTTAATGTACCATGCACTCTTCAGGTCACCCTCGCACGCACAAGTGGAGCTACAGTGGTAGCTGTCCCAAATCGCTGGAGGACTCCTCCTGGATCCCCTTCCGGGACCACTGCTACACCTTCCACATGGAGATCACCCTGGGGCAGAAGGACGCCATGAGGAGGTGCCAGAAAGGTATGAGGGGCCTGGGGTGGTAAAGGAGGGTGACGCATCCTTGGAAATGGAAGAGAGTGGGATCCCCAGGATGTTTGTGGGTGCAGCAGAGCCCCCTTATCCCTGTGTCCTTGGTCAGCCATCATCTCCTTGCTGTTCCGTGTTAGGGTTCCCCAGTCATCATGTGGTTCACAGATGGGTCCTCAACTTTGTCCCCTTGGGCACTCCCTAGCTCAATCCTCTCAGTTCTGGGCTTCTCCATGACAGTCTTCTCTCTGCAGTTGGCAGCACAGTGTTGTCCATCCAGGATGAAATGGAGAACATCTTTGTGTGGGAGCATCTCCAGGCATACGAGAGCCTTTCCAAGGGGGCCTGGCTGGGCATGACCTTCAACCCCAAAGGTACAAAGGAAGGAATGAGGTTTGCGATACTCCCCCAGGCACCTCCGTGAATTCCCACCAAGTCTGCGGGGAGCAGAGGAAGCCCCTGGTGGTGGCACCAGTGAGGGGGGCTCATGCCATAGAGTGACCAGGCACACCAGTGTCTTGGGCCTTGCTGGACATGCCATGTGCGTCCTCCTCTGGCTTGGTGGGATGGGAAACCCAAAGCCTTCTCCAAGACACTGGAACCTGCAGATTCAGGAAGGTGTGCTGTAGCCCTTGGTCCTCCTTCCCGCCATAGAATCACAGAATCACAGGATGGTTTGGGTTGGAAAAGACCTTAAAGCCCATCCAGTCCCACCCCCTGCCATGGGCAAGGCCACCTTCCACTAGACCAGGTTGCCCAGAGTCCCGTCGCACCTCCTTGTACTTTCTGAACTGGGAGAAAGGTGGGGTGTCCCCTTCAACCTCCTCAAGCCTAATTTTCCCATTTCCCAGGTGGCACCTTGGTTTGGCATGACAACACTGCCGTGAACTACTCCAACTGGGGTCAACACGACACGGGGCCCAGCATGCTTAGCCAGAACAGCTGCTACTGGATCCAGAGCAGCAACGGCGTGTGGCGCCTAGGCTCCTGCACAAATGTAACCATGGGGGTCATTTGCAAGATCCCCCGAGGTAGGGGCCCCTCTGCTGCCCGAGGTTCTTGGGCTGATGTAGGGTGAGCTGGGGGTCTGGGCAGGGTGCTGCGTGGCAGAGCTGTCACACTGGCAGCATCAACCACATGTTTTGGGTAATTCCAGTGCAGGGGCTTGTATGGGTTGGTGTTGGGGTCTGCAGGTCCCTATTGGGCTCGGTGATGGGCTGTGCATGTCTCAGTGGCTGGGTCAGCTCCTTGGGGCAGGATGAGGCCAGTGGGACAGTGGTGGAGCAGAGCCAGAGGACTGCCCCAGCTGTGTATCACCCACTGCCCATGTGGTGCAGCACTGGGAGCAGTGCAGGGTATGGGTCCAGTGGTGCTGGTGGTGGGAAGATGGGGGGGTGTCGTGGCCATGCACTCACCTGTCTGTGTTACCTCTGCAGTGGAGGAGAGCAGCTTTTCCAGGGCAGGTGAGTGGTACCATCAGCCTGGGCACAGTACTGGGACTGGCAACCAAGACTGGGAGCTTGTGCCACAGGCCGACTTGTGTAAATAACCAAAGGAGTGGGGTTTGCGGGTGGGGAATGCCATTCCCAAGTGACTTTGGCCTTGAGTTAGAACTCCTCGGGAGCAGGAACCATCCTTCCGTGGAGGTGTGTGTCTGCCCAGCCGCTTGCCAGACTCTCCTTCCTGTGCCCACGCTGCCTGGTCAGTCTGGGGGATGGCCACCATGTTTGCTGCTAGGATCTCAAAGATCCATCCCAGGCAGCTGCTAAATATTCATACACATCAGGAAAGACCCAGGGAGTCTGCCCAGTCCCAGAAGCTCTGCCAGGGGCAAGATGTCCTCAAAACACCAAAGCAGATTCACAGAGTCACAGAATATGCTGAGTTGGAAGGGACCCACAAGGATCATTGAGTCCAACTCTTAAGTGAATGACCCATACGGGAATCACATCCACAACCTTGGTGTTATTAGCCTCAGGCTCAGCCGACTGAGCTAATCTCATTCCACTCCTGTCCTGCTCTGACCCACCACGGGGGAAACAGCAAGGAAGCAGGCTCCCCAGGGCAGTGGTCACGGCCCCAAGACTGCCAGAGCTCGAGAAGTGTTTGGTCAGCACTCTCAGGCAGAGGGTGGGATTCTTGGGGTGTACTGTGCAGGTCCAGGAGTTGGACTTGGTGGTCTTTGTGGGTTCCTTCCACCTCAGGACATTCTATGATTAAATGACCCTGCCCAAAAACCTAGGTCTGGCTGGAGCCCCACCAGCCCCAGCCTCTACTGCAGGCTGAGGAAGGAACAAGAGCCATCTGTCTGCCTCTCAGCAGCCTTTCCTCCCTGCAGCTCTGCCGGAGAACACAACAGCCATCGCAGTGGTTGTGCTGTCGACGCTGGCGCTCTGTGCCGTGCTGGGGGTCGTCATCTTCCTGTACAAGCGCCGACAGAGTGCAGAGCGCGGTGCCTTCGAGAGCGCTCGCTACAGTCGCACCACCTCCAACCCCAGTGAATCTGCTGAGAAGAACATCCTGGTGTCGGACATGGAGATGAACGAGCAGCAAGACTAATGGCAGAGGGGACGCTGGGGATGGGGACCTGGGGAGGGGGGAGGATGGAGAGCATCACACACGCTATCCCCACGGCGCACGGGGCAGGGGTGGCAGCGGGACCAGTGTGGCAGGGCAGGGAGAGGGGCTGGGGTCAGGGTTGGGGTCCAACCAAGTGGGCAAGAGGAGTGAGCCGGATCCCTCCTGCCCTGCATGTCGCTGCCGTCACCTCTGGGCTTGTCCCCAGCTGCTGGGGGTTTGCCTGCAGCAGCCGTGGAGGCAGTTTCAGGGCTAAAAAGTTTTGAGGGAAGTTGCTGCACAAGTTTGAGAGCTTTCCAGTGGCATGAAGAGGCTCCAAGACACCTTTGCCCTGGGAGAAGGCAAGCACAGGCATTCAGGGCCCCACAGCAGGCTCTTGCCCCCAGAAACGGAGCTGGTGTCCGAGAAGACATCCTCCCAGGCAAGAGGTCTCCAAAGCCAATCTACCTCCCCTCTGTGCAGCGGCAAGAGCCCTGCCAGCTCCCAGCCCCACGACTGTGCCACTCCTCTCTCTTCGGCCTCATCCCCTGCCTCCAGCAGAAAGCAGCAGAGACACTGCTGCAGCGATCTGAGCATGGACCCTCCAGGATCAGCGATAGAATCCCCCTCTCCCTGGCACATTCCTAGGGCTGTGTCAAGCCCCAGTGAGGCTGTGGTGGCTTCCCTGTTCTGGCAGCCAGAGCTTGTCCCATTTTCTTTGGTGTGTGTGTCCCCGAAATAACTGCACAGGATAGCACCAGAGCAAACTGCTGGCCCAGCTCCTCTGGTGGGACCACCCTCAGCACCCCAGACCTCACAGGAGGAGTTGGGTGCCGAGGCAGGAGATGCTGCCAGAGAGCCAGGGCCACCCTCTGTGCCTTGCCAGGCAGGGATGGCGTGGGGCTGGGGTCACTTGCCACTGGTGCCTTGTTGGGGCCAGAAGACCAAGGATCAGTGCTGTAGGGTGGGAAGGATTTGGAAGCTTTGGTGTTTGTTTCGAAGTTGGTGGTTTGTTGGTTTTTAAGGAAACGATGGTAGCTTTTGTTGCTATACTGTACTGAGTGCGTGCTGAATATATACGTTTTTTCACACAGCTGGCTGGGGTATGTGTGGTTGCCTGTTTCCCATGTAGGGTGTAGCAGAGGAGGAGGTGGAGGAGAAGGAAGAAGGCAGTGTGTGACTAATCCCCTGCCTGGCTTTTGAGCTGTGCAGGAAGGAGTGGGGCTGCCCGGGGCTGAGCCATCCTCCATCAGCTGCGTGCAGCAGCATCCCTGGGATGAAGGATGCCTGGAGACAGCGAGAGTTGTTAGGTCCTCAGTGGGGGTTCCCTGCTAGGAATGGGATCCAAAGAGCCCCTTGGACCTCTGAAGGAGGTGACACAAGAGATGTTGCCTTCAGCACTGCCTCTGAGGCTCGAGTTGGGGTTGGTTTTGCTGCAAGAACAGGAAAAAGCAAATTTTTGTAACGCTCCTTTTTGACACCTGTGTGGGTTTTAAAATCTGTTGATTTCACTTGAGCTGGACATTAAGTGTTTAAGAAACTGTTGGGGGGCGGGATGGGGGAACCAGGCACCGTTGGGTTTTTGTTTACTTTTTGGCAACCTGCAAAAGCTGCCATGACATTTCAGGGTGAGGAAGAATCTGGAGCACATGGACCTGCCCCGGCTCCATTTCTCTCTCCCAGCTTTCTCTGCCTTTATTTCCTGAGGTCCTTTCTGGTTTGGAGCAGTTGGTTCTGTCCATGGGCCTGTGCCTTCCTGATGTGGGAGCTAGATCCTGGAAAGCCAAGCGTGAATCCCTTCTCATCCCCAGCAGCTCAATTCCTGCTGCAGGGGTGCTTGGAATAGCAGCAGGCATGCTGAGCTGGAAGCTGTGCTGCTGGTGGGGATGGAGGTCTGGGATTAACTCCTTCTGGATGAGCAGATGTGTTAGGAAGTCCTAAAAAATAAAGATTGAGGTTAGGATTGAGGGGCAGGTGTGAGGGAGGAGCAGTGCTGAGGATGCATCTGGGCAGGGTTGGGGCTCCTTTGAAGTGATGAGGCCCTGGGCAGGGTGGGAGCAGGGTAACATGGGGCAGATGGCTAGGATGGTAGGGAGTAATAGGTGCTGGAGGAAAATCTGTGCCATGGAGAGCCTGGGAAGGAGCTCCCACAGCCATGCAGGAGGTGTTAAATTTGGCTCTCACCCAGCCCAGCCTGGAAGACCTTGATTAAGAGAGTCTTTTTTTTCTTTCTTCTTGATTACTTTGGTTTTTGTCCTCCTCCTTTGCTTTTGAGAAAAGAAATCTGCACAGTCTAGGAGAAATGTTGTCAGAGAAGTTTTGTGAACTGTTGGCAGTGATCAGGATTATGGGGAAACACATATATGGTTACGTGGTATCTCCTATCACCATTAGATAATGTGAAGAATTGCTAAACAGGACCCTGTCAATTATATATATATATCTTTATATATATATATTTGCTTTTTTTTTTACTCTCTGTGTTTTGTAAGATCCTTTTAGAAGCTTGGAAATAAAATTTCCTTTCCCACTTATTTTCTTCCTTTTATTTTTTTCCCTTCCTTTTAATTGGGAAAAGCAAAACTTGTCTTTCCCTATGTCCCCATATATTCATACAAGTAATGAATATAAAGATGAAATTACACTTGCCTGCCTGTAGCAGAGGAGGTTCCAAGGTGCCCAGGTGAGGGGGATGTTGTATTGATTCCTTGTGCTTTTTGGTTGTGTGTCCCATGGATATGATGTCTCTGCTCCACTGGTTGTTTCTAAGTGTTGGCTGGAGGGAGAAGATGAAGAATGGGCAACATTCATTTACTTGTGCATGACTCCAGAGTTCAGTGAAGAGGTCAGGTGGAGCAGAGTCCTTGGAAAAGCACTTCAGGAGATTTCCAGTGGCATGAACAGGCTCCAAGACCCCTTCTCTCTGGGAGAAGGCAAGCACAGGCATTCAGGGCA
>VZTD01003576.1:0-16570 GCA_013397725.1 Rhagologus leucostigma | reverse complement strand
AGTCTTTTTTTTCTTTCTTCTTGATTACTTTGGTTTTTGTCCTCCTCCTTTGCTTTTGAGAAAAGAAATCTGCACAGTCTAGGAGAAATGTTGTCAGAGAAGTTTTGTGAACTGTTGGCAGTGATCAGGATTATGGGGAAACACATATATGGTTACGTGGTATCTCCTATCACCATTAGATAATGTGAAGAATTGCTAAACAGGACCCTGTCAATTATATATATATATCTTTATATATATATATTTGCTTTTTTTTTTACTCTCTGTGTTTTGTAAGATCCTTTTAGAAGCTTGGAAATAAAATTTCCTTTCCCACTTATTTTCTTCCTTTTATTTTTTTCCCTTCCTTTTAATTGGGAAAAGCAAAACTTGTCTTTCCCTATGTCCCCATATATTCATACAAGTAATGAATATAAAGATGAAATTACACTTGCCTGCCTGTAGCAGAGGAGGTTCCAAGGTGCCCAGGTGAGGGGGATGTTGTATTGATTCCTTGTGCTTTTTGGTTGTGTGTCCCATGGATATGATGTCTCTGCTCCACTGGTTGTTTCTAAGTGTTGGCTGGAGGGAGAAGATGAAGAATGGGCAACATTCATTTACTTGTGCATGACTCCAGAGTTCAGTGAAGAGGTCAGGTGGAGCAGAGTCCTTGGAAAAGCACTTCAGGAGATTTCCAGTGGCATGAACAGGCTCCAAGACCCCTTCTCTCTGGGAGAAGGCAAGCACAGGCATTCAGGGCATTCTGTTTCATAAAATCCTAGAATGGTTTGGGTTCGAAAGGACCGTAAAGCTCATCAAGTTCCATCCCCGTGCCACGGACAGAGACACCTTCCACTTTCCCAGGGTGCTCCAAGCCCCATCCAGCCTGGGCTTGGACACTTCCAGGGATGGGGCAGCCACAGCTTCTCTGGGCAACCTGTGCCAGGGCCTCACCACCCTCACAGGAAAGAATTTCCTCCTAAAGAAATTTCTCACCAAGAGCTGGGAGATGGGGCTGCAATCCAGCTCCACCTGCTTCATCCCATGGCTCATATCAGAGCAGTGAACACTGGACACAACCACAGACACTGGCCAGGCCGCAGGGAAGCTGCAGGGCTAACCTGGACCAGCACTGCTGCACAAGAGCATCTCTGCCGGAGCAGTCAGCCTGGCAGCATCCTGCTGGCACAGGGCACAGGCATCGCTCTGGGCACAGCCAGCAGTGCTCCCACACACCAGGCTTCTTCCCCTGCTTGCACCGGTCACTCGGTGCTGTTTCCTCACCTCCCTCTTCTTTGGGGTTTCCCCACCCCTTCAGCCCCTGGGGCTGTGCACACTCACCTCTCCCTTCCCTTGGGTCAGAACCAGCACTGTCCCCGCTCTCCCACCGTGCTGGGGAGAGATGAGATTTCATAATCATAGAACCACATAATCAAGGAATTGTTTAGGTTGGGAAAGCCCTCATTGAGTTCAACCGTTCCCCCAGCACTGTCAAGCCCACCACTAACCCATGTCCCCAGCTGCCTCATCCACATGGCTTTTAAATTTCAATGAAGTTTCACTTGGGTTTACTGGGGGCATTTGGTTTTGTCTTTGATTGGGTGAAGAGCACAGGGCAGGCACCTGGAGCAGAAACTCTCAGGATGCTTTGAAGGAATGAATTATTTTTCTCTTCTTTTGTTTTTCACCCAAGAGGTGAGAGGGTCACAGGGAGGGCTGCTCCATTTAATTGCAAACAGCAGCAGAAAAAACACAGAGCAACACTGCACTGCAGCAGGGAAAAGGAGACTGGAGTCATCTTCTTTCTGGAGCTTAAACCCTCTCAGGGTTACCTGACCTGAATTCAGGTGTGTGTTTTCTCTTCAAAGGAAGCCCAGCAAAGCTTGTACTACTGATGTGAAACAGTGAAGATCAGAATGTGCTTTATTTATTTATATTTTAATCTAAAAGAAACGTGGCCTTTGGGGAAAAGCGCAGTTTATAGTAACCAGAAGCCCTTTCTCACAGGCATGAAAATGTCAGCCTTTTATCAACTCTTCTAAACTTGAACTGAGCACACTCATTTTAAGAGACTCATTAGAAAATTCCATGAGGTCTGAACGGGTTCATCTGGAGAAGGATACAAAACAGCCTCTTTATTTTAATCCCCTTTCATTTCCCTGCTGAATACCAAGGTATCAGACAGAGGGAAGGCAGCACCTCCAAGGCAGGCAATTAGGACATTCTAAAATTAGTCCCTGGCAGGTGAGCTGCCCATCAGCCCACGGATCAGCCCTGGATCATGGGCTAGTGTGAGGGTGTGGAAAGGAAACGTCCCTTTTATTTTCAGAAGCAGTTTATAGCACATGTAAATGCAGCACACCACACCCAGACCCCAGGTTGGGCTTCATCTGATAAACCTGAGTCAGCCCGGGGTGTTGGCGCAGCCCGAGGCTCCAACTGTGTCAGCTCTGATGCACTCACTGGGCGCTGGCAGATCTAAACTGGGTCAGGTGAACAGTGACCTAAAGTTCCCTGTTCTGAATAAAACCAAGAGACTGGGGCAGCTTGATGAGCTGCAGTGTCTACATCGCACCTGATAGCAGATGAACAGAATCCTGCCCTCAGAGGCGAATTCTCTCGATTTGATAGGTAAAAACAGTCCTAAACTGATTAGGACTTACTCATCATCTGCATTGAATACTTGTAGCCACGCACTGAGATGGCCCCAATATCCACAGTGTGTGGGAAGCACTCTAATATATTTGGGAACCCTACAGCACAGGCAGTGCAGAATCCAGCATGCCACACTCAGCTCTGCTAAAGGCATGTGGCGGGTTTGTCTACAAGCTGTAGCTAGCAGTGTGTAGAGAGGGTGAGGAGCCTGCTGGGCTGAGCTGCTCTTTGCCACTTGGATCCAGTGGTGCTTGTGAAGATGACAATTCAGCATTAAATATTCAGGAACACGAACGTGCTGAGGGGCTGCAGCACAACAGAGGTCAGGGCTTCACAGAGCCATGGACATGTCTGGGCTGTGACCAGTGGCCACTGCCTTTTTGAGTCAAATTTCACTTGGCAGCTGTTTTCATTTCACCCCATGGTAAAAACCGCTACTCTGAAAACAACCAGTTTGTTCAAAACGACTCACCACAAAATCTTTGTTTTCTCATTCCCAGAAGCCAGGCATAAGCCTGACTCAGAAGGTATTAATCTGTGTGGGATGAAGGAGGAATCCAATGTTCTGTGAATGTGGTGTCTGCTCAGTAAGTAATTTTGCTCAGGAATAATCAAATATGCTGGGTGCTCCTCATCCAGGATGGTTATCAGTCAAATTATCATGTAGAGTCCATGCTTAATAGTTGCCTTCTAATTCATGCAGTCAGTACACAGTTTGTAAGGCCCAATGTGAACACCAGTGAGCACAGTCCCACATATGGATCAGGTTTCCAGTGATGGACGAAAACCAGTACGGTGTTAACCAGCAGCATAGGGGATATTAAGTCCCCTTAAAATCTACAAAATTACCATCTTGTCACAGAGTAAAAATAATTACAATGTATTAAGCAATATGTTTCAAGTTCATGTAATTGAGAAGTTAGGAAATGCGTAAATCAGGCAAGAATTCAGAAAGTTCATGTACAAATCCGAGCCTTAAAAAGAAGCTTAAAAGAATTTATACAGCAAATTTATATTGATCAATTCTTTTGCTGAGATGTAAATGCTCCAGGCTTCTTACGGTACAGTGCAGTGAAGCCTTCAGGCTCTTTTCTAGCTTCACTTCCAAACAACAGCAGTATTTTCTAGTTGCTTTCCATGGATTCAGCTCCGTGTGTCAGCGTTCTGCCTACATTCTCCCTTTTAAAACAAAGGAAAATCCCCACTTCGTTGAGGCCATGGTAGTTGTTGGAGAATGTTAAATACAAGAACTTTCCTGAAAGTTCATCCCACTTCAGCCGAGGGAAAGCACTCTACGTGTTGTTCCCAGACGTAAAAGTGTGCTCTGGTCCCCTTGGCTGGAAGCTGTGGACAGGATCACATCACTTTATAAGCTCAAACTCTAATGAGAAGAAACCTCAGAAGCAAAGAATGTCAGCGTTAAATGTGACTCCAGACGCACATCAGGGGACCACAGGCATCTCCACAGCTTGTGATTTTAAAGGTTAAAGGAGGTTAGTTAAAAACCCAACTTACTAGCCAACTGTTTCCAATTAGGTGAGGCAGTTTTGGGACATAATCAACAGAAATGCCACGCTGACTTCACTACTGTTACCTTGACCTATGGTCTTTGAAAGTAATTAGCTGTCAGTGTTTGGACTTTAAAAGACAACAGTAGAAGTTCAAAAAGGACTGTGTGACATAAACACACTTGTTTTGGCTTTAGTTAAAGTAAGAGAAAAGTAGGAGTACAGAAAAACAGTGAAAAGGGTACTTGATACAAAGGCTTCAGGGTGGAATTCCAAGGTCATGAGAGTTTTAATTGCTTTTCTCAGGGTCAGGATCTGTAAATGAAGAACGAAGGGTGGTTCAGAATTCCTTTCTTCATCAACAAGAAAAAAAACTAAGTGAAGTTAACAAGATGAAAAGCCATTGCTTTCTCTTAAGCTTGGAGATAGAGAACAATCACTGAATAATTATTTTGATTGACAATTATCTGCACTGTTTTCCTGCTGTTCTGCTCTCCAAGGCACCTGCACAACCCCTTCTGAACTTGGTTCTGCTGCCCATCTGAGGGTACAACAGCTTCCTCAGCATTTAAAGGCTGTTTATTTATTGATGTAGCTTTCATTTATACAGTTTGAATTGCTGTGAGAAAGTATAAGGTGTAAATAGGGTTTTCTCATTACACATAAACTTCTAAGAACTCCAGTGCCTCAGTGTCTGTTTGCTTAAAATGGGAATTTTGTAATCCCTACAGTACTGTTGGTAAGTTTTAATATGTGGAAAACCTTTTCAAGTCACTGGTAGCAAATCATGCAAAACCTGCAGAGTCCTGCTTGCTTAGATTAGTTATTATTTACAATCCAGCTGAAAAAGCAGTTTTCTTTTTATGGGTTTATCAAATCTATAGCGTTGTTAATTCTTCAATATTAAATAAGAAGTAAATTTAGTCCATTCAGTAACTACCAGACGTAGTTCTTTTGGCATAGTGGCTAGATGGGGGACAGTGTTAAAAAAAAGCAGGAAGATCTATTTAGAAGAGACGTGATTATTAATTAATTAAAATTTAATTCAAAGCACGATTTTATATTCTAAGGAGTGTGTCAGCATGAGCAAGTCACTTTTTGTCTCTTGGTGTTCGAGAACCTTCTGCCCCGTGCTGTGATGGAAGGCGATACACTGGAAGTGGAAAAGGCAAGTCCTGCTGTAGGAATTCCTCACTGCTCGAGCCAATGGGATAGAGCCTGTGAAAGTCTCGGCTGTAATTAGCCAGGCAGTTACTAGATGTCACTGCAGGCCCAGCCGACACAACCGGAAGAGCTCTCTCCAAAACCCATGGAAGGGGAAGCACATCCAACAAAGGAACGAGACTCGCTCCAGCTAAACAAGCTTTGCTGAGAACATGAGTTGTGTTATAGACACAGGAGCTGAAGCCTTGCTCCACTCGCTTGGCATTTCCCATTGCTCCCACTCATTGCACGCCTTTTAAATCCTGTTTATATGTGGTGTTTTTCCTGTAACTGGCATGTTTGAAAGAGAAACCTTACTTTAGCAGCAGCATCACAATCTGCAACTTCATCATCAGCTCCTCGGTAAATGGAGCTGCAAGATAACAAATACCTGCCAGTCACTGGGAAAATATCTATTTAAAATATGCATTCTCATTTTTCTCTTCACTACACGGACAATGGATTGTAATAGGACCTGGAAGGTGAAGGAAAAGCATCTGGTTTGGCCAAAGAAGGCAAATTCACACTCTGGAGAATATTATTATGCTACAGTTAATAAATTATTTACTATAGAGAAAGTTTTCTTACCCTTGTATTTGCATTTTATTTCAACCTTTTAAAGAAATACAACCCCTTCTATCAGCTGAGGGACAGGAGTCCCTGTTCTGTAACACAATTCAGCAATGTTTACATCAGGAACAGGGAGTTAATCTCTTTTTAGCCAATAATCATTGTCTACAAAACTTAGTTAAATATGGAGTTTACTTTGCCTAAATAGCCATTAAAAAATCAGAATTGGGACAAAGAAAAACATCACTGTAATGGAAAATAGATAAAATACCTGTGCAGTGGATAGTTTAACTCCAAGATCAAAGTGAGGGTTGAGGGTAGGAACTTCAGAGGCGGCAGATTTACAATTACAAGGCAAAGAGCAAACATAAACTGTCTTAGACATGGGAAGTGAGTGATCCCTGACTCACCAGGTGATAGAAGTATCAATAAAAATATAATTTCAAGCAAGTTTCATAACTACATTTAAATTTTTTCTTTACTTCTCATTAATTCAATTAAAAACCCCATTGTTCACCGAAGATGTTCCAGGGTAGGTATTGCTGTGGCTTAGATGTACTGCAGGATTGAAGATTATTGTATTTTATGTGAGTAATGGTCACATTCAGGAAAAGCTGTGAGGCAAAACAGAGTTTGAAGGGAGAGGGGGCACAGACTGAAACAGTTTGTTGAACAACAAAGACTGTTACAGGCTGCTGAATATGTATTTTTTTAATCAGTAATACCAGCACCTCTTTAAAATTCCTGTCTGGAATGCAAGGTAAAAAAAATTAAAATTGCGGATATGTTTTAGTAGGAGTCTCAACATCCTTCTGAACTCGGCAGGGGTGGGCACCTAAAAATCCAATGGCTTAATGTGGTTGTAGGTCTTGAACCCTGAGAGAAGAAAACCCAGGAAGTTTCCTCAAAGGATGAGGCTTCAGTTGGTCTTTTTTCAGACACTGAACCTGGTGTGGAAACAGCTTGGGGCTCCTCCTTTGTTTGATGTAGCCCTGCTCTTTGACATCACACCTGTATCAGTAAATGCTCAATGCTCTAACCCACAGAATCCAAAATAATCTTGCAAGTAAAAGCAGAGCATTTTCTTACAGTTTGTCATTGCACCTTAAAAAGTAATCCAGCTCCTTACCCTGGTTTGCATATGTCAATGCCTCACTGTTAGCAATGCTCCGGTAAACAGGTTGGGTATGTAGAATTTCCTGATCAGCTCAAAGGAAAGAAAACACAGTGACTTTGTTAGAATTAGATGAGAACAAAAGCCTTATTAAATGAAAAAAGTCTTTAAGGAGATTTCAGCCTTCTTTCTAAATGTTCCAGAAAAAGCTCGTAAGTGCTGGTACAGGCAATTTCACATCTTATTGAAATGAACAATCAGGGGATGGCCAGCAGAACATGTAACCAACTGAGTTTTACTGCAACAAACTTTTAAAGAATTAAAGGACTAAAGCCCACAGGCAGAATTTGTACACTGTGGGGGGGTTCTTTTTTCTTGTCATTGTTTATTGTTTTTGTGGAGAACTTCAATTAAATATCTTTACTGCACACTTGATATCATGTAAATTTTCCTAATTTTTGAAACTTGTATTTGCTGAATTTTTTTCTCCCTCTTTCTGATGTCTAATATGTTTCATTCATCCCTCTTGACAATTCATGAGATTGTTCATATTTAATGAGAACAATTAAACAAGAATTTTGTAAAAATTTAAGGTCTTTTGGAGTTCTAAGCTCCAAAGCTGACTTTCATTTTCCCCTGCTTTAGGCTGTCTTGAGCACTCAGAGCAAGGCAGCCAAGATGAATAAAGGTTTCCCATTTTAACACTGATTAGACACACAATTTAATACAGCTAGAAAAAGCGAAGAGAATGCTTTGTAAGAAAATGAAGTACGGGAATGCTTAAAAAACAGGACAAGTTTTAAGCAGAAATACTTAAGATACAGTAAAGCTTTAGATTACTTTCAATATCAAAATTACTTGTAAACAGACATTATTAGTTTGCCATTAAATTTTACCCGTCTATTACTTCAAAGACTTGTTTCATTTAAGCAGCTGGTACTAAGACAGATCTAAGGTTGTAAATTTTTATGGTTTTTTTTTTAAAGCTGTTGGCTTTTGGAATTAACTTTATATGTGGGGAAAGACCACCAGACCCTCCGAGATTTTTACGGATTTAATAATGTGCTACTAACACTCAAACTTTGGAGTACAACTGAACTTAAACTAGGAGTAAAGAACAGAACGGAACGTGTTCTTCTGAGATTCATGTGGGAGAGAATGTGGCATCTGCACTTGGTGTTCGTAATTTCCAAGTCCAGTTCGAACCGAGGCTGAAAGAGGAGAGATGCATGAACATGACATTTACTGATACAACCTGTGTGGTCGTTTCAGCTCAAGGTCTTTTGCCTTTTCCTCACAGGCTGGCACCTGGAGCACGAGGAAATCTCCCTTTGGGCTTTGACTGATGGGAGGGAGGTGGACAGGGCTTTTCTCAAAACCCAAAGGTCTCCTATAACTGAAAGCTCCTGGTTTCACTCCCTGTTCCCCATCCAATCTGTAGAAACATGGACCTGCATGGGTGAAGGGTGAAATGATGCGAACAGCTTAGCAGCAGAAGACTACTGGTGGTAAACTTTTATTAAAACATGATCAAACCCTCACTAATTGTCCATCACGGATGCAGCAGTTCCACCATTGTGCCACCTTTGGGACACTGCTCCTTTATTTTTCCTGTGATGATGTATTTACATGGAGTGGACTGACTCGGGTATCAAAAAGCACATGTACTTCAAAACTGTATGTACGTGATTCTGTGTCAAAATATTTGAATGATTAACTGATAAAAGATTGTGAAAAGCTACCCTGAACCCCTGCCATGGCTCTGTGTTTTAATTCAGTATTAAATCTGAAGTGCTTGTTTGAAAGTGATTTCTCTTTCATTCTGCCTGTTGCCAACAGCCTCTTCAGAAGAGTTTTCAGCCAGGCCATCTGTAACCTCTGGCTGCAGCATTGCATCATTTGACACTAAAGCTGTCACTTCAGTTCCTTATTCTTCTAGGAAAATTATGACAAATCAAAATGTTTAGCATTTTGTACTGTTTCTCCTGCTTGCAGTAAATGTACCACATGTATGAACTGGGCTTATGTTACAGGAGAGGGAGTTGGACTAATTCAGAGCACATTTGACCATGTAACGCTGGGTCACTAACTCATAATTGAGTTTGCTCAGAAACCAGACTCATTCTGGCTATAATTCTGTCCTGCTGCTGTACGAGTCCTACCCACCAGAGCAGATTCTACACCTAGTCCCCTCACCTTTTACTTGGTGTCTCACAGCTGAACCTAGCATTTCAGAAGGTATTTCTGGATTACCTGGTTATGCTGTTAAAAAGATGAGATTTCCACAGTGAGGCTCCTGTGACCAGTTTAAGGTATCTTTTGCAAGGTAAGATGAACCACATCTAGAATAGAATATTTCTATATCTTAGCCTTGCCTTTTTCTCTACACAGACGTTAAAAAAACTGTGGCCAACTGATATTGGCTTTATACTGGGGATATCTCAAATTAATCTCCCTTCTTTTGCCCAGTTTTTGGGAGTTCAGCTGGCGCTGTCACTGCATTCAGCTTTCCGAATGGCAGATGGAAGGGTTTTAATATTATTATAATAGACAGTCAAAATGAGATTTCAAGTGAGAATTTGTGGAACTGCAAAGTCCTAATACACCACAGAGAGCTGGCTTATGTGCTTCATCTCAAAGTATTACTTTACTTTTTATATGAACCAATGGTTTCTCAGAAGAAAACTGTGAGGTTGCTCAGTTCTTTGGGTCTGAGGGGTTTTGTCTTTTTTTAAATGATGTTCAGCCGTAACTAAGCCGAAAACACCCACAAATTTTAAGGGTACACACATAACAACAATAACAATAAAAAATAATTATTCTTATCACAGTGTTATTTTAAACTGGACATTTCAAAATGGCAAGACTAGAAAAGAATCACAAAAATCCAACATCTCATGGCCTGGGTTCTAATTAAAATCCCTCCCAACCTCAAGACAGTCAGGAGGGGAAGTCACTGTCCCTGTAGTTTCAGGATGACTGATGAAAGACTTCAGACAAACCACAAGCAGCCACTGGATCAGTTGCTATGACCTTTTTTAGAGCAGCTCAACTACAGCCCTAATGCTCCAGTGAAAAGATACTCTATGAATTTAAAAACATCAAAAATGTCATTCCAGAGAGCTTTGCAGAGTTTAACTGCCAATTAACTGGGAAGTTTCATCCACTGTTTTGCAGCTTGTAACAAGCTAAGAGAGGAGAAATGGGTTTTAATTTGACATGTCCGTAGTGTTGACCCTCTGACTTGGTCACGAATGGCAGCATCACAAATGGATCCTAACTCTTCCTGTGTGCATGCCTGAAACGAGTGGGATAATGAAGGATCTCTCAAGATGGAAATTGTATTCACCAAGCCAAGTAAAGCTTTCACATGGATTGGGATGCTTATCATAAGAACAAGTTCTGGAAAAAGACCTCATCAAAACCCTCATTTTCACCCTTAGTTTAATTAAGACTCCCTAATTCATTGCTGCCAAAACTACTGAAGAGATTTGGTGACTTGTTAGCAGTGGCCAGAGAAGCTGAAAGGGATGTATCTCTACTCGTGTAAATCAGCACTGTCAAAAAAGTCCTTATAGACCTCATTCCTTAGTCATTCCTGGTGAAAAGAGCTCGACAACAAAAGAGAACTGGCAAAGTGCTACAACACTCAGAAGCAGCAGTGAGGATGTGACCCTGTAACCCTATAACCCTTTAACTACAAGGTAACTGGAAATTCTGTATTTTTGCTATTTTTCTTACCCTTTTTCTGATAATCAGCATGTAGCTCGGTGACGGTGATTGAGAGATGGGACTCAGCTTGGTGCAAGCAAAGCCAATGTATTGTCTCTACAGCACGGTTTATATACTCTTACAGCTTTTGGGCAAAACTTTCCATTACTCTAACAAAACTCGCAATATTCATGTTTCCTAGCAACATTGATTAATTACAGTCTTGCATAACTACCTTAAAACAAGGCACAATGTAATACATCGCGTTCTTTCTACTTCTACCTACTTCAAGTTCTTGTTTGCTGTTCCCAGGGCTTCTGGCCCGCTAAGGTTAAGATGTCCACATCTGCGGTACTTTCTGCTTGACGTCCCAACTGCCTCTCCATAGCTCGGTCTCAGAATTCCGTAAGCCTTTAAAAAATAAAGGTGATGCAGTCCAGGGGGGAGGCCTGAATCTGTAAGTTTGTGCTGTGCCTGTATGTATGTTGCAGTGCCTAAGTTCCCCACCCAAATAATCCTTTACCCTTCCCATACCCCATACCTACCTTCTTTTTTGAAAAAGGGGGGATGAAAAAGGGAAATTGATGAAGGGAGAATGAACATTTCCAATTTCATGTATTTTCCATGGGTGATTTGATCTTTCAATAATTTTGCCATGATTCTTAACAACTTTGTTTGAGACCCTTACAGAGACACCTGCCCCAACTCCCCCATGGAACCCGGCACTTGTCACCCTGCCGTCTCCAAGACGTCTCTAATCCGAGCAAGTACCCAGAGACACTGCTGTGGCTACGGATGCTGTGGCTGATAAGAGCATGGAAATCGCAGCCTCGTTAGCCCAGAAAGGTCCACCGCATCCAGCACCGTCAGAGGAACTCGAGACTTGTTGGGACATTGGGAACTCAGGGGAGGGGTTGCCTCCTTTCGGGGGCTTTGCGGGTGTTGCTGGTTGTTCTGCCATCTGTTCACTGTTTGAAATACTGTCACAACACTGGACCCTCACTGTTAAAATCAAAATACCCTTTCCCCACTTGTAGAAAGTGGGAGAACGGCTNCCTTCCCCCATTGGCTGCTGTTATGTCACTCAACCTTGCCTCTACCCCCTAGCCCTCATAGAATTGGTTCTTGATGCTCTGCCCGCCCCTGGAACCCCTTGGGATAAAACCTTGCGCAGGCTTTTGTTCTTCGTTCTTTGCCTCTGTTCCCTTCCAATGCGTTGGTTCCAATAAACAGCTCGGAATTGCACGCAGAGAACCCCTCTCACCTCTTTGTCTCTGGTTCGCACATAGACTGTGTGTGTGAGTGACTGCTCACGACTACCTGCGAGGGTGAGGTCATGTGCGTGTGTGGGTGCTGGCAGAGTGCTGCCAAAGCGTCCCCACGAGGGATTCTGTGGGAAGAACGTGGCATCGATCCTCCGACATCACCACCGCGAAATACGTAAATCCCAAAATCTGTGTTTTCCTTCTTGGTGACTGCTTTGTCCTGAACTACATGAGGATGGTAGAACTGACTACACTCAGGCCATGCTGCAGTAATGATAACCTGTCTTGCAGCTGTTTAGTTATTTAACCCTGCATTTCATTGATCTGTCTTACATTAAATGACTAAAAGGCAGCAGAGAAATGGGTCTGGCCCAGTGAATATTAGTGAAGATCAGGAAGAAAGTCAAATACTGACTAGACTGATGTCAAATACTGATTAGACAAGAGCAATGGCAACTACCAAGCGTCAGTTTAAAGGAAAGTGATGGTGCAATTGAAACTACCGACGTAAAATCCAGAACTGGGAGGAGGTGTACGCGTATGGTTTCTGGAAGGACGTGGCTGCTTCCTTTTTAAATCTAATTCAACTATAATGTAGATAATAATCACTAATATGAAAAACAAGGAATGAATTTCCTGCATTCCTAGATGGAAGGTGTCTAAGGAAAATCTTGGCACAGTGGGAAGCCAGGTGCAGAATCAGATAGTGCTAAGCTTTCCTGAAACAGATCATGAAAGAGGGGTGAGCTGCTTCTAGAAGTGTCAACTCTCAGGGAGATACAGCAAGAGATCTTGACCACCTGTAGGTACTGAAGATTTCATGGTACTTGTAACTGTCACAAAATAAAAGGCAGCACCCTGGAAATGTTCCATGAGGGGTAATTGATTTTGCCACCCCAATTTTCCACTCTACAGTTCTAACTGAACACTTTTTCTTAAAATAGTGAATCTAATCAACCCTCAGGGCAAAACATTTATTTTGTCTCACTCTTGACAAACAAGTGTTTTGTTTGCATTTGCCTCTGTAATTAAAGTCCCAGCTGCCAATAGTGAAATGATCTGTAGAAATTAATAATTATTTCCCCTGTAAATACACTGTACAGTATTTCTGTCATGGAAGAATAGCCCTTATTCCAAGACAGAGATGGCTCTATTCCACTGACTGGGGACAAAAAATGCTGTGTACATTTGGGAGGGGAGGCAGTGCAGAGGGAGAACGGCTGACAGGAGGGATTTTTGTACATGTGCACTTACAGAACGCACATTCTGGATGTTGAATGTAAATTCAAGGTTGATAAAAGCTACTTTAAGGCTACTAATGGTGTTTCTGAGAACTACCATACTCATTTTGAAAATTGTAAGTAGGAGAGGCAGGACCAGCCAGCCTGTGAATGGAAGCAGCATCACCCTTAACTGTGAATTTATCTGATACAGGACTTTAAGCAAAACACCTCTGATTTTTGTTTAGGTGGTTTGGGGGTGCTGTTGTGTTCCTCTCATGGGTCAACTATTCTGGTACCCCTGGGAGAGGCTATATAACTGGGTTGGTGTATTCTTTGTGCTATATTATTCTATGCTTTAGTGTGCTTATAAGTGTTCCTCAAATTGTTCTTCTAACTGTTGTCTCTTCCTCCACCCTTTCCCCCCAGATTTCTGTATTCTTCTCTTCTCAAGCCATGATGATATTCTTCAGGCTTTCAGTGAGTGTCAGCCAATCTCAGCCTAAGTAAAAGGCCTTCTGTTCACGTGTTTTTTACAACATAGTGGCAAATCAACCATCTAGAAAATAGTTTGCTGGTGAATGCTTCTGTCGGGGATTCTGGGAAATAATTTTCTTTTATGAGTAAGGCTAGAAGGCATCCAGATTCAGAATATACACTGTTTACTGCAAATAATTTGAGAAAGACACTTCTACCAGATCGTGCATCTTCTCTAGTTGATAGGAAGGACTTTGGCACATTGAATTATTTATTTAGATGAGTAGAAATGCTGAAAAGGGCACCTAACCATATGTTTTAGGTGCTTTTGGCATCACTAGGAATGCATCACAAATAATACCCTAAAATTACAGCAGTATAATATGATATGAAACACTTCAAGAAAGAAACACAATCTTAATTACTCTAAATAATCTAGCCATTATTCACACTTGGAATTCATCGTGTTTTTAAAATGTTGTGGGGGAAGGAAGGAGCCTTGCAACTTCTCCTTGTGTGGAATGTGTAAGCAAGATGCTGTGAGTTACAAAATGAGACTTGAATACAGGTATCAGTTCAAATTCAAAGCATCAAAACCAAACTCTGTGCATGGGATTCACATGCAAACTTTGTTACTTGGCTGCCAGTACCAGAAAACTGTAACGTGTAGAAGTAGGGACTCAGACTCCTACCAGGCGTTCAGAGGAAAGCCAAGACATTGGAAAGACTCTGGAGAAGGCAATTCCTATTTGCAGTTTGCTAAAAAGCCTAATTTTAATAACTTACTTAGTTTAGCTTAAAAAGTGAAATCCTGTCTGTGACTTGAACTCCCTTGAGTCAGGGAAACTTGAAAGTAACAATGAAAGAGCAGAATTTGTCGATTAAAATCCAAGAATAGTGTTTTGCAATGTTACCAAGGAGTCTTTTTTCGGTTGTGGAGCTTCCGTCAGGAAGCAATCTTCAGACGTTCACAGCTTTAGATGGAACCCCACTTTCAGTCATGGGCGCCACAGAAGCTGACAGGACTGATGGGTCTCACTGGCCTTGGCCTCTAAGGGGCCTTATCTCAGCTGCCCCAAAGACACTCAGGCATCAGGCTTTCCTTGCTGGGGAAAAGAGCTGCAGTGAATGGCCAGGCGCCTGTGGCTGAATGTGGGATTCTGCCTCCTAGAACTGCAAAAGAATGAGGATTTCTCCCAGATGAAAGCTGCCAGGAGCTATGGCTCTGGTTGACCTTGGACTCCTGGGGGGCCACCTGAACTGCCCACAAGACACTGGGTTGCTGGGCTGGGTGTAGTTGTGGGGGGTAATGGTTAGGGTGGTGGCAAGGGTAGTGGTCAGGGGTAGTGGTTAGCGTAGTGGTTAGGGGTAGTTCTAAGGTCAGTGGTTAGGGTAGTGGTTAGGGGTAATGGTTAGCAGTAGTGGTTAGGGCAGTTTAAAATGGTAACTTTTCTTATCTTTTCATATATAGAGGAAAAAAAAATATAAAAATTGATTTCCAAATACAACCCCATATCTACTGCTTTATATGCAGGATCTTAGAGAATAAGAAATTCTAAATCCAGATATATAGGGCTTGAAAGTGCAAATATAACTTTTATATATATAAATTAAATAATAAAGGGCTTGAAAATGGGAGAAAATATGATCTCTATGAAGGCAATAGAAACATTTCTCTGTATTCAAATCTTTTTTGTGTCACTGAAACACCGTCAGATCTTGGCTGGGACTTAAATCGCTGCTGCCACCTGGTGACAAATACGAGGTATTACGCATGTACACTATTTTTAATGACTCGGTAGTGTCACCTGCAGACTAAAAGCGGTACTGCAACTAAGAAATGTATGGATGCACGGTGACTTGACGGTGGCTATGCATTTGCCATGGTTTTTTACACTTAGTGCTGCCGCCCAGTAGAAAACATCCGGCACTGTGAGTCAGAGCGCTGCGGTGGCACTTTCCGTGGCTGCCGCTGCCTCCCAGCAGCCCTGGTGCATGTGCAGTGCCCAGGAGCAGCTTGGGAGCACCAGGCGCAGGTCCCAGCTGCTGAGGTAGTTCTTTGAGATCATCCATTTCACAGTGTCAGCAGGGCGATGTAAGTAGATATCTAAGTCAGAATAGAGAAGTCTGATATTGAAGTGTCAAAATACACAAGTCTAAACAGTCTAAATACATGTTTTGTATAAGTGTTATTATAAGTTAAACAGATACATGCCCATAGACCTCTAACTAAATAGGTATTCTATATAATAAGTGCACATAGACATAGTCTAAATAGATGACTATATATAAATTATATATGTATATATTTATATGTTTTTATATATGTAGTATATTTTAATATATTTTCTATATCTTATTTATATTACATTTATTTACATGTTTATATTTATATAAAATAATTATATTAATATATTAAAGTGTTTTGGGGGAAGGTTTTGGTTTCTGCCTACATAAATCCAGGCAGATTTGTTTTTCCCAGAAGCCCCAAACTGTGAAGTTTCTTTCAGATACTGCCTGGGATTTATGAAGCCAGAAACCACCTGGGATTTGTGCAGCCAGAAACCAAAAGCCTCCACATTGTCATGGACAAAAACAAAAGTAAAAATCACGAACAGGGTTGTATAAAAGTTCAAACACACTGTTCTTCTCCCACAAAACTCAACTGAACTGACTGAGATAACACACAGGTGATTCACTGGATTCTCTGGGTTATTATTAAGTCTTGCCAGATGTTTTTGATTAGGTTAAATTGCAGTGAATCTGTACCAAAAACCTGAAGCCATGAAGCACAATAAGCTGTGCTGCAAAACCTGGTGGCCTTTGTGTGTCCCTGCCTGTACCTGTTTGTAAGGGACAGGCGAACGG
>VZTD01003574.1:96833-126488 GCA_013397725.1 Rhagologus leucostigma | reverse complement strand
GTTAGCTTTGTGGTGAAGGGGAAAGGTTGTCTTCACTTTTCCTCTCTCCTCTCTTTCCATTTCCCCTTTCTTTGTTTTTCAAAATGAAAACTGTTGCGGGGGGTAGAGGGTTTGGGATATTCTGGTTGGAGGTAAGTGAGGACTGGGGAGCAGAGGGAGAGGTTGGAACAAGAAGCTAGGTATATAGGTAAGTGGGGTTTTAGGAATAACTGGGGAATAACTTGTTATTTATAACAGCATTGGCCAGATGTATGTCTGGCCTGTAGTTCACATTTTGTTAAGTAGAGACCTTCTTGGAGTTGCGTTTTGTCTGTAACCTGGTGATGGGACGGTGCATTCTTCTTGGTAGTCGACGGCGCCTCCGTCTCCAGGCTGAGCTTCTCTGGTTATCTGGACTTGATGTGTCAGACTCCTGGATATTACAGTTATTATTTGTGGAGGCAGTGTTTGCAGGGCCTAAGTATGGTTTGATGTTTTTTCCTGGGAACCACTTGAGGCCAGATGGTAGTGAAACACAGGCATACCCCCTCCCTCAGGTAATCAACTGGAAAGGTCAAGAAATCTGATGTGTTTCTGGGTCCTTGATCAGCACCGGTGGCTTTTCAGTGAGCTCAGCTCGGGCCAAATTCAAGAAGTGCCAGAGTACTGGGGGGTCAGGCTCTGATGATGTACAGTTTAGGAAATTAATAATGTAGAGAGCCTTACAGAGTCTCTCAGGGGGAGATAAAATCTCTGTTTCTCTCCGTTGCTGATTGAGGACTCTTTTGATGGTCTGATGGGTCCGTTCTACGATGGATTGTCCTGTTGGATTAACGGGTATGCCCTTCGTGTGTTTTACCCCTCACTGGGTGAAGAAATCTTTCAATCTGCGGGAGGCTTAGGCGGGCCCATTATCTGTTTTAATTTGTTCAGGGACTCCCAGGGTAGCAAATGCAAGGAGCAAATGCTTGATGGTGTGGGTGGCATTCTCTCCTGCGTGGGCTGATGCAAACACTGCTCCAGAAAATGTGTCGACTGACACGTGCACATATTTGGACTTTCCAAAGGATGGAAAGTGGGTCACGTCAGACTGCCATAACTGGCAGCTGTTCAGGCCCCCAGGGTTAATCCCAGTACCCATAGATGGTATCTGGTAATTTTGGCAGTTTGGACATGTTGCTACAATTGCTCTCGCTTGGTCTCTCGAGAGCTTGAACATCCTGATGAGGGCAGGTACTTTTTGATGATAGAATGCATGCGATAACTTCGCCTGGGCGAAGAATTCAGGGATGTTAGCAGTCTCTGCCGACATTGCCAGCGTGTCTGCCCTCCTGTTCCCTACTGCGATGGCACATGGGAGGTGCTAGTGTGTGACTTCACATGCATAATATGGTAAGGTTGTTTTCTGTGGGAGATTAAATGAATTAATGTAGAAATCAATTAGTGTAAGTTTGGATTGGAGACCTCCTTGAGGAAGGCGTGTTCAGCCCTCACAGCTATACCAGCAACGTAAGATGAATCTGTAACCAGATTAAAGGGCTCATCTTTGAATTTCTTGAAGGCTCTGACGACTGCTGCTAGTTCGGCAATCTGTGGTGATCCTTCCACTACCTGGACATCAGACTCCCACTTCTGAGTCCTGGGATCCCTCCAAGTCATCACTGACCCTGAGCCATCAGTAAAAATGGTTAGAGCTTTGAGAGGTGTCCTACTTTGGATTAATTTTGGCATCAGATTAAAGGCCGAGTCAGGATTAAAAAGTCTATGTTTTGGCACGTGGATGGAAATTTGGCCTGGGTAGCTATCCAGGGCAAACTGGAGGCTCTCGGTCTGGAACAAATGCTCCAGATCCCCAGTGGTCAAAGGCAAGTATATGCATGTGAATTCACACCCTGCAAGAGAGCGGAGGTGAGTTCTGGCCTTTTTTATTAGATGTACCATCATTTCCTGAGGAGTGGTTATTGTTTTCATAGGCTGATTGCTTGTAAAGATCCATTCAAATATTAATAAAGGGTCTCTGAGTTGAGGATCCCATTGAAAAATCAACCTGTAGAAACGGGGGGCTTTACCCAGAATGGTAAATTGGAGGGGCAGGCTGGGCTCGACACGCTGTGCTTGGCATGAAGATAGGGCCTCCTGGACTTTGGTGATGGGATCTCGGGCCTCTGGTGTGAGGGCATGTGGTGAGTCCAGGTCCTCGCCGCCACAGAGAAGACTGAAGAGGGGGACGAGGTCTTCCGTCGTAATCCCTAGCAGGGGACGTACCCAATTGATGAATCTGCACAACTTGTGTAAGTCTCTTAGGGTCTTTGGGTCATCTTGGATGGCGAGTTGCTGGGGTGCATTGGTCCTCTCACGGATCTGGAATCCGAGGTAAGTCCATGCGCTGGTATACTGCACTTTGTCCTCACAAATCTCGAACCCTGCTTCCTCTATGGTTTCGATAGTTCTTTTAACAGTCATGTCCAAATAAGTTTTCTGTGATGCACAGATCAGGATATCATCCATATAGTAGAGGATGATTGCATCCGGGAACAGGCTCCGAATGGGGAAAGAATGTGGGCAACGTACCACTGGCATACGGGCGGGCTGTTCTTCATGCCTTGGGGAAGGACAAGCCAGTGGTACCTTTTGAGTGGGGCCTTTCTGTTAAGGGAGGGGACGGAGAAAGCAAACTGGAGGGCATCTTGAGGGTGGAGAGGGATGATGAAGAAGCAGTCTTTTATATCTACGACAGCAAGCATCCAGTCCCTGGGCAGCATAGATGGTGAAGGTAGGCCAGGCTGGAGGGGACCCATATCCTCGATAGCCTCATTGATCTTGTGGAGGTCGTGGAGGAGCCTCCACCTGTCCTTGCCGGGCTTTTTCAGCACAAAGACAGGAGAGTTCTAAGGGCTGGAGGTCTCTGTGATGTGGCCCTCGGCAAGCTGCTCTTCCACAAGGGCTTCCAGAGCGCACAACTTTGCCTTGGAAAGGGGCCACTGCTCAACCCATATTGGATCCTTTAGTTTCCAGGTGAGCCAAGGGATGGAAGGTGGTGTGTGCCTCTCAGTGGCCCCTATTAGAAATCCTTATTGGGGATGTGTAAGGAAGTGCCCCACTGGGACAAGAGGTCCCTACCCCATAAGGTGATGGGGGCCCTCACCACGTAAGGCCGGATGGTTGCCATCTTGCCTTCGGGGCCTTTGACAATGACATTCCACTTGGTCCACATAGACACCGTGGCTCCACCAATCCTCAAAATCATGCCTGCCACCGGCTGTAGTTCCCAGTTCGCTGGCCACTCAGAGTGGGTGATGATGGTCCTGTCTGCACCAGTGTCTAGCATCCCTGGTTGGTAGATCTGCTCCTCCTTACAGAGCAGGCCGCATTCGATGGTAGGCTTATTTGAGCCCGCAACCTGTGCCCACAATATGGTTGGATTGAGTGGAACCTGTTCTGGGCAGTTCTGTGGAAGCAAAAAAGCAATTGGTGTTCCTTGTGAAAGGTAAAAGGGTGTGTCCGTGCAGCAAAGCTGAACAAAGATCTTTTGTCCAGATCTCTTTGTATTTCTGGAAATACAGAAATTTGTTCTGGACCATGAAAAGTGTCACCTAGGATGAGAATGTCACATGGACCGTTTTGCAGTCCGTACTTCCCTGTGGGGATACAGTAAAAACACTCATCTGTAAAGTCAATGGACAGTGCGTTTACCAGCTGGCACCGGGTCCCATCTGTATCGCTCCGTGTGGCAGATCTCCCTCATGTGCGTTGGGATCTCCAGAGATGATGGTGCCTTCCGAGGTCCACCTGCCTGCTCCGAACACTTAGCTGTGGATTTCGCATACTGGTGGAAGTGATACGGCTTTTGGTTTATTGTCAAGGCGCGGGGCCGTCCCGTGCTCCACTGGGAGTATTCTGAGTGCTGTTGGTACCATTGCTGTCTCTGGGGCCTCTGGTAGCTGGTGCGACGGCCCTGGGTGGGTGACTTTTCTGGGCAGTCCTTTATAAAGTGTCCAAATTCTCCGCAACTGAAACAGCGGGCGTTATCTTTCGGACCACCACTGCAAAAGCACCAGATACCCCTTCTGTAATGCCCTTCGCAACTGCTTGGGCAACTGAGTTTTCGGTGGATGTATGGCATGTGCTGCCTTCCACTATTTGCACTGTGGTGGGTTCTGTGTCGAGCGGTAAAGCCCTCAGGATAGTCTTATATTGTTCATTAGCATTTGCCATAGCAAGTTCACTCAAAAGTTCCTTTCGTCCTTCTGGACTTTCTATTTGTTTTTCCAGGGCTACCTTTAACCCGTCCACGAATTTATTAAAACTCTCATCCACAAATTTATTAAAACTCTCATCCACAAATTTATTAAAACTCTCATCCACTCCTTGTTTGATGTTAGAGAAATGTTGTGTGGGTATCGAGTTATCAGGGGTAAGAAGCAGTGATGTTTTTGTTGCAATGGATGTATCCTGCAGTGCATCTTCAGGTATTGTGTTCATTTGGTCTGAGGGTTTTTGAAGTTCACCTTCTCCGGCTAATTGCTCAATGGTCAAATTTGGCCGACTCGCATCTTTGGAATAGGAGTCAGATAGTGTTTTTAAATGTCTTTTCCAATGCCTCTCCCATAGCATGTACTCAGCCGGGGAAAGAAGGCAGGTAACAATGTTTTTAATATCATGCGAGGCGAGCATATGGGCGGAGAAGGTGGCTTCTAGTAAGTTTCTAAAGAAATGGGATCCCCGCCCGTGTTCCTTAGCAACCTTGCAAAGGTCTTTGATTTCTCTGTAGGGAATAGGTTCCCAAGTTTTTATATTTGTGGGTCCCCCCCCGCCTCCCTTTCGCAAAAACTCCTGGAAGGGTGAAATCTTTTGGGCTAGCTCCCAGTCTCCCTCCTGGGTGGCTTCCCTCCATGTCTGTGCCCAGCGATCCTCTGTTTCAGAATTTGTGGTGTTGCTCTCATCCTCTGATAAGGAGGAGCGGTGCTTCCTTGGGTGAGCCGTGGCAGCCTGGAGCTGAACGGCGGGGGACAAAGCACGGCAGCTTTTGGATGCCGGCGCTGCCCAGGCCAGGCTGGGACCGAGTGTGGCGGGGGACCGGGAGTGCTGTGCCGGAGCGGGGGGCGCGTCCCGGCCGCGGGAAGGCGGCGAGGAGGCTGCAGCCATGCGGCAGGTACAGGTCTCGGGAGAAGCAGGGGTCACAGTGTCTCTGCTGCTGCTTCTGCAAGGGTGTTTGAAGTCAGCGGCAGCAGCAGCAGGCGGTTGCGGGGGAGGGGCCGAGGCAGGGGGGTTTAAAGCAGAAACGAAGGGAGTGGNTGGGGGGGCGAGGTGTGCAGGGGCGCGCCCACAGCACGGGGAACGGCTGCAGGCGGAGGCGGGGGGAGAGAGATAGCTTAGAACGGGGGGAGGCAGGATAGCAAAGACGTCTGCCTCGCCTGCGTCCTTTTGCGGGGGGACAGATGGATACATAGCAGGGAATAGGGGTTCAGGTTTGGGGGTGGGGAGAGGTTCCAAGACAGCTTGGCCAGAGTTGCCTTGGGATGGGGGGAGAGAGGATCGGAAGGCGTCAGGGTATCCATGGCAACCCTGTTCTGTACGGAAGCCGCCGCCTGTCTTTTCCCTCTTAAGTGGTGAGGAGGGCTTGGGAGCACAGGGAAGGGAAGCGGGGGGAGGGTTTGACTGGGGGTTTCCCGAAATGCTACAGGTTTTTTCTACTAACTTAACAATAATATGAAATAAAGGGATAAACTGGGAAACAGAAAGATCACCAGAAGCTTGAAAATAATAGATTTTTTTTCCGATGAGATCCCAAAAAGAGTTAGAAAGGATAGAGTTCCCATTAGTATCAGAGAAATGCTTGGAGATCCAATGAATAAAGAGCTTAAGGCTCTTCTTAGAAAGATTCCCCTTAGAAAACTTAAAATTACTAACAAGAAGGATTTTTAGAACTTGGGAATAAAGGTCTCTCTCAGATTGGGTAAGGCTAGGTTTTCCTAGCCTATGTCCTATCCTGGTGGTCCTACTCCCTCACCCAGCAGAAAAAAGAGAAAAAACACCCAAAAAGACCTGAAAAAATAGAAACTTGCAGAAAAAAACCCAATTTTAACTTACAGTTGTTTCTTCAGGCATGGGGGCAGCCCGTAGGGTCAAAGAAACATCTTCTGGGAAGGTGGTCAGCCTGTAGGTCGATCCTCAAGAAGTGTTTCTTCTCCGAGATGGTAGATGAGGGTCTCGACCTGTCTCTTTTAGATAGCTTCTACTAGAACATAGAGGGGTCTCCTTAGAGAAGCGACGATACGATGGCAGCTTCAGTCCCGCAGTAGGTGTGCAGGAGACGGTCTCTGCAGGGACGTCCAGCGTGGGAGTCTAAGATGTTCGGGGCGCCACTTGTCGCTGGGGTCCGGAGCTGATCAGCACCGGTATGCAGCAACCTTCCTGGAGAGAGCGTCCCGCAGGGAACAGCCCTTCCAGGGGCACTGGCAGACCTCCCTGGGCGACAGGTGATTTCAGTAAGTGCAGCAGTTTCTCAGCTACAAGCGATTCCAACTCTTGTGATTCAGCTCTTTGTGAAATCACCCAAGGCAAACTCGGGGACAGAAAGACAGGAGTCTCGTATGGCAGTTCCACCTTTATTGTCCAGCCACCCTGCAAAGGGGAGGCCAGAGACAAGAACTCCCTCTCGTCAGGGGTATAAGCAGGGGTTTATATGGGAAAAGCATGGGGTGGGGTGGAAACCAATTAGCCAGTGGGGTTACAGGCTATTACCAGGAAGAAACAAGGCATGTTGAGAGCAGCTCTTTTTGTTCACCATGACCCTGAGGAAGGTTGCTTATCTCTGACTCCTCCAGGTGAGTGCAAAAGGCTCCTGCCTTGAGGGCTCACAGCCCTCCACAATTTTTCACTCTTCTGACACCCTTTGAAATGCCATTCACAGGGAATTCCTGAATTCTGCTCTAGTCAATGATATTCAAACATGGTCACCAGCACCCACTTTGTTGTTAATACTCACTTCCTTCATTGAAATGTCTCATTTACAGTATTTTTGATTCTGCTGCAGATTGTTATACTTTCTGCATCTGTGATGAACAGTTACAGAGATAAAGTATGCAACCTTGGCATACATCGCTCTTGATGTTACGCTATTTAGCAGCTTCACAATCTGTTTGTATTGCTACTTTCTCCCCAAGTACTCATTTTTTTCATTATCTGCATATTTCATGTCACCATTAACATTCAGAAATATGTATTAATCTGACATATTTTGTTTCATCAACAGTCTTTTCAAAATCAACAAAACATTAATGAGCTTTTCTTTGAACTTCTAGTGCATATGTATACCATCATTTTGTTTCTCATCCCTAATTCTATGTAGAATCCAAACATACATCTTAGTGCTTGTCTCACAGTCTTGATAAATACATGTGAAGAGGAGTTTCAACCATCCTTTTTTTTAGTAAATTTTATAATTCAAAGGTTTTTATAGTCTTTGGTGAAGGAATAAAAACCAATTATTTGAATACATTTGTATATTTATCTTTCAAAGTTTACTCTGAAGGAGTGAAATTTTTCAAATTTTTAGTAACATCCTGCCAATATATTTTTTGCTTGGTAGGATCCAGTTTCTGCCTAGATGCCATTTTGTAAGTATGAGAGTTTCACATCTGTAGCTTTTTGTTCAGATTTATAAGAATCAGAAAAATCATTCAGATACTGGCTATTCATGTAATAGCTCTTCATTTTGGAAGTTGTGTGGGCATAGAGCTCTCATTTATGTCAATAAAGGATGAGTTACAATCCAATATTTCAATATTTTTTATTTTACTCTCCCCTTGTGCCTAGGCTGCTGTTGGATGCTACAAACTACAGATAATTGATGAAAATCAGTGTGGACATCAAGACTACAGGCAGTATCAAAACTACAGGCAGAGGGGCAAAGTCACCTTCTGACATCGATCTCTCCAAATAATGGGCACTACTTTTCTGGACAAAATGAGCTTGATGAATGTGATGGTACTTCACTTTAAATTCATGCATGCTGGATTAGCTACTTTAAGTGAAATTATTTGGTGCCAGAGTTTCTGTGTCTCATGACATGAAACGGTCATTGTGGTCATTGTGGTCATTGTGGTCATTGTTTTATACAGCTTGTGAAACAGAGTGGTTTGGGTCATGCTCGCAGGTTCCTGGAGGTATTGATTACATGAGCTACAGTTTAATATGAGGACAGGCTATCAGGCTATGTTAAATAACAGGTATCTTGGGAATGAGCAGTCTTCTGAGACCCAAAACTCATAGTGAGTTTTCATGTTTCACTTTTCCGGTGATGTCAAAGATGGAAATGGTTCATGCTTTAAACACTGTTATGAGGGAGTTTTGCTCATTGTAGCAAAATCTGAATAAAGAAGCTGTGACCACAGAAGCCCACCCCTCCTTGAAGATGCCTGACTGGAACTTTGGACTGTGAGTTAAGATAAAGGGGACACTATTGTTCAGTCATCTCAGGCTGAGGGAGAAGAATGCATCCACAAGAAAGGCAAACCCAGTAACTGCTCTGAGACTCATCCCTGGCTGGGTTTGGGGTGGGGGAGACCACAGCCCACAAAAGCCAGATTTACACAGACTCCCCCCCCCAATCGAGGGGGAGGAGGAGGTTTCGGATGTGTGGTGTCGCCTCTGGTCAGAGGCAGTGAACACCCATCCTCCCTTACACAACTGGCCCAGCTGTGGAACCCCCAACCCCAGGAAGGCCACATCCATGGGACATCCACATAGGAGGCAGCTGAAGGGGCGTCAGAATCCATCAAAGACCCCCCAAAGCGCTCCCCAGACTCATTCCTGAGGCCTTGCACCACAGGACTGCAAGTGATGCAGTGGTGCAACTAATCCAGCTCTGTTGCAAGAGACAGTGACAAACTTGCCCCACCTCTGAAGGGAGGTACCTGAGTATTCCCATCTGGCCTGAGCATATATTAATCCATTGGATTTCATGTTTTTCAAAAAAAAAAAAGAACCCTCACCACCAAGAAGACCAGCTGGAGAGGATCAGCAGGACACCATCGGGACCCATGGAGTGGTGATACTTCCTTTAATCTGTCTATCTTTCTGTCCCCCCACCTTTTTCCTATTTCTTTCTCTTCCCTTTTCTCTCTTTTCTTCTCTCTCTCTCTCTCTTATATTCACTGTCAAATAAAATCCATACTATTGACTTTGGCATATGGTCTCACTCGCACCTGAACTCGGGCAGAGGCATTTCTAATAACTTTAAAAACAGGACTGTAAGAAGTGAGAATAGCTTTTGCTCTGTTCCTTTTATTTTCTGTTTGGCTTGAGCCAAAAAGAATGAACTATTTTCCTAGGCACAGTGTTAAAGTGAAAACACCAAAATATGGGTGTGAGTATTGTGCAGACTGCACAGTAGCAAGTGTACCTGAACTGCTCCAGCCTAGCAAGCTCAAGCCTCAGAAACAAAACATCTGGAGGTGACAGTAACCAGAAGTTACTCTGCCCCATCAGGCTTTGTGGTCTGCAGTGCAGATGTATCCACATTCTTCCCCACTATGAATGTCTCATGTGTTAAAATTGGATGACGAAATAGTATTGACACATAGCTGTATGAAAAAGTACAACCAAAAGTTTGCACTCTCTCTGTTTGGTTCCTGTTGCAGCCTTCTGGCTCCATGGTGCAAAACCCTGAAATTTCTGCAGAAAGTCAGCCTGGAATTATTACAGTATTGAGTTTATTTAAAAATAGAACTACAAAGATACTCAATTTTATATTTTTTTGCTAATATGCTTTATGCTATCCTCAATGTGAAGTGCTATGGAATGTAAGTACTGGTTTTCTCTAATTGTACTGTGAAAAAATATAAGAAAAATTTAGAAGCTCACAAGGTCATAGCTGTTGATTTGGCCTTCTATGCATATAGAATGTAAAAAAAAAATGTGTTTAGTGGATTAGTTTGAATTTTAAACTATTTTCTTCTGTGTGTACCTTTCATGCTTGCTTTTAGTGCATGCATTAGCAAGAAAGGTCACTGCTGGGTCACTGAAAGCCCAAACTTACAGCCAGTTAAACTATTTGCACAGAATAGATACTGTAGATGTTGTTTAAACATATGTACCAGGACACCATCAAAGCAAAACTAACTCTGAATTGCTCAAAAAATTGCTCAGATGAATGGTCTGTTAAAATATTGGAGCTTGTTATTTGCTACAAATGGTTTTATGGTTTTCATCTGTGTGGCCTTCACTTGGGAACAAAAGCTCTGAGTTATATTTTTTCACTTCAGGGTAATAAGAACAATTAACCAATATTTTTAACATCATGTGTAAAATTACCTTTGCATGCTTCACCTTCTTCCTTTATGGTAAAGCTACCTGGCATGATCACATGGCAGTTGATAATGATGCAGATGAATGGCCAGGACATGATTGCAACAAAGAATATAAGGACTTCTTTAAAGAGGATCAGAGAAAGAGGAAAGGGATATCTGTCCTAGGAACTGCTCTGTGCCAGGGCCAAACAGATGACAGCAGACCTGAACCAGTTTCTGCCACAGCTGCTATTGTTTTTAGTGGGAAAAAAAAGATTCAAAAGTCACTGCAGGTACTAGGAAAATAGGAAAAGCCAAGGCAGAAGTGGGAGAAAAGAACAGGGAAGAGACAGTGCCAAGTGTCGCAGGTGAGACAGAGTAAATGACAGACCAGAGTGGATCTGGACACTGAGGCTTATTTAAGAAAAGGGCAAGGAGGGTTTTTTACCCTGCATGATTACCTCACACATTCACAGCCACACCCTCCCCTGCAGCTCTGTGCTCCTTAGGTCTTACCATCCCTTCACTGTGGGAGGTCCTACCTGGCCCAGGAAGGTCTCTAGAAAACTGGGTTGGTTTCCTCTGTGCTGTTGCTCATCCTTACCCATCACAGCTGTTTCTTCTCAAGGTCCCCAAGCATCTCTCTTTTCTGGTCTACTTACAGGTCCCTGATCTCCAGGATCTTCCGTCACTTCCAGGATCTCTCCTCCAGCAAGATCCTCACCGTTTCAGGATCATCTTCTTTCCAAGACCAGTTTTTATAGGAATCCTTTTCAGTGCAAGTCCTTTCCAAATCCTCAGTTCTCCTGTCTTCCCCATTTTAAGAGTCTATATGCTGAAACAGAACACATGATCAGCGTCTTAATTAGTGGTTTAATCTTATGTTTTTTTATTAATGTGAGGATTTGGAGCAGGCCACTTTTGTTTAGTCCAGATGCTGACAAAATTTTCAAAGAGCCCATATCTATTGCTGCCAGCAGGTAGTGGACTTGTGCTTGAGAAGTCAAGAATTAAATTTGGGGCATTCACTCACACACACATACACGGACACACAGACACACATATCTAAGTTGTTTTTACATCCATGAAAGCGGGTAAAAAGTCATTTTAAAAAATCATGGTAAGAGGAAACAAAAAATTTCCAAGGGGTCAAAACATATTGACAGTATACATGCCTGACAATAATAGTAAAATAAAAAAAATTACATGCATAAATACACTGTGATGGGTCTTGCCATTCTACAGCATTATCATACACTATGCTGGTGCTGATGCATCATTGCAATTGGGAAATACTTTCAAAACTTTGTTCACTTTGGTGGGACTGTGCTAGTTTAAAAACAGTCTAATTTTTAGTGGGCGGGAAGAGCTGCTCGAAACTTCTATGTCCAGCACAAAGCCAATTGCTGAAGGCTCTGACAATGGGCAGGTTACTAGCCCAACTAGAGAAGTTGGTAACGCCTCTGTGATGACATATTTAAGAAAGGAAAAACTGCGAGAAGTTCTCTTTCTTGCTCTCCTCTGAGGGGTGGTGAGGGGGCCCCTGGGCCCCTTCCCAGAGAGGGCGGTCAGAGGGGGCCATCCCGGTGCCGAGAACAGCCACTTGGCCAAGACTATGAGGCTGGGACCAGCACCGGGAGCGCCCATGTAGCCAGGATGGCGTGGCCGCTGCCATCTCATCATGGCTCCCAATGAACTTTACTTGCCTAGCTGCTTTTAACCACCCATGTTGCGGACAGAAGGTCAGGGGTGGCAGCAACTCTTTCCTTCTCAGTGCCCCGCATGAAGAGAGGCTCTGAGTGGAGCCGGCAGCCAGCGCGGCCCCCACGGTGCCAGCAGAGACCACGTGGCTAGTGGCGAGGGGCATGGCAAGCAATTCCCCGATGCAGACCCCAGATGGGATCAACCTTTCAGCATTGTAGAACTCTGTAAAAACTTTTCAATTGATAGAACTTGAGACCAAACAAAACTTGCAGACACCAGTTCTCTACCGAGTCAGAGACAAGGGAAAAGTGAAGACATGTAGGTAGAACATCAAGGTGACACTGAGGCCAGGGAAAAACAGGAGAAGGAGGAGGTACTCCAAATGCCGGAGCTGAGATTCTCCTGCAAGCCGTGGTGCGGACTACAATACAACAAACTGTTTCTCTATAATTCATAAGGTGTGTGGGGAGGGGTGCAGAGATCCATGTGTAGCCCGTGAAGAAGAGTACTCATGCTGGAGCTCATGGATGCTGAAAAGTTGTAATCTAGTGAGGAACTTGGACAGAGAGAGATGACCCTTGCTTTTAGAGATATACGAGGAGAGCCTGCGCTTCCAAACTAGAACAGCTCATCCTTAAAAGACTAAACCCCCAGGAACTAAAATGACCCATGCTAGGCAGTTGTGGGAAGACTGCTTGACCTGTGGGAGGGATTTACATTGCAGCATTTGGGCGGGGCTGTTGCTTGTGAAAGTTAAAACCACACTAGAAAAGTTCACAGAGAACTATCTCCCGTGGGAAGGATCTCATGGCACAGCAGAGGAAACTCTTTTCCTTAAACATACTGACAAAAGACTTTTAAGAAGTGAAATACTGACCAAAAACCCCATGTTTTGTTTCCTTGCCTGGTCGGTGGAAAGAGGGAGGGACTACGAAAGAAAGGTGTTCTGAAGATTTGCTTTGGTTCTCGTTACCCTTTTTACTTTTAATTCTCTAAGTAATAAATCTTCTTTATACTGTTTAAGTTTAGAACCTGTTTTGCCTGGAAATGTTTTTCCGCTAATCCTTATCTCAACTCATGAAGTTTTTGTGTTAATTTCCCCTCCTCTGCTCAGCTATAGCAGAGGAAAATAAGTAAATGGTTTTTTCGTGGGTGCCTGCTGCTTAGCCAGCTTCACACCGCGACAGGGAGGTTGTGCAGGTAAAGAAAATTCAGCAAAAGAGAATAAAAAGAGCTGGAGAAATCTGGTGAACTCCAGCTCAGAATGTCAAGTAAGCTCCCTTTATTATCTATACCACATACCTTTCTCTTAGACATCTGTGTAGACTGCATCTCTCATAGCTGGTGACAAGCTTGTGGAATCCTATTAACTCTTCAGGTCCGTTGACATCTGTAGCTTAATTCTCAACATTGTCAAGCATTTGCAAAAGAGTAAAGATTCTGCAGACTAAAATTTCAGAAAAAATGCATTAAACAATCTCTCTCTCTCTCTCTCAGCTTTAGTCTTTTGTAAGCCTTTAAAAACCCAAGTGCAGTTTTTTTCAAGTGGAGTTGTCATCACTATAGAAGAGTCTAAAAAATCTTTGACATTCCTGGTGTATTAGCCTGACCTTAATAATGAATGGATCCTACCTTTTCATCTGAGTCTCTCAAAAATTTTTATGTTTCTAGCAGGGACACCTTCCACTAGAACAGATTGCTCAGAACCCCATCCAGCCTGGTCTTGAGCACTTCCAGGGATGCAGCAGCCACAGCTTCTCTAGGCTACCTGTTCCAGTGTCTCACCACCCTCACAGTAAAGAATTTATTCCTAATATCTAGTCTACATATACCTCTTTTAGTTTAAAACCATTTCCCCTTGCATTACCACCACATACCCCTGTGTAAATTCCTTCTCCAGCTCTCTTATAGAGGCACTGGAAGATGCTCTATGGTCTCCCCAGAGCCTTCTCTTCTCCGAGGTGAACAACTGCAACTCTTTCAGCCTATCCTCATAGGAAAGGTGCTCTAGCTTTTTGATCATTTCACTCTGAAAGAACTTCAGACCTTCACTAGGTTTTAGTACTTCAAATAACATTTGGAAGTGTGAAAACTGTGAAGAAAAAGAAGTAATTAAAAGTGTGAATTTTATGTATTATATAGGTTTACTAGTGCTGGTGAGCACTAAATTGTCTGTTAGGTTCCAGTCAGTGCCATGAGCCCTTTGGTCATAATAGTTCTTTGGTCTGACTATGTTACAGGATTTATTCTTGATTGAAACTCAGACAAAGCTTTCTGAGCTTCCTAAAATTATTTTTTATTAGTCCTGCTGCCTTCAGTTCTCTGATTCAGATTTCAGTCTGAGAACTAACTCTTTCCAAGTAAAAAGTAGAGAATGCTCTGCACTTATAGTTTGACACTTCAGAACAAACGGAAATAACAAAATTATTATAAATCAAAACTAAACCTTTGGTATGTCTGTTCTTCATCACAGACAGACTCAGCTGTCTTCTGACACACACATATGTGCATGAACATGCACGTTCTCAGGTTAAAAATAATCTTTAGAGAAAAAAACCCAGAAATTGCTGGGACAGAGAACTCTATTATATATTTTACTCTTTTGCCTGAATGGTCTTTATTTTTTTAATCCACATGAAGAAAAAAGGGCTTGACTGAAATAAGACTTCTACCAGAATGAAAGTAGCTGGAGAATCATCTTTGAAGCCGTATTTTTCTTCTGCATGAAGGGGTAAGAGAACAAAAGTAGAATTTAAAAAACCCACAAAAACTGAAGCCTCAATCAAATAAGACCCACCCATCTTTCATTTCTCTCATACAGGAAATCTTCCATTTTCCGGCAATGATCCATGTCTTTCTAATTTTTTTATGGCTCACCTGTCTTGCCTGTCATTGAGTGTCATTGAGTGTCAAGAACTGTGGTTCTTGTGCTTGACTTCATTTCTCTTCTCTACCATGTTTTCACTTGGCTACCACTATGGCATCAAATTCTGTGCTTCTCCTTCCAGTTAAACATGGTATTTGAAAATGCACTACTGTGAAGGTGGACCACAGTACAAATATTCTTAGAACAAGCTGTAACCCCTACAGGGCTTTTAGTCAGAATATTTGCCACTGTCTATTTATGGGTTTTGCTAAATGGGTGACAATAGCAGCATACACTGTAATATTCTCTGATTCTCTCCCTATGACTTTTGAGAAGTGTTATTGTAACTGGCATTTTGCTGACATATTCATGAATTTGTCCCTTTTTCCTCGGAGTATGCCTTCCTTCCCTAAGCAAGGATAAACTGCACTTTTGGAAAAGATCTTATATAACTTACTCTTAGATTTATACCTTAATTTTAAATAGTCCTATAAGAACTGCTAATGAAAGTAAGGGTGTCTAACAAATAATGTTTTTAGGGTACAATTTATTGAAATATTTAATTTGTTTAAAAGGCTGAGATAAGGAGGCAAATACCTTCCCTGTCAGACATGGTTTGTGTGAAAATATTTTTCTGTAGAACTTGATTTCCCAATTATAAAATAGTAAAAGTAGTTGAATACCCCATAGATATAAATACATATATGAGACCTAGTGGTGGTCAAATATGAGATTATCTTTCTGTACCTTCTGATTGAAGTATAAGTTAGTGTTTTCTGGATTGTATCATTAGGATTTCAAAGACATTATAGTCTTTCTATTTTCTAAGTACTAGGATAAATTTTAAAAAATATCAAAAAGTAATTTTCTATGATGATTGTGGGAAAAGAAAGCTCAAGTGTCTATTTTAGACACATTTCTATAATGAGGAAAACAGAAATGAAGCTAATACACCAGTAGTATCACTATAATTCCCTCTTTGCATTACCCTTCAATTCACTTTTAAGCACATATTAAGTGAAAATCTTAATATGTGTATATCTTTGACTAGGGAGACTAGACTCAAGTACTGGGTGCATGTGGTGCTGTATTTCCCCACTCCTTTTCTTACTAAATGCCTGCCCTTCTCACATTGTCCTCCCTTCCCCACCTCTAGTCCTGACCACTCCCTCGGGTTCTCCCTTTTGGTTCCGCTACCCCAACTCTGCCCATGTACTGCCTCTGTGCCCTGAGACCATTAGTCCATGTGCTCTCTCCGCCCGCCTCATCCCCATATAAAACCCCAAACTCCATGTCTTGTGCGGGCTCTCTGCTTTTGGGAACCAGCACGTCACCACGTGAATAAAGTTCCTCTGAGGTCCCCATGCAGGGACCCTTCTCACCTCCTTTTTTGCCACCATGTTGTGGAACCGACAGCTAGCTGGAGCATGAGCCTGGGGCCACCTGGAAGGGCTACGGGAAGCGGAACAGCTACCCTCCCCGAAGCAGCCCTGCAGGGCTCTCCAGGAAGGTTTGTGGCTTGCCATGCCATCACAGAAACTACACACCGCAACAGGTGCACCTACACTTTCCTTTACGTGTGTGAATTTATAGATCTCAGATTATACTCAAGTAAGACATTTTGAAATTGTCAGAAGAAATAGCCATGAAAATTTCATCAGCATGCTACTCAAGTCAGCATATGACACCGTGTCTGGCAGGTAAGTCATTTACCATCCTGATTCTATGGCACATTAATCATATTCTTTCCTTTCCATCACAGTTAGTAATATTCAAAGCTGCTAGTACAGGTTCATAATTATTATGGTTCTGATAGCAGTTAACAAGTGTACAGCAAGTCTGGTGATACATAATTAACAAATCTTCATACACTTCATTAGCTTTCCCTTCACATGCCCTTTGCATAGTATGCAGCACTATTTTGATTTTTGGTGGTATAGGTAATTTTTTGAGAGTGAAAAGAGTGCGATGTCTCAAAGCTATTTTTACATTACCCATTCAGTAGTAGAAATCTGCCAATGAGTTGTGATTTTCCCAGTCAGATGGTGACTCTGCTCCCTCACAAGAATCTGCAAGCACATTGTGAATTGGTGTTGTGTGGTACATGGTCTGCTTTACTTATTGGTGGTCTTCCTGAGCTGGAATTGTGCTGCAGTAGCCATAAATAACCCAGCTGTCTTTATATGCTGCCTTGCAGAAAAGGTGATGGCTTTAGGGCATAAATTATCTATTACTTGACTTTTCAGATTTAACTCTGCCTCCAATCTAGCCTCTTGGAAGCACAGTTCCTTCCTCCAAGGAAGCAGTCCTTCTGTCTAACTACTGAATATACTGGTGTCTCTCTCAAGTCTTTTTTCCAAGGGCTAGGTATATCATAGAACAATAGGGAGTTTCCTAATGATTCCCTTAGACCAGGCACCAGGGAGGCAGCAAACTTCCCTAACAGGAGGGTCTGTCTGGTAAATTGGATGCTCTGTTTGGATCACAAGGGAGTCACACAATTATAATCTGTCTTTTCTTCCTTGTGGAGGTGATTGTGATACATGGAGTGGCCTTTTCTGACCTTGACAACAGCCCTGGTGTAGATGGACCAACATCCACAGCATCCATTGACTGTCTTTCCACATCCACAGTGTGACACCTGTTGTACCTGGCACATACCAGGTGTGCAGTTTTTGTCACCACAATATAAGAAAGATATTAAGCTATTAGAGAGTGTCCAAGGGAGGGCTGCAAAGATGGTGAAGGGCCTTGAGGGGAAGTCTTATGAGGAGCATCTAAGGTCACTTGGTCTGTTCAGCCTGGAGAAAAGAAGACTGAGGGGGGACCTCACTGCAGTTACAACTTGCTTGTGAGGAGAAGAGGAGGGGCAGGCACTGATCTCTTCTTTCCGGTAAACAGTGATAGGACCCAAGGGAAGTTATGTCAGGGGAGGTTTAGGCTGGATCTCAGGAAAAGATTCTTCACCTAGGTGGTGGCTAACCACTGGAGCAGGCTCCCCAGGGAATGGTCACAGCACCAGCCTGACAGAGTTAAGGACATGTTTGGACAATGGTCTCAGGAACATGGTGGAATTCATGGGGTGTCCTGTGCCGGGTCAGGAGTTGGACTTTGAGAATCCTTGTGGGTCCCTTCCAGCTCAGCTTATTCTGTGATTTTGTGATTCCTGGCCTATACTGTGGCATCTGGCAAGGCAAGGTAGGCCAAGAGGGGCTTTGCCTGCCACCCTGGGGATAGACTTGCCCTCATCCACCTGTTTCCTTTAAGCTACTTCTACCTGCCTGTTGGGGCAGGATAGAGGAATCCCTTGGTCTTTTTGCTTTCTTCTCGTTGCTGCTCCTGTCTCAGGGAAGGCATGGTTCTTCCAGTCTCTTTTTCTCTTTTTCTCTTTTTCTTAGACTCCCTAATGCTCTTTAAACTTTTTTCTTCCTCAAGTTGAGGAAATAGAAAGGTTACTTCACTTGGTCTTGATGTTCCTACCACTGCCATCTATTACCAGCAAAAGGCTCTGGCACACCTTGCAGCCCAAGACCTGGATGGATGCATGATTTTGTGGGAGCTCTGCAGCCATAACAGTCCTGGTGAGTGCAGAGCAGATCACAAACTTTCTGCTGGCTGGATACTACAGCTAAGTTGCTTGTGGGAACTCATCTTTTGAGCCTGTAGGGTGACAATGCCCTTCCTGTGCATCCTTCTGCACAAACCACCGCATCACACCCTGAATTATGGGCTGCACATTCTCTGTCTGCTCTGGTTGCAGCACTCTCCAGGCTGCTTTTCATAGGTGTGAATATGCAAAAGGAGTGGATTTCTCTCTCTCCTGCTCTCGTTTTCTCTCATTCTGATGTGTTTTGTAAGAATTAGAGATAGTGTTAAATATTAGTTACTGTCAAGACATATTTTAATTAACCTGAGTTTAAAAGAAAAAGATTTTTAAAGATATATATTTATCTAACTTAACTGAGTTTCCACAAGTATTATAATTGTTCATACTTTTGCTTAAATAGAGTGCTTAAATACTTAATTTTGCTTAAATACTTTTGTTTTAAATAGAGTTCAATTTTCATGATGAGACATTTGCAGCTTTCTTTCCTAATCATTAAACAAACACAAAACTTCTTTCTAAGTTTCATCCCAGTTGCTAGACTAATAATGTCATCTTTGTAAGAGAGCTGTTCAAATTAATGAATTTTGGATTAATACAAATATTCTGATAAAGCCACAAATTACAGTCTTTAGTAAATGAAATGGGTCTTATTTAACTATAGTAATCCATGAATAAATGAATCCATGATCATAGCAGTTTGGTTTGCCATGTGGTTTTTCTTTCAATTACTGATCAACAATTCTTTCAGTTGTTCACATCTCCCTATAATATATTCCTCATGTGACTCACTCTGTTTTGGAAGGCAAGACCTGGACAAAATGACTGGTCTTTTTGAACGAAATATTCTCCAGTAGTTTCAATTTTTATAACATTGGCAGTGAAGCTTTTTTAATTTATGCATCTCTTTACCACTACTCTTCAAATCAAAGATTAAACAGTGATGTGGCAGTCAGATGAATATGCTTTGATTTTATAAGGGGATATAATGCAGTCAATAAAATAAAATTTTTCATAAATAACTTTCCAAGGCTTTTTCCCAAGCACACTTTTACTGATATCTCATCTTCCAGCACTTTTTCAATTTAATTGCATTTGTTATGACTGTGTTTACCCCTTTCCCTCTGCTTGCTGCAAATAATGAGAAAATTAGTTCACTGGCATGAATGTTAATGTAAAATTTATTTTACCTGTGTATTGCCAAATATTTGTAGGAATACACTATAATTCATATACAACATTATTCACAGATGCAATGTCATTATAAGATTTTGGTTCATTAAATAAAATAAATAGATTTTCTCACTGTGTTTTCTCAAAGCAGCTGGACTTAAAAAAAAGAAATGTTTAAAACTGTACTTTACAATCTACTGATCGGGGTTTGTACACACTGTCAGATGACAAGGCAATGGCTCATATGTGAATTGGATACTCAAATTAGTTTGTTTGGGTCTATTTAATGAAATTCACGCATGAAGTAAGTGTTTATTTACAGAAAGCACATAAACAAAATTGTTCATATAACTTCTGTTTTGGGTAAGAGTTACAGAAGGAAACAAGTGCTCAGTATCTACATAAAATCTATGGTAGATTCAAAGCAGCCTGTCATGCTGTGCCATGATGAAAAAAAAAAAAATGCAAGACAGAAAAACATAAGAAAAGAAATTGACTGTGTCACCATATTTTGCAATCCTGTTATACTGCTAAATTTCCTGAAAACTCTGGCTTTAGAACTGAATTATAAGATGAAAGCTCTCATTTATTTAAAGAAAGATTTAGTGGGTTTTGTGGCAAGAATAAAGCTCAGATATTATAAACCCAGTAGCAGTACTAAATAAAAAACCCCAAGTTAAATTATTTTTCAATCTCATTTTCTAAACTTGAAGATAAATATGTCATGGCTTGACAAACTGTCCTTGATCCGGTCATTTGTTTGAGATGTAATCATTACTCACAAATTTAGTTTATGACTATTTAATTGCTATTTGTTTTTAATTTAATTTAATTGCTATTCATTTCCACCTCACTACTTAAGACCTACAAGTATGAATAAAATCTATTTGTGTTGTTCCTTATGATTAAACCTGATTTTAAGAAAAGATTGTTTCATCTTGAAGCCTTTAATCAAAGCATAGGAAAGGTCATTCTTTGCTGTAACCAGTGCAGTGAATATGTGTGCACATGTGATTTTTAAGGGGACTGCCTTTGGTGTAACAAACTTCTGCACATGTTTGACAGGCTGAGCCTGTCTTGATGATTATTGAATTGAATGACTGGGGCATTTTCCTAGTTTTAGATGAAAATACAGAAGTTGTTACAGTAATGACTAACAAAAATACAGAAGTTGTCACAGTAATGACTAACAAAATGTTCACTTTATATGGTGTTAACCATTCTAGTTTCTGTATCACTCTTTTTACAAGAAGTGGATAAACAGGAGTGTCGGATCTGAGGGGTGTTCTGGTGGAGTGCTACGACCTCCTGAACCAACTCCAACAGAAAGTTGCTTGGCAGCCGCTGCATTCACACAGACACACACACACATTCCAGATAGCTTCTCGACAGGTCGACGGCAAAGAGGCAGGAAGGGTCTTTGTGTGGAATTTCCACAGCAGAGATTTATTTCAGCTCCACCGTAATTGGAAGCCAGGGACAAAAGACCTGGGGGACAGAGGTTCCCAGGTTATATATAGGGGCGGGGAAAGCATCAGGGACAAGGGTGGTACATAGGCTGGACCTTGACATATAAAGAAAAAAGGGGCAGGGAAATCAACGGGCCAGTCAGGGAAACAGAACTGGGGTACATTGGCATGGTAGAACAAAGCATCCCGGGAGGCCTCACCCTAACCTGGGGAGATCTCTTGGGGTCTGTCCCTTTGGGGGGCTCTCTCGTTCCCTGATTGGGATATTCACTGACTCCCACACAGGAGAGCAGCAATGAGGTTATTTTTAAGTTATTTGTGATGCTAAACACCCGCAGAAAGCACAGCAGGGAGCAGAGATATTTAAATATAGCTGGAATTATATAGAGTTGGCTATGAAAATTCAACTGTTAGCCAAAACTATTGTCCAGGACAGCTGCTGTCCTGAAATAAATCAGAAAAAGATATTTGTTCTAGGTATCTGCAACTGGATATGTGTTTCTGTCAGTTGGTAACAAGATTTTGCTAAGTCTCTAGGATGAATAGCTTAAGTATTCCTGTGTAACAAATGCTCAGTAGTTAGTAATTAATCAATTGTTTAATTGAATAGCTAACAACAGCATGAAAACCTTTCCCCTATAAATTGCAAGGAAGGTGGTATAGAGAGAGTCAAAATCAGAGGTGTCACCTGTAAGGTGTAAGAAGCAAGCCTTGAATTTGCAGTGGGCACTCACCTGACCCAGCTGGTCTCCGTGGGTCCTGCTGCTGTTCAGCTGTAGGAAAACAACTGAACATGGTGAAAGATCACCAAGACTGAGGAAGTTCATGTACAGAGGATATCTTGAAGGCCAACATGGCAGGTTACAACTCCCAGGAAGGATAAATTGAGTTGTTTTTCATCCTGTCTAGGTAGAATTTTGGTCTTCAAAGTCAGTCCTATACAAAAAATCCCCAATCAAGAAAGCAAGTTAGTTAATGCTTAATTCTCAACTCTCGCTTGCTGTGGAGCCAGCTGTGCAAGAAGTTATTCTGATTTATTCTAGCTGTTTCCCTTCCCTGAAGGCTGATAATAGCTGATTCAGTAAACTCCAGTGAAAAAATACGCTGTCAAACCACAAAGTTTTTTCAATTTAAATTCTTCAGGAAATTGGTTTCATTTAGCAAGAGTCTGTTTCAGGGAAGAGGGGACGTGGGGAGGGGGAAGGAAGTCCTGTTCTGACACTTTTGCTTTGAAACTTCCAGAAGGCAAGTGTAATTACTTTGTCTGAAAAATGAGGGTGTGGTCTTTGCTTAATCTGAAGCTGTAAAAACCCTTTTTGAATAAATGTAAAACAAAAAAAAAGTAAATACTCTCAGTCCCCTTCCCCACAATCATTTCTTGTCACTTTTTCCATCATGAGCACAACAGTACTGTATTAAGTTTGAACACAATTAATTTTTGTCTCATTTAATGAGTCTGTTTACTGGTATCAAATGATTCTGCAGCTAATGACACCCAAACCGAAGCTTTTTCTGCTGTTCTGCTTCTGGTTTGAGTTGACTCTATCTACATCCCTTTTAAAATACAGTTTCAGTGATCTTCTCTGCATTTGAAGAAAAAGCACAGCACAACTGAATGTATGGGAAAGAGACAGGTAGTAAGACAATTAAATTGCCTCATAAGTGAAAAAAAAATTAATTTAATTTAAATGGGAATAGCTACGTCAGCTGTACTGGATGCATTCATGATTTCCCTAGAAATCACTTCTGCCCACTGCTTTTTATCCACACTGCAAAAGAACAAGTATTTTATGATAAAAAATAATTTCTTAAAATGTCCTTTTTTCATTTAAAAATGAGAGGGCAGTAGTAAGGAAGGGTAAGTAATGGCAATGAAATACGTAAAAGATTAATGATGACCTATATAAACTATTGGGTATTAACTTAGAAAGAACTTCCAGAATGAATAAGTCAATAAAAAAGCAGCTTGCACTTCTAGTGTAAAAGACAGAAAAACTTCAGCAGAAATCAAATTAAGCCATTTGAAAGCACACCTTGCTGAATAAAAAATAAGCAGGAAGGAGGTTCACTGCTGTTTTAACTCCTAACCCTTATTTTCCTCCCACCTTCTTCTACCCGTCTATCTTCTCTTCCTAGAAGGATTTCCATGTGTAAAATAGTTTGCCATTAAAAATAATCTGAAGGCATCTTAATCCCAAATATTTTTCATATTATTTAAAAAAATATTATTTCAATCAAAGTTACATGGAAGTCCTCAGTCTGAACAAAAGTTTGTTACAATTTTTGCAGACAAGCTGCTTAAAGAGTCAGAGGATAAGTTTAGCTTCTGGTTTAGAAGTGAAGTTCCCTAAAGGATTCTGCACGAATCCTCTTATGATGTTTGTTGATGGCATGTTGAGAAGGGTCCTGAGCAGAATTAGATTATTAGAGTTTTCATGGCTGAAAACAAACAAAAGAAAGTTTGGGGTTTGGCTTGGTTTTGGGAGGAAGTATTGGTGTGGCTTTTTTGTCATGTTTTCTGAAAAGGTCCTCCCTGTGTTGTTTAAAGCTTCTTTTCTACCACAGCTCTCAATTTTGAGTACATAACAAAGGAATCTCTATTTGCGTTTTAGTAATGATGACATTTTCTCCCTACAGAGCCTGCACTAAGTCAAAGACTGCAGAGCTGCTGGCCTGTGACCTACTTTTGCTAATGATTGTACAGAGAGTAGACACATACTCCATGATTTGCAGTGCATTCATTACCAGTTTGATCCTGCTTCTAAGTGGTTTGGCCCAAACATCATCTTAATAAACAGAAGTCTGGGTCCAGCCATATCCTCATGGAAAGCTACTCAAGCTACTTGTTTCTGTTGACAGTACAGCACCAGCTATTCTGCCCTTGTGGCAGCCTGCCATCTCAGAGTGTCATGATTGATGATGAAGTCCCACAGAGCTGAGGAAAAGCCTGTAGAGCTTTTGAGGAGATTAAAAGAGTCTTTCAAGAAGGAAATAAGCATCTGAATCCAAACAAAAGTAAATGTGCGTTATGCAGTTGTAATTCCTGTTCTCTTGTGTGGCTGAAACATGTAGACAATTCAGAGCTGTTCCAGTAAGCATTTTGGACTATAACACACACACACACTCCGTGCCCATGAGGGACAGCCTTTCAGAATAAGAACCAACATAGTCATAGTCAAATATTCAGCATTCAAAGAACAGTCCTACAGGATCAGTTATACTGGAATGGTTTCTGACACATGTCGAAATAGAATGCCTAAAATTGTTTTTTCAAGAGTTGGGAAAAGTGAGTTGAGTTTCCAGGAGGCCAGCCAATGAATGCTTAAAAACCTGTGTTCAGGGAAATCTTTAGCTATTTGATGTTAGTTCCACAACATGGGAAACTACTGTTTTGGCCCATGTGTTGGTGTTGGAGTTCCCAGAGATGGTGGTTGTAGTAATGCTGTCAGAGCCACTGAGCAAAACTCCAGCAAAGGAAAACAGCCGCAACAAATAGAGGAATCTGCATCTGTAATGTCTGTGGCAAAATTGAGTTAATTTCTTACCCAAGCCACAAAAATACATTTATTCCTGCAGTCTATAGAGATTATAAACGTAGGAGAAATCAACTCGTGATTTTGTTTTTAACACCAAATTAATTCAGTATTGTCTATTTCACACATGAGATGCAAGTACTTGCAAGTATGGTTATATTTTATATAACACAAGGGATTAGCAGATACTTAATGTCTAAAAGAGAAAACATCCAGTAATTCTATTTTGGACACAACTTTAAGGTAAGGTTTTCTCTTCAAATGGAATTTTTGGGGTCAGTGGAATGGATTGTGCTTCAGAAAATGTTCACTAATTTGGGGTAATAATGGTATTCTATATCACTATTCAGAGTCTACATGTTTTTTAGAGCACTTAAGGGTCAACATTAAAGAGAGAAAGATTTTGAATCTAAAGTATAATAGAATAGAACTCTGTTATAATCAAAAGGTTCAGAAGTTACGCTCAAAAAGTCCATGAGTTACTCCATGAAAGGCATACACAGTAAACCCCAAAATATCAAACTTCCGTTTGGAAGCTAAATAATTTTAAAGAACAGTGATGACCTAAGAGTCATTTGTCAGTATAGTTAATTCTAAGCCCTCTGTGAGGCCTCTTCTCTATTTATCACATTTTATTAAATCAGACAGCATTGCTAGTGATGCAGTGTTTGACAGACCTGGCTCCTTTCAGAAATGAGTACTGCTCTACCTTTTTCTTTTACATGACAGCAAAGTTCCAGCTCTTTACCTCTTTTCAGAAAAGGTTTAAAAGTGAACTGAGAAGAATACAGATTGTCACCTACCAGCATTTATTCATTAGTGAAATTTCTTTTTAATGAATGCGTTTTTTCACTAATTCATTCACTAATGGGTTATTATTTATTTTCCTAATTATTCAATTCTTATGTTCCTATTACATTTACCAGTTTGTACTTCATAATTGTTTACATATCTGATTTAGATCACACTCTTTTTCAAAGCCTTTATTTGAAATCATAGAATGAATCAGAGAATCATAGAATGACCTGGGTTGGAAGAGATGTTTAGCATCATGTAGATCCAAACCCTCTGCCATGGGAAGGGATGCCTTTCCACTAGACCAGGTTGCTCAGATCCCCATCCAGCCTGGCCTTGAATATTTCCAGGGATGGGGCATCCACAGCTTTTCTGGGAAACCTGTGCCAGGGCCTAATCACCCTCACAATAAAGAATTTCTTCCTAATATCTAATCCAAATCCTGCTCTCCTTCAGTTTGAAGACATTCCCCCTTGTCCTGTCACTCCAGGCCCTTGTAAATATTCTCTCTCCATCTTTCTTGTGGGCTTCCTTCAAGTACTGGAAGGTCACGATTAAGTCACCCTGAAGCTTCTCTTTTCCAGGCTGAACAATCCCAATTCTCTCAGCATATGCTCATAGCAGAGGTGCTCCATCCCTCTGATCATCTTGGTGGCCTCCTCTGGACTTGTTTCAACAGGTCCATGTCCTTCCTGTGCTGGGGACACTTGCTTGCTTTGAGTTTCTTCCAGTATTTTCTACAAGTTCAATAATAGTCTAGTAAAATAAGTTTTCAAAAAAAAAATTATTAGTTTGACATCAAATAATTTAATTTCCTTAAATGTCAAACTGATTTCTCTTTGCGGATTCTCTCAGAATTAAGAAGTATCAATAGAAAAATACATTCCACTGGAATACACTGTTCAGTTTACATAACTAGGAGGAATCCATCAGCACAGCGTGTCTGAGTGTCTAACTAAATATGTCCATTCATTTGTTACAGCCAAAGAAGTGTTAGAAATATGGTAAAGAATAAAAGAGATGCATTGTTGGCAAGTAGAAGTTTTATCCAAGCAAGGTAAAAAACACCCCAAACAATACTCCATATGCATATCCATATGTATAAGAAGCAGAGGTACACACTATATAGTAGAGATGCATATAAGTGTTTATAATCTTGTTTCATGGGGGAAACCCAAAAATTGCTAAAGTGCAACTAGATAACTCAGATTTAGTCAAAGGATATAAATCATGTTCCCACTAAATGATGGTTGACAGGAAATAGTAGCATTTAAGTTCTGAAACCTGAAATGAATTGAAAAATTATTTCTCCTTGGCAAACTTTAACATTTTCTTCAGGAAACAAGCTAGTCATATTCCAGAGTTTCCTAGAGTGAGAGCAAGCTATGTGAAACCTGATTGTAAAGAAGCAAAATGAACTTCAGCAAAAGAATGGAAAAGCTGCGAAGTGCTGGACCAAACCATGAGTTAGGCAGGAAAAAAATTGGAAGCCTTCATCTAAACCACAATTCAAAAAGGCCATATCCTTAGAAATATAAAGTTTTGTTAATTAAGAAATCCAAAAATTTCCCCAAGCTGTAGTTAGATGCATCAACTGCTGTCTAATATTGAAAATTCCTCTTCCAAGAGAAAATAAGAAACAGGACTAGATAGGCACGTCTGTTAATGCCTGTATGAGATATTTGACAGGAAATTAATCCTGAGCCCTGAAAACAGACAATTCCATAAAGATAAGCCCTTATTAAAAGAATGAGGATATTGGCTTCTTTTTAATCACGGATCGTTATCGCACAGTCACATCTGAAGACATTCCTTCCGTTTAAGATGACAGTTAAAAAGATCAGGAGAAGAAACAAGTACAACATACTCAAAATATTTTTGAGATCACATCTAGGATATTAATTTAGCAAAATTTCTGCATTAAAAGAAAGACATCTTGAAACCATATACTCCAACTTTCTTCAAGTCTTAGATTATTAAATGTAGTACAGGATTAATTTAATCTTTTCTTCACTTAAGATATGTGTCTGTTTCAGTTTTATTTTCCTGTGCTGACCAAAAAGGAAAATAAATGATCAATTTATATTAAAGTTCCTCTGCTTTTATTTCTGTATTTTCTAGCACTGAACAAATCAAACAGGCCTTAATAATGCAATTTAAAATCTCATCATCATTATACAGAGTCAATTCAAACTATGTTTTTGGAAGCAAAGCAGTAACAATAATAATGAGAATACCAGTAAAATACTTCTCAGCTTACCTTGTTTCATTCATCTTTAACTTCATCAGACAAAATATAGTCACAGTACTGTTTAAACATTGCATTTGTTTTCTCAGAAGTCCATGTAAACTACCACTGTGATGTAACATTGTAACTTGCCACAGGTGTTGAAACTATTTTAAACATTATTTCACATTACTTAAAAAAGTTAGTTTGCCTGTAAAGTGTTTCACTTTCTATTGTCAGCTGTCAAAAACCTTAATCAGCCTATACAAAGAACTTGCTGAGTAGCTAAAGGTTTGTTCCGAATTCTCTGTCTTGCTTCTGGGCACAGTCAGGGAAGGACATACACTGAAATAGGACAACAACAACCCTTCTGACTTTTTATGAACACTCTCGAGATTTTGTGTAGATGTAACACTTTTTTTTGCTTATATAGCCTTTGATTCCAGCCTTGCATAGAGTTTTTGCTCCCTTTGCTCTTTGCATTCTCTCAATTACCAGTGTTCATACCTGATTTGTACTTTTTTCTTGAAGTATTTCATTTCGTGTCTAAGAATGACCTTGGAAATTAAATTTTCAATTTTAAATTTGCTCATCAAGTATTCCTCAAAATCACTTTGAGACTGAGAGACTGGCAGAAGACTTTCAGACTCTATCTAAAGGTGAAAAGGAACATTGAAAGAGTTCCTGCCACCTGGCAAGTTTAATTTGCATATTTATCACTTGGTTTCAATATAATTTTATAAACTGTTCAACTTTTTTTGTATCAGAAGCCTTCCTAAGAGGATTTCTTTATAACCTTCTCTTAGGAATGACAGCAACAATGATATGTAGCTCAATGTGCATAGGAAGGTTCAGTGGTTCAGTGAGCACACTTAAGGGAGAAAATGTGCATCAAAAATTCTCCTTTGAGCCACTTTACCACTCCTTTCAGAAGGAGTCCTACTTCTTATAATCATGTACACTTTAAAAGTTTAATTTATGATAGCATAATTTATTAATACTATGGAGAGAAAGTCAGACGTCCTAGTCAAGTGGTCCCTTGGTTGCATTAGATAGTCCAAGATGAAGTGAATATTCCTAAGGGTCTTGCTTAGTCCAACAAGTTATAACCTAGGTTGCTGAAATTTGTTGAACACTTTCAGGAGCCACTGAAAGTCACAGCGTGGATGAGAATTTAACTCAGTAGTTACCAATGTCAGACACTCACTTTTATTGTAGTGATGCAGTGACTGGAAAATGAGTCCTTTATTTAAACTATAGAAAACTCCTGGGGTGCACTGGGAAGAGTGTGGCTCACAGTTTCAGGGAGGTGATCCTGCCCTTCTACTCGGCCCTAGTAAGGCCACATCTGGAGTGCTGTGTCCAGTTCTGGGTTCCACATTTCAGGAAACACAAGGAGATACTGGAGAGGGCCCAACAGAGGCCACAAAGATAATGAGGAGTCTGGAGTATCTGCTTTACTAGGAGAAATTGAAGGATCTGGGCCTGTTCAGCCTGGAGAAGAGAAGACTGAGAGGGGATCTCATTAATGCATATAAATACTTTACATGTGCCTTCCAAGAGGTTGGTGCCAGACTCTTTTCAGTGGTGCCCAGTGGCAGGATGAGGAGCAATGGCCATAAACTAAAACACAGGAAGAACCACCTCAACATGAGGAAGAGCTTCTTTCCATGGAAGGTGTTAGAGCACTGCAACAGGCTGCCCAGGGAGGTAGTAGAGTTTCCTTCTCTGGAGATATTCCAAACCCATCTGGACATGTTCCTGTGTCACCTGCTTCAGGTGACCCTGCTTGAGCAGAGGGTGTTGCGATCTGGTCTAATTACATAGGAGTAAATAGAACTAACTCTCTGTGGATAAAATGAATCAAACCCAGAAAGGTTTGAATATACCCAAAAAACATGATTGAAACCAAATGCGGTTAGATCTTGATACCAAAAAATTGATGTATTTTATTTAATAGTAAAAGAGGCAAAGAGGACGGAAGGAAGGAAGGAAGGAAGGAAGGAAGGAAGG
>VZTD01003574.1:81881-96325 GCA_013397725.1 Rhagologus leucostigma | reverse complement strand
AAGAAAGAAAGAAAGAAAGAAAGAAAGAAAGAAAGAAAGAAAGAAAGAAAGAAAGAAAGAAAGAAAGAAAGAAAGAAAGAAAGAAGTGTGTATGGGGACAGGAAGAGTGACAGAGATTAAGTAGAAATGTATCACCCCTTCTTGGGTCCCAGCAATGTCTCATTGCTTCCCTCCATTTGGTCTTCTTGGTGGTGAGAGACCTCGCTGAAAAGTATAGAATCCAATGGATTAATATACGTTTGGGCAGTTGGGAACACACAGGTACCTCCCTGAGGAGGGGCCAGTTTGACACTGTCCCTTCTTGCAAGAGTCTGGATCTGTTGCATCATGTAGTATCACATGCAGTGCTCTGCTGCAGGGTCTGGGAACCCCTTTGGGGGGGGCCTTTGATGGGCCATGACACCCCATCTGCTGTCCCTCACATGGATGTCCCATAGATGTGGCCTTCCCTGGGAGGCCCCACAGCTGGGCCAGTCTGCCCATCGGAGGATGGGCATTCACTGCATCCGGCCAGAGGCTGTGCCACACCCCCAAAACATTTCCTCCTCCCCCCTTTGGTGTGGAGATCTGTATGAGCCTGGCAGCAGAAAAACCTGGGGCTGTGGCCTCCACCCCACGGTGCTGGTCTGTATGCTCTTGCAGGTGCTCCAAACAATAGTCTCACTTTCCTTATCTCAAATTGCCTTAGGTGGTTTAACTTTAGTTCAGGGTTTCAGTCAGGAGGCCCATTCAGGGTGGGCTTCAGTGGTGCAGCGTCATTATACACCTTTGCTATGTAATAGGCAAAAGTCCTTCATAAAGATGTTTAAGCCATAAACCATAACTTTTCAGTCTCTGACAAGAGGGATGGGAATGGATGCTCTCGAGGTCCCTTCCAATCCCAATCATTCAGTGATTCTGTGGAAACACTCAGAATAATACAAAGTTTAGGATTTCACACATACGTCCATAACCAAATACCCAGCTTTCAGATGGCATAAGTTATAAATATTGTGAAAATGTTTTGACAAAAGGATAGGATATTTTTCAATTGTTAAATTACATTGAAAAACATTTCAAACTATTATATTTTGAATACACACCTGGAAAAGAGCTGTAAATCTGTACCAGACAGTTGACTAAAAGGCCAATGCATATAAATGGATCTTTGTGCTAAGATGAAATTTAACCAATATTTAAAAATGGCAGTAGCTCAGCAAAGACAGAAGTGGTAATGGAAGGCAAAGAGAACTCAAATTTTAAAGCTTTGGAAAAGAACCATATCAGTTTAGTACTTGACATCACTAAGTAAGACAGAATATCAGCATTACATTACCTCTGAAAGAATCCCGAATTTCACAAATTTACATCTGCATTGAATCATGCAGTCTTCCATTTACTTTTTAGTGTTATTTCATGCCTTTGCTGGTGTACTAGGGTGAAAAGTTTACTTAAGACTGTGAGGCCTCATACTGAAACAATCAGAAAGGACTATCATTTGAACTGAGCAACACAGGTGTACATTTCTCTAATTTTGGAAAAAAAAAAGCAAAAAAGAAAGCAAAAAAGCAAAACAAACCCAAACAAACAAAAAAACCCCCCCAAAACAGGGGAGAGATACTCCACTGTTGCAATTTCATATTTTTTTTTTCCTGACAATTTAAGTTACAACATCCTTAATGGATATCAGGATACAGAATAAAATTTTAACACTCCAGAAGCCTGGCATCATGGCTCAAGTGAACACAAGAGCTGCTTCCCTGGGTTAGAGGGCACAGCAAGACCAGGATATGCCAGAGAGTTGCTACCCTGTGCTGGCACCTCAGAAGTTTGTGGGTGTTGCCAACATTATTGTACGAAAGTGTGATTAAAATCAGAGGAACTGAAACAGCTAGCAGGGAAGGGGAGAACTAGGAACAAATATTTGCTGTTAAATATAACTTCATTTTTATACCTACTCCATGGAATCTCATGCACTACAAGATGTCTGCGGGATAGGAAGAACTGCTGATGACAGGTTGTAACTGTGCATATAAATATTCATGTTCATGTGTCAAGGCAGGGACATAATTGTCAGTTAAGTCAACTGGAAAAATCATTAATTATATTGAACCACAGCTTTGAAAAACTTTTAAAGATAGTACTGGCTTTATACATACTTTTGCTTTAAAAATCAATATTTTTTTTGTTTTGCTTCTTCTTTCTCCTTTCCATTTCCTCTCTACTGTCTTTTGCTCCTTCTCCTTCAGTTCAAGAAAAGATTCTTCAGGAAAGATGATGGTTCCTGTCTTGTGTTTCTTCTAGAGAGTAATTTAAGAAGAGCACAATTATACTACTCAGATAAGCACAACCTCATAAGAACACCACCATATATCCTTTTTAAAGCATTACAAAGAACCTCTAAGTTGTTATTTTGGAAAATAAAGGACATAGGTGAAGCAGTGACCATAATTTGACTAGGTCTAATATTAAAGTCTTTATAAATCAACTTCCAGTATCAAACACAACAGAACAATAGAATCAAATTAGTACTGATATACTATGCTGCAATTTTGTGCAGTCCATTTACATTTCAATGGAAAACTGGAAAGAGGTGTTCTGAAGGATGCAATCAGATAAATTGCAAATGCACACATTTCATATCTAAAGATCTCCTTTTCACAGCAAATTCTTTTCCGGCTTGAAAATACCATACAAATGAAAAAACACCAGGTTGCTCTGGCAAAGGGTCTATCAGATATTTCAGTGCCTGGCAATGATCAGTCAAGGATAAAAAGTAACTTTTGTGTATGCGGACAGGAGGGGGATGAGCAAGAGGCTTTTTCCCCCTGTTATGGGGCTGTGTTTTGGATTCATGCTGAAAACAGAGTTGACATCACAGGGATTTTTAGCTACTGCTGAGCAGGGCTTGGACAGGGTCAAGACCTTTTCTGTTCCTCACACCACCCCACTAAGGAGTGGGCTGGGGAAGAACAAGAAGCTGGGAGGGGACACAGCCAGGACAGCTGACTCCAACTGAGCACAGGAATATCCCACAACATATGGCGTCATGCTCAGCTTATAAAGCTGGGGGAAGAAGAAGGGAAGAGGGACATTTGGAGCGATGGTGTTTGTCTTCTCAAGTCACCATCAAGTGTGATGGATCCCTGCTCTTCTGGGGATGGCTGAACACCTGCTCACCCATGGGAGGTGGTGACTCAATTCCTTGTTTTGCTTTGCTTTCATGCACAGCTTTTGCTTTCCCTATTAAACTGTCTTTATCTCAAGCCACGAGTTTTCTCAGTTTTACTCTTATTCTCCCCCACATTCCACTGTGGGGGAGTGAGCAAGCGGCTGCAAGATGTGGCTGGGGTTAAACCACAACATCATATGAGGTACAATATAAGATTCCAGTCTGTAGGTGCCTTGGACTTTCACACTAATCAGTCTTTACCAGCCTTTTTGTGTTAAACTTGGTTTTTGCCAGCTGAACCAAAACCTCATATATTAAATGTAGTTAGCAAACTACCTGTGACTAAAGAGAATTCCTAGGTCATCGAGCACCACATGGTAATGCTCTAGGAAACCTAAGACACCCTCTTAATTTATGTAGAGTGATTTTATACTTACTGCTGTTTTTAATAATATGAACATCACTTCCCCATATTAGATGTTTGACAGCAGAGTGGTATGTATCCCTGCCCTTTGTGGGATTTCAACTGAGATGAAAAGCTTGAACACTCATGCTTGAACACTCATGACACATAGAATTATGAGAACAAGCTATCCATTTTATTTTTAGTATAGGATTTATTCATATATAGCTGTATGTATGTATATAATTACAGCTGACCTGTAAGTTTCAGTTGCTCTGCTATGTCAACTATTTGCAAAATACCATATACAAATATCTTAATAGCTTACGTTTTTGAGTAAAACATTAATTGATGCCATGACTCCAGAGGCTAATATCATTATTTGACACTATCATTGGTACCATGTTTAACAGACTGCAGTATTTTTCTTGCACCTTAAATTAATCTCAATCATATTTTAAAAATCTCAGTTGTTGGAGAAACTATGTGAGCTTACAATAGCTTATGAAAGAGAGGATAAAATTATTTTTCGGTGGAAGCCACTCCATTTTAAGAGTCATAGAGGAGCTTAGTTTGGAAAGAATCTTTGGAGGTCAACTTTTTATCTTCTGATTAAGGCAGGGCAGGCTTAAGTGATTACATCATGCATCGGGGTTTCTTCCTAGATCAAGGCCTTTAGCATGCCAGTGCGGCCAGTGCAACCAGCGCAGTTTGAAGGTGTCCTGGTCATTGGAACATCATTCATGTTAAGTAGGAAGCCAAACATAGTCTTCTCTACCTCCTCTATCTACCACGAGATTGGTTACTTAAAAGTAATAGAAAAAATAGGGAAATAAAATGAAATATAAAAATATGAAATGAAAAAAAAAAGTGAAATGAAATACAAAAAGTATGAAGTCTCATACTATTCTTTGTTTCCCAGTTTTGGCTCACTCATCTTGTGAATTCTGGGTTAACTACCTTAGAGCCACAAGTTTTAGGTTTAAAATCCCACCAACCCACTCTGAGCACAGGTTTGGACTAGGAGACCTCTGGATCTTGCAGTTTATGTTATTTTCCCTCTATACATTTAAGAAAAGTTTCCTTATTTGTATACATATGAACAGAGAACAGAAGGATCCACAGCAAAAAAAGGTCTAATGATGCTATAATTATCTGATTTGAAGAAACACATAAAATTTACGGTGCAAAATGTTTTGCTGCAGCATTTTTGAACTTAAACGGGCTTTATTATGATACATTTTTTGCAAATATAAAATAAAATCTTGGTTGTTACAAGATTTTAGGGCATTCCTGTCATGTTTTCTGCCTGGGTGGTAACTGCAAGTTTTGTTGTGGGTTTCTTTAATGTACGGTTTTCATTCTTTTCTGATATGAAGGCACCAATAAGAAACAATAACTCAAATTATTGACATTTTCCAGTGAGACTTTGTATGTGATTTAACTAAAGTCCAAATTTTCATGTATGAAAATTGTGTGGATTGGGACATGAAAAGGAAAAGCTTACGTTCACTACAGTGCTAGAACAGATCCAAACCTCTTTCCTTTTTGTCTTCCAATCTACTTCTATGAAATAATACAACAAATATCATTAAGAACATTACTTTCCTCCTAGGCAGAGAGGTCTTCCTCTCCTATAAGTGCATCCAATTGTTGAAGTGAAAAATGGTGAGCATGGCTGATGTGAGAAAAGAAAAAGAATAGTAACAGCTAAAGATAGATACTTCATTTAGAATGGGATTTTTCAGATTTTTTCAGATAACTTATTTTGTCTCCTTTTGGACAGACTTTTCCACTAGATGGATGTGAATAACTTCTGTGTCATTTTTGTTGCTGAGCAACAGCCTGGGAGATATAAAAAGATGAGCCTATAAAAGCAAAGTTATAGTAGTAGAAGCCAACACAGAATTTGCATATTTCTTGTACAGTTCTTAAAAATACAGTATAATTACGTAATTCTTCCTCATTCTGTTAGTTAAAATGTTTGTCAACCAATCAGACTTCAAGTGAGGAAGACAAAATATCCATATGGCATTTTTGTAAGGCATGATTATTTTATCCAGAGCTTGTACTGATCTGTTCCAGCTCTGCCTGCCTGAAGCTGGAAACTATCCTTCAGCTGCTTTCTCCTTGTGGCAGGGACATATGCTACTGCCTGCCAGAAGGAAAGTCCTTCCTCAGACTTGGCATCACATCATACAAGGCCCAACATAAAGCATTAGTTAAAATATGCGCTCCTCAGAAACATCTTGTGGTATAACCCTGGAGCTGTATGGGAACCAGCACCTGATGTGAATCCATTGCCTCTGCAGAGAGAACGTGTCCTAACTTTGCCCACCTGGTCTGTACCAGGTAAATTTATTGTGAAGGAAGACGGCACTTCTAAGAAAGTCTCAAGATGCTGTACTTATATGGGAATAGGTTGCAGGTATTGAAAGCAAAATTGCTACCCTGGTCAAGCAGAAAACCTGGATCTCTTTCAAGTGATTTATACTGTCTTTTATGGTGTCCACTAGCCCTACATTTGAAATGTCTAAAGCCAGACCAGCAGCTGAACACGGCTCTGCGAGATACAGCTCATGAAGATAAGAGGGATGCTTAGCCCTATTATCAGCATTTAGCAACAAGGTATATCCCTTCCACTGACAGTGGCAGAGAATGTAACACCAGTCTGACACACTGAACAAGAAATCAGAGAGTCTCCATGAACTGATTTAGAAATGGTGTTAATTTTCTGGAAGTGCTTGTTTCTATTTCTTGGGGTAATTAGCAGAGAGCACTTTCTCTTCTCAAACTTTCTTCCTTCCAGCAAGGTTTGAAAAGCTGCATCAGTCTCATCTTTAGGAGTTGTTAACCCAGTTTTGCTATAACAGAGTTCCCCTACTAAAAAGTCTTTCACTTTACAGTCCTGACTGTTACTAAAACAAAATATATAATCAGGCACTTCTCCTAGTATCTGAAAAGATTATTTATTCCTGTAATATTCTATTTTGGATGTTGCTTCATTGAATTCTCCATGTGTAATCCATATAATTTGATTTTCACTGGCAGAAGATGAATTGAGATTCACTAACAGAACACACTTGTGCTAATGTGAAACTCCCTGTTTTCAGAGTAGGTATATTGGATAGAACGCTATATTCAGTATATGTTTCTTAATGACTCTCATCTTCCTCCTATCCTTTAAAACAATGTTAAAAAAAAACCAAAAAAGCAAACTGTGGTATTTTACTTTTCCTCCTTCCTCACAGAATGTCTCTTACTGACACAATAGTTTCATGACATTTTAAAAACAGCACCAAGTCACAATAACCAATTTTATACAGCTCCTCTTCTCCAGTCCATGTATGTCTGCTGCCATTTCAGTCATACCAATAAAAATCCATAATCTAGAATGCTTTGTTTCTGCTGAATGGTATTAATATAGACATAGAGAGAGAAGCTATAGAGAATAAAATGCTGAAATTCAGACAAAAGTAGAACAGCAAATTTCAACTGCACCTTCTAAAGGAAGTGAAGATTATATTTTCCAGTCTTTGAGCAACTTGATAAAGAAGAAATTTTTAATATATTTTACTTGCGTGCTACTTAGGCATGCATGCGTTAAAGAAAAAATCACTAGGATGACTAATTTGAGCCAGGAATTGAGGCTGTTTCTGTGACTGAACACAGTGCACAAAATGAAAGAGCAAATAAACATGTGATATATGACTTGGAAATCTGGGTTTGCTTCTTCAGACACTGTGTGCTTGCACTGTAGTATTCTGAAATTAGGAGGGAATGTAGTACAGTTGGAATTTGAGGTGTAAATTAAAAGTTGGTACTGTCCTGAAAGATGGCCAAGAAGCCTGAGTGAGCACAGATATTATCCATTATATAATGCTTTGGGTAATTTTAATTCATCCGGTACAGAGAATTTAAAAATAGGTGAATAGATTATTTTGATCACTAGCTCACAGTGTTAATTAAATTGACTGCATGAATAATAAACAAAGACTCCCATGTTCGTAAAAATTTTATATCCAAATTTATGGACATTTTGTAATTCAGAGTGCAGATTAATTGCATCCATTGCTACTTGGGTAAGGAAGTTGCAAAAACCACCTCATTAGCAAGGTCCCAGTATTGTGTGTAATGTCTCACTGGTTCTTGCATCTCTTTTCTAGTGTGCGTTCTGCACTTTTATTAGGCATGTACAAGACTGCAAGTGGCTGGTCCAACGGTATTGTCATGTGTTCTCTGGGATCCGCTCATTCAGTTATAAATATTTCCTGTTAATCAAGAAACAGCAGCCAAAATCTTGTTTGCTCAAATACAGGAGAACAACCTTGGAAAACTGTCTGGTAAAAAAATCTGAAAAAAGAAATAGTGAGGTGTTATCTTGCTCTTTGCTGTGTGGTGTTTTAAATTGTCCACAAGGCAGCCAGTGTAGGCCAAGTATTACAGCAGATGGCTGGAACACATTATCAAAACAGTCTAATCACACAATTATGTGATTTTACAAACTTCACTGCAGTATGTTTATACTTGAGAAAATATAATAGACAGATGGGTTCATAGGAGGTGGCACATAGGAGGTGGCACAAACTCAGTGGACTGAGTTTGAAGATTTGACATCAAGCTGTATTGTATTAACGAGGTATTTTGGTAGCAATCTGAGCAGTCATATGTGATGTGATGCAGAAATGTTATACACTGCATTGTTGATGGTAGGACCTGAAAAATAAGAAGGGAGCAGACTTTAACAACAGTCAAGGTCCAGACCACTTCAGAAATTTGTCAAGTAGTCTTGAAGTGCCAGCTTTGGAGAAAGAGAGTAGGGACCTCCAGTTTTTAGGAGACATGTTATCCTTCCCTTTTGCCTTTCATGACTCCGGAATCAATCCTACTCCAGTGAGATCACAGGACAGGATGCGAGCATCCAAACACTCAACATATCTGGATATAGATCTAATTATGAATCATAATGTTATTCCAACAATTCAATCCAGTCACTTTAACTTGTGTCACTTTTTCAACCATGCCACTGCTGAGCATTTTTGCCTGTTTTCACTTACTATTAGGATACTTACCAAGAATTACAGACTCTGGATTATATTCTGAGGTAAAAAAAACACCAACATATTAACTACTAAAACATCTCACAAGATTCTGGGTGGGATTTTTCTTTAAAAAGTGGAGATAAAAGCATGCAGGATAAATGATATATTGATTGACAGAAATGTTCAAAATCAAACTGTAAAACAGCTATCAGATTCTGTTTTAAACCACAGAGTTTATTCTTTTGCTCTAGAGGCTTGAGGTTTTACATAATTTTATCTCCTCTAATGTCAGTCTAGTTTAAGCTAGACTCCAGTAATTTTAGTGGCAAATTCCCTTAGCTTGCAAATATTTTTCAGTGTTTTTGTGTTAGTTCAATTGTAGGGTTGTGCTTAATAAATGACATAATAAACTTCAGTCTTTCAGGAAATGTATAAATAGATAAAGGAAATATAACTCACTGAAAAACACATTCTGAATAATGTCAACAACTGCTTAGTAGGTTCCTTTATGAGCTTATTTTAATCATGTATTGCAGAGTAAACCAGAATTTTTTTGTGAGCTAAGTGGAACTGTCTAATTACTCTTCCTGAGACAGAACTCCTCGGCATTCTTCAAAGAACTTCCTCTTTCTGCATTTGCATTAGTGTTGCCATGGACAGCAGTGTATGTTTGCTACCAGTTGTTAATAATCTTAATTTTTTTAAGCTTCCTGCTGAACAGCAGTTGACTCTATACAAGCGGCTCTAATCTCAATTGGTTAAAATTTAAGAGCAAGCTACCAGGCAGTTTAAAAAAAGAAAATAAAATACCTTGGTTTACCTTCTGCTTAACTGCAAATACTTTTGCTGCCTTGTAGTTTCATTGGCCCATTTTCCTAAATAGCTCATGATGATTGTAGTCACTCATCTTAATTTTTCCCACATGTATAGAATAAGAAGAGAAGAACTGAAACTGTAGATGCTCCCCCCCATTGTTTTATAACAGCTTGTGGAAAGATTGGAGAGCTCCTCAAAAAGGCACGTGAAGTCTGTGCAGACTCAGTCTCTCTCTCCCCCATCTTCTCCTACCTTACACATGCATATGATATTATTCATATATGTGTATAAAGACACTGCAGTTTATTTTATATGTCCATCAAAAAGTAAATGTTCAGGTAATATAAGATAGTCCTTAAATACCATAAACAAATCTATTTTTATAACTGAAGTCCATTGGTTCTAATGACCTTAATGTTTTACACTGTCTGAAGCACTGTCCATTATTTAAGCAGTTAATTTATAAGAAAAGAGAAATCAGATTTTTTCATGGAACTTCAAAATTCCATAAGAACATGTTATTTTCTGAATAAATGTTTTTCACAGTATCTTAAAACAGATGTTCTTTTTCAGTTTGTTTTTATTTAATAAGGAAAAAAAGGACATAATGATTGTCACAATTTTTACTTTTCTAACTTTTTAATTACTTGTGCTTTACCTTTTCCATACTAATTTGTTGGAGAATAACAAAAAAACCCAAAACCCACAGTTGTTAGACAAAGTGATATTCAGAATGCAAATAGAAAGAAGGGGGGAAAAAGACTCACACCAGTCTTTTGGGGAAGTATTGTTCCAAAATTGCACTTCAAAAATAAATCCTCTTTCAAAATAGATGTTTTTTCACTTTTGCAACCTCAGAACTCTTTTTCCATCCTCAACCAACAGTACTTAACATGTTCACAAAAATCAGTACTGTGTGATGAGAAGTTCTGAGTACATTATTTTTCATCAGTTTCAGTGCTGCACGGTACTGAGCACTTTATTTTTACTTTAAAAAGTCTTTAAAGAATATGCTTAAATATAAGTTTCTGGTTTCAATTCCAGTAATGAGGTGGTACTCTTTGCTGTGATAGCAGGGTTTACTTCTGCACACAAATGGCATGATGACAGCAAACACTTCACTGCCAGAACTGAAATAAGCAACATTTCTTTATGCACTTAAATTTAAGTACGTGCTTTAGTCAGAAAGCCAGGGGATCATCCTTTGGTCTCCTGTGCTTGTTGCCTGCACAGAATAAACCTGGAGCTCTCTAGCACAGCATTGCCATTGCTGGTAATGGGCCATAAGCACTGTACTGAGTTTCCAAGGCCTCAGGTCTGGGGTGTACCCATTGTCCCCTGTATTAACTTTTCTTCACCTGCCTGAAGCTTCATTTTTCTTGGTTTAGCTGTGACAGCAGTTTCTTTAACTGATCAGGTGTCCATGGCTATATCTCATTGCTTTTGTTTGTATTTGTGTGATACGAGCACAGTTTAAAATAGAGAGCAGCAAGAAGCAGTTACTCTGCACGGAAGAGGATATTTATGACAAACCAGATGCAGTGTAGAGAAAGACAACCCTGATGTAACAACAGAGGCTTTGTCAGGTGGAGCCCAGAACGCTGCTTAGAGGAGTACAGCCATGGGAAATGGAATGGAGGGTGGTCCTGGAAGCTGTACACAGCCCACCCTGGATCCCTCACTGAAATGCAGACCTGCACAAAATGGGATTTAGGAGTGACAAGGGCAACACAGAAACAGTATTTAACATATGGAGCTGCAGACCAGTGAAGGAGCAGAAAGGTATAAAGTGTGTTAGCAAGCACATGAAAAATAACCCAAAGTGAATCCTAGACCAAGGAAGAAATTGTGATCAACCTGAGCGTCATAATCTGCCAGCAAAGGATGCTGGAAACTCTGCACACACTGTTTCTCAGCACAGCATGAGCCCTCCTGACCTTAGGACATAGAGGAGCAGTGGCAGGGTGAGCATAGCTCCAGTAGGAGTGAAAAGTAAGACATGTGCGTAACAGTTTTAACTACATTGATTTGCTTTCTTCTTTTTTTCTTTGCTGTAGCAATTACGTTAGATTCATAATCCTTGATTTATACTAATAATATCTCAGTCATACAATAAATTGTGAACAATAAATTCTTGGCCTAATGTGCGTATTTATATATATATAATATATGCCTTTCTCTTTGCATATAAACACGATTTTGAGCGTAATAACTATGAAGAATTGGATTGCTTGTAGGAATTCTTGGTATTACCAGAACAAAAATTAGTGTTTTGCTGGACTGAAGGCAGCACATTTAATGAAGCAGAATTCTTTCTTTAGAAGATAAATAACCTCAGGACTATGTCAGCAAGCAAAATTCTTATTGTTCTGATGTTTTGCTCAAGTGGAGATAACACTTAAAAGAAGCAACACTTCCAGATCAAATTTGAGTTACACACTTGCTGAACAGTTTGTTGATCCAGACTATATGGTGAGATATCATTGACTACCAAATTAATTACATTAGGGCAGAAAATGCTAATATAGGGTTTACAGGGACAACCTTTAATATTTTTTTAATATTTTTTAACTTTTTAAGACAGGGTTCCAGCTAAGCTCTTTTCCCAGAGAGGAACAGCTACATATCCAGTGTATTCTCCCTAGACACTCCTGAGTGACTGGCTTCTCTACTTATCCTGTCAAAATATTCCCAACCATCAAACTATTTCATTCTGGTATCTGTAATAGTCTTAAGTTCCTTCATCCTCCTTAAAAGCCTGCAAATCACCATGTCCTGCTTCTTTAAATGTGAGAAATATCTGTATTTGTTAAGCCTTTGGTACGACATCAGCATCATTCTCTTTCAGGTTGTATGTAGTATTTTCCACAGGTTTTTACTTTTTGCATGTTTTTTTGTCTGCCTCTCTTGCCTCATGAATTTATTCTATTCTCATTTCATTACATTATTTTTTTCTGATCTTCAGGATAAAAATTTTTCTACTCTACACCTTTGATTAGTCCTGCTTTTTTTTTGTGTGTTGGCAGCTGTCTACACTTCCAGAGTTGTCAGTGCAGCTTTTCTTTCCTGTTGCATCATGTTATCAAAAATTCACCATGTTCAGACAGACTCATTCTGAAGTGTTATTTCAGAAAAATAGGGTATAATTCCTACCTAAGCATTTTCTTGCCTTACCGATTATCAAGGCAGATCAAATTAACTGTCCATGGAATCATAGACTCATCGAATCTTTTAGGTTGGAAAAGAACTTTAAGAACTTTAAGACCATTAACCCAGCACTGCCAAGTCCAGCACTAAGCCATGTCCGTCACTGCTGCCTCTGTACATTTTTTAAATACCTCCTGAGATGGTGACTCTATCACTCCCCTGGGCAGCCCCTTCCTTGAAAACATTTTCTGTGAAGAGCTTTTTCCAAACATCAAATCTAAATCTCCCCTGGCACAAAGTGAGATCATTTCCTCTCATCCTGTCACTTGTTAACTGGGAGAAGAGACCAACCACCACCTGGCTACAACATCCTTTCCCTTCAGACATTCCCCCTCAGCCTCCTATTCTCCAGGCTGAACACTCCTGGCTCCCTCAGCTGCTCCTCACTGAACTTGTGCTCCAAACCCTTCCCCAGTTCCATTTCCTTTTCTGGTCACGCTTCAGCCCCTCAGTGTCTTTGTTGTAGTGAGGGCCCAAGAACTGGACACAGGATTGGTGGTGTGGCCTCACTGGTGCCCAGCACAGGGGGACAATCACTGCTCTGGTCCTGCTGCCACATTAACGCTGATACAGGCCAGATGCCTTTGGCCTTTTTGGCCACCTGGGCATGTGCTGGTTCATGTTCAGCTGCTGTCAACCAGAACCCCCAGGTCCTTTTCCTCTGGACAGCTTTCCAAACACTCTGTCCCCGGTCTGCAGCCCTGCAGGGGGTTGTTGTCACCTAAGGGCAGGACCTGGAACTTGGTCTTGTTGAACCTCAGACAGCTGGCCTCAACCCATTGATCCAGGCTGTCCTGATCCCTCTGCAGAGCCAGTATTTGATATACTCAGACAGCAAGTAAAGGAGATCATATTCTGTGGCTGTGTAATATACTACATACATCATTTACTAAAGTCCATGGCATGCTGTTCTTTCCTTGCACCCCTGAATTTTAATAAACCTTAGACTGGTCTGCCAGAGACTGAAAAGTTATGGTTTATGCCTTAACCATCTTCATGAAGGACTTCTGCCTATTATAGCAAAACAGTTTAACAAAAGCTGCAGAGAAGACCACCACGCCCTGAATAGGGCCCTAAGACCCTGCACTGCCCGTTGGTGGACAGAAGATAAAGTGACTCAGGTCTGGACTGGGGGAGAAGAATACACTCACAGAAGGACCAAGCTTAGCACCTTCAGGGTGGAGACCCCAGCCCCAGGGTTATCAGTTGCCAGGCTTGCACAGACCCCCCCCATACCAAAGAGGGGAGGGGGAGAGGTTTTGGGTATGTGGTAAAAAGCCTCTGGTCTGAGGCAGTGAGTGCAGACCAGCTCAGCTGTGAGGCCCTTCGCCCTGGGAAAAGCTGCATCCACCTGAAGGACAGCAGAGGGGGTTTCATGGCCCATCAAGGGCCCCCTGCAAAGGGGTCCCCAGACCCTGCACCACAGCACTGCAACATGATGCAACAGATCCACAGTGTTGCAAGGGACAGTGTCAAACTTGCCCTGCCCAGAGGAGGCACGTGGGCATTCCCACCTGGCCCAAACGTATATTAATCCACGAGACTATACTTTTGGGTGTGGGGTTGTGGGGGACCCTCAGAACCAAGAAGACCAGATGGAGGGAATCGATGAGATGTCGCTGGGACCCTCAGAAGGGTGATATGTTTCTACCTAACCCCTGTCACTCTCTCCCTGTACCCCCCCCACCTTTTTTTTCTATTTCTTCACCTCTTTCTTTCTTTCTTTTTCTTTCTTTCTTTCTCTTTCTTTCTTTCTGTACTAGTTTGAAAAGCAAACTAGTGAGACACTCCAAGTCAGAAATACAATTTAATAGGAAAAAAAAAA
>VZTD01003574.1:39273-81433 GCA_013397725.1 Rhagologus leucostigma | reverse complement strand
TCTTTCTTTCTTTTTGCCTCTTTTACTATTAAATAAAATATATCAATTTTTTTGGCACTAACAGCTAACCTTGTTTGGTTTTAATCAAGTTTTGGGGTATATTTCAAACCTTTCTGGGTTCTATACATTTTTTTCACAGAGACTTAGTTTTCCTTGCTCTTCTGTGCTTATTCGGATCGTAACAGGTCTAAAGAAGAATTATAAGGGTTTTGTAGCAAACACACGTCCAGGGCTGGAGGGTGAGGGCAGGGCCCTGCCTGTGCCAGGTGTTTTTTCTCAGGACATCTGTTAATAGGAAACAACACAGTCTCCTTTTCTTGTGGTCTTGCCTGCTCAGTCACTCCCATCTTTTTCCCACTACTTGCTTTTGATCAGATAAAATGGGCATGTGGGAGAAACTGAGTGCTAGAATTGCTCTTAAAACACTTGGAGAATATGTGAATCCCCAGCTGACATGAAGATGGGACACAGCTCAATTTTCCCTGCTGTTCACCTAGCAAATTCATATTTTATAAAGGATATTTTAAGCAAAGCAAAACTCCAGTTATGAAGGAGATTATAACATCGTGGTTGAGATTTTTTTAATAAAAAATGAAGGAAAATAGAAGTTACGTAACTTGTATTTCTTCCTAACTTATTCAATTCATAAAACAGATTTTTAAAACATATGATATAAATGTTCATCTAATGTTTATAAATATTACTCCTGGAATGGAGCAATGATTATTTTGGTTTTTATTACTGAAAATTCAAATATTAACTGGAATGTGTTAATCTGGGCTTGCCTTAAAGACCCATAACTTCAAACTCTCAGATTTATGAAATCCATTGCAGGATTTTCTGTACTGTTGGTCCTGTAGAAGTTCTTCTCCATGGAGTTTAAAGCATAAGATAACCAGAACAAGAGAAAAGAGGGACTTACAATGCAAACCTGCTTAAGAGTAAGTGAACACCTACTTATGTGTGATAAAACAAAGGCTCCCAGAGGTAAACATATTTTCATATAAATTCTGTAGTCTAAGGGCTTCCAGAGTTCCTCAATCTACAGCTTCTCTAACAGCAAGCTGTCAGGATTTTTTGTCCACGCAGAATCCAGAGCTTTCTTCTTGGTTTTAGCATGCAGTTTGTTACAGTTCGTTAGTTAGGGGGGAAGAGGGTTTCCAGATTTAGAATGCAGAAGATATTTTAATCCGTGTAAAAGTCTTTATCCCTTCCAAATTCGTACGTTTGGACAACTTTATGGGACCACTTTATTCCCGAACATTCATTTATGTTGCTGTACCTCTGCAAAATTGTGAAAAGGCTAGCAATATAACCTTTTTCTACCCCAAGGTATCAATCTCACCTACAGAAAAAGTCTCCCACAGAGCAGATACCTTGGACACTCAGTAAGATTGTTACATGCTTTTTTTAATTCCTTCCACATCAATTGAAAGCTTGATGATGGTGTCCTGGTCCTCTGTAAGGGGAGTTGGGGAGGATTATTTTTGATAGACTTCTTGGACGAATATAAAGTGCAAACATGGAAAATACTATATCTGAGAGGTGTTTCTTGATAAAGAAAGAGTATGGTCCCGACTGGAGAAGGATAAAAAAGAGAGCAAAGGGGGAAAAGAGAGACGGAGAGAGGAACAGAAGACAGGGACAGCGTTACTGCGAGAACCTCGGGGCGTCCTGTCAGCGTCAGCTTGGCAGATGGAGCGTGTGTGCCGCAAGCTGCAATGAGTCTGGGCGGCTCCCGTGATGGGCTAGGCGTGATTTGCAAACAGCAGCAGGCTGCCTGTCTCCGCTGTCGGCTGGCTGCTGCGGGCTGGCTGCTGGGCAAGGTGGAAACAGCGGCAGTGGCGATGGCTGTGAGCTGGGTGCAGGTGGTGGCGACGATCTGCCTCCGCGAAGAGGCGAAGCAGGGTGGAAGAACAGGTGAGGACAGGAAAGACAGGCAGGGAAGAAGCAGCACCGCAGGAAGAAAAAGGCGGCGGAGGAGGAGGGGTGTGCCAAGCTGACTCTCCGGGCTAGCCTCCACTCTCAACCCGCAGGAAAATTGTGCGCAGTTAACTGCTGTCATGTGCTGACTCCTCCCATAGCCGGACTTCCCAGGCATTTTTTCCTGGGCATCCAAGGGTCTTCACCATCAGCAAGGGGGATGTCGCTTGCAGCCCGATCGTGGAAAATTTCTTTCCCCTGACTGGCTGTCGGCTGAAGTCCCCCCAGAGACAGAACTTCGCTCCATTTTCTAAAGGGGTTCTCCGCTTAGAGACTGTTATGCTGGTGGTCTCCGCTCCACCCCCCCACCCCCTAGGTGTCCGAGCTGCCCACTGCTCGTGGCACGTGTTAAGGCTCCCCGCACAGGTACAGCCCCAACAGTGATTTTTCATCCCATGGCAGAAAACGGATTTATAATAAATGTTGAGGCATAAATAAAAATTAAATTGATTCCGCTCAGACGGTGAGGAGGGATGTGTAATTTTTATTTTTATGCAAAACATCACATCGTTTGAAGTGAAGAGTTGCTAAGAAGATTAACCATGATGGTAAAAGTCCTGTTAATGATGAAAGATGCAAGGTAGCTAGGAGGTTTCACAATTTCAGGCTCATTTAAAGTTTAAGTAGTGAACAAACTAAGCTAATTTTATAACTGTAGACTGTGCCTTGGGTGTGGGTTTGGGAGAAACGGACTTGGAGAACTTCTACATGGGTTGACTGCGGAGTTGGCAATTCTGGTGCTTCTGGCCAGAATCACTGCGATGGCAAAGTAGCACCTGCCATAAGAAGTAATGTGATCTACTGCTAATTAAATGAATGAATAAAACATGCCATTCAAAGCTAACTAGCTGTAAACCAAAAATAGCACGGCTGAATTTTCTTCCTCTGTCTTCTCTCTTGCCATCATATTATCAACACCTAATTACCTCCAAATAGAGAGACTGTAAAGTATTCTCCCAAAAAGCTGACACATAAATGTTCAAGTTTTATCTCTTATTTCTATTACAGCTGTTTTGTTTGGTTTTTTCCTGCCAGTAATAGGTTCTGTGAATTTGTCAAGGAGTGTTTTCTTCATTGGAGATTCTATCACTTTTGCTTCCTAAGGACAACCTGCCATTTTCTCAAAGAACCGAGATTTGGACATTAAGGTTTTTTTCTTATAGATTTTCTGAGCAAGAATGGATTTTGAAGAGAACACAGTATAAATAAGAGAATCACATTTATCACTTGTTTTAGATAAAGTTAGAAAGTAACCAAAACCCAATTTCTCAATCATACAAGAATCCTGAAAGCAAAACAAAGCTATATTTATTGTATTGTTTCAGGTTTTTTGCCCATCTGTATAAAAAATACACATGCTGTGTGGACAAGTGTTAATGATTTCACCTGACAGTGCAGATAGTTCAAATGCCACCAAAAGACACCTTGAGAGATTGTCCTTCATCAAAAATCAGAGTATTTTCCTGGTTTTCCCCAGATGTAACTAACTAAATCACAGAACTAATTTATATTTAGAGAGATTAATATTACTACTGATCTCTTTCCATAATAATTAGAAAGAATAATTAATATCTGATAGGAGAATAACTTTTTTTCAATGAATGCTAGCCATCAAAATTAGATATCTGGTCTAAACTAGTCCTGACTTCTCCTGTAGCCAGTGAAAAAATAAATTTCTTCCTGAATCCTTTGTCAAAGAGAGGTGAAGTAATTTTCCAGTAAAGGTCCCTACCGTGCCTTGGGTAAATAGAGTCTAAATAGGTAATCTGGTCTCAACATGTCTATTTTAGATGACTTTAAACTGAAATGGCTTCTACTGGTAATGTTAAAGATATACTGAGAAAAAATAATTGAAGGAAAAAACTACATTTAGTTAAAAAATGTAACTTTTACTCAATAAAGCAAATACAAGAGAAAGATTTTGAAGTTACAGAATCATTGACCTGGGAGAGATCATCAAATCTGTTCCCCAGTCCTAGGGCATGATAACTTAGATGATAAACTTATTGCCAGGGTCATTTTCTACTTTGTTGTTAAGTTTTCTATGGGTAATGATTTGCAAATACTGTCTTTATAGCTCTTTCTTTCAGAAAAAGTTTAAGTCTTTAGACATCTGTAACATGTAGACACCATGTTCATTCCCAGTAGTCATTTCTTTTGGCTAGAACATCTAAAGAAGGATGTACTTAGTTGGTGGCCAACCACTCTTTATCCTCACTTTTGCAATATATTAGCTTGAAGCTTGGCACATAGTCAAGAAGTCTAGAAAAGTGTAGGACACACTTGTTTATTCACAATCATTCCAATTATTGTTCCTCTCCTCAGTGTTTGACCATTTTGGTCCCGTATGGTCACTAACTAGACTAGATCACTCTCTTTCAGGACATTGAGGTGTTCTTGATTGACCTTCAGCTTGAGATTCAATGATGCATCTTGATGTCTTTATTGAATAGCTGCTGCCTACAAAATTCTGCATTGTCACATGAGCTTGCCTGAGTGGCAAAACCTTGCCTTTCCTCTGTTAGAGCATCATGCATCTTTCATATCATATATCATCCATTTTTCATGATCATTTTGAGTCCCAAATTCCCTCTCCTGTATATGAGCAATCTCTTTCAAAGTGATGTAATTTGTGATTTGAATAAGCAGATTTCTTCATTCTGATTGTTAATAAAAATGTTTAAAACAGCAAAAGTCTGATCCCCCTTGATAACCTTTCATTGTTAATAGCAAAGCATGGAGAGGTGCTCAGGTTTCCAGTGAGTTCACAGCCCAGTATATTATTTTCAGCTAGACCGTGTTTCCTCAGTTGCACATGAGAATGTCATATGTCAAAAGCCTTACTAGCATGGAAAAATGACATTTGCAACTTCTTTTCTATTCCCAAATCTTATTGCCATATCAGAGAAGGAAATTAAATTGGTCTGACAGAGCTTTTTTCTTGACAAATCCACGTTAGCTTCTCCAAACCCTTAAAAGACATTTTTTCCATTTGGTCGTTCAGCTTCCAGTTTCTTAACTGGAACTGAAATTGTCATGAGACCTCGGTTGTTTTCTAATTACCATAGAGCTTTGGGGCAGGAAAATTCTGGAGCGCTTATTTTTAAAAGTAAATTTATATTGATATATTTTTTCTAGGCTTTTTAGCAGCTAGAAGAAGAATATGCAAGCAGACTTTCAGCTTACATCTGTTATTTATTTGATTAGTCTGCAATGTACCAATGGTTGAACTTTAAAACAACATATTTGGATGTGGTTTTTTACTATTTTAATGGTTTTTTTACACCTAGCATTATCAATAAATGTAATATCTCTGAATATGAGATTATAGTATGGGGTATTCTGACATGAACAATATGAGTAAAACTGTTTATTTCAGTGAATTTGAGTCCTAGGGCAAACCCATATATTTTCCATAGGTGTTATCATTTAATTTAGTTCCCAAGTGAAGAAATAGTGATGATTTCATTAAAAAGAAATCATAATAAAAGGCCAAAAAGAAATTATAAATGATTGCCCATTCTAATTCAATAAAGTTATCTACTTTGGAGCTTTTTTGAAAATGCTGCTGAAAAACATGACCATGTAATTGATAAATGGTCTTTATTTATAAAATAAAGATGATTAATATTTATTTATGAAATGAAAGTAAAATGTATTTTTCTTTTTGTTCATGTTGCACTGAATATCTAGATGTTATTATAGCCTTCTGCTTATTAGAAGGTCTGTGTGCCACACACACTATGTAATGATACACTGGGCAAACTCAGTGTCTCATGGAAAAATAAATCCATAATATTCAATAAGCAGATGGGGAAAAAAGCCTTGAGAGCAAGGCGTCGGAGATTGATTTTATTTGCAGTTTGCAACAAGTCATGCTGAATAATAGAAGAGATTCAATAAACTCCTACAAAATGAAATTATGTGCTAAGGGGGCTTTTCTCTTGTCCTTTGTTGAACATCTGCGGCAGTAATTTTCTAGTTTTACTGAAAAGTTTACCTGTGTATTCCAGGAATGTGAGAAAATTGTCCTTAAACAGATGCCTTGGTCATTTGTGAGTGTGTTTAGACAAAGAAGTCAGGTGGACTCTGTTTTGGAATGTGAACCAGTTCATCAAGAGGTGGACAGGCCTACTCTTACTGTGCCTATTGGTTGTCTAAGATTTGGCAAGTGACTTACGTTTCTACAGGTCACTTTGTTCATGCTGCCTTTGAGTATGAAATGAGAACGTAAGAATAGTCCAAAGATCCATCTGGTATTGTGTTCTCCTACTGACAGTGGTCAAGATTAGAGGCCTAGGGAAGAGTGGAAAAAAAAGCATGTGGTGACGCTTCCCCAAACACTCCTTTAACTGCCAATAATTTATTGCTCAAAAGTTTACTCTTCTCTATGCCCAAAGATATCTCAAAACATGGTCCTTGTTTCACAGTCACTTCCAGAAGTCCTGGTGAAGGCAAAAGAACAACCCTGGGCTTCTATATCATTCTTGTCCTTATCCTTATGCGAACAGCTTTTAATTCCATTAATCAGTTCCACAACTTCTTGGTAACCCCACTTTTTCACATGTTGTCATCTCACCTATTAACAGTGCCTAAGATGGATTTTGGATTTACAGATTTATCTTCTCTCCATGTCTGAAGGCTACCTGCAGGAAAGTTCTTTTCCAGGATTTCTAGTCACTGATGGAATTACAAATCTGGAGTTCTGGGATGCCAACAAATTGTAGTGAACCACATTTTTTACAGATTGCATCTTAGTTCATTAGAAAATTGGACTGGTGCTCACACAGTCCCTGATATCCCTATTGCAGATAAACCCTTAATTTTTAGATAACATTGTAGCGTTAATCATTCCAGTCTCCCTATACTTTAATCTCTGTTTTCTTTTCTACCAGAAGTAATTTGAGCAATTCAACTCTTCAAGCATGACCAAACAGGTTGACAAAAAGCTAGAGAGGTAAGATAAATTTCACAGCACATTATCAAAGTACCGTTGAGATTATTTTGACAAACTGTGGGCTAAATATGAAAACACATTTCAATCATCATTATTAAAATTTTTACAGTATAGGAAGACATTGGCTGCCCTGCACTTTTCCGTAGCATTTTAGTGTTCGTCATTTTTGAGGCTACTTAATGTAGCAAAGTGCTTCAGTGGAGTTCCAATACATATTCCCAGCTGATGATCTTCTGAGAAGAAAGACGAGGTATGAAAAGCCTCTTAAAATTTAACAAAAATTTATAATACAGAATTTTGTTTTCCAAAGTGATTTTGCTATTAACAACCTACACTTACCTCCAACTGCACATGCATATAAGAGAGGTTTTTTTACCAAAATACACAATATGACTACAGTTTTTTTGAAACAGCAGCAGATTACAGCATGTATTTTTGCTTGCTATACATTTGCGAAGCAATGTGACAGAATCAAGGAGTTGATACTGATTAAGGGCAATTAGTTCTGGAAGAATTGGTTATATAATATTTTTAAAAGTCAGCTTTAAGCTAACAGTGGCTAGAGGGTGAGAACAATATAATTACAGTATAAATACTCAAATTTGATTTTCACCTAAGCTGTTAATAGAGCCTTTAAAATTCATTTCTCATTGATTACATTCTCTTCTTTTTATAATCCAATTTGACGGCAGCTTTAGGACTTTTAGACATGGATACATGACATTTAAGTGTCAGGTAAATGCCAGTGAAATCAATCTTCTATCTTTCCTATTAAAAATGTCTGATGCTGGCTATTTTTAGGCCTAATATTCAGTCAATAAAACATAAAGACCCAACAGATATAGACACTGTTGTAAACACAAAGCATTCCAGTAATACAAATGAAGACCCTTGAATAAAATTAATAGTAATTTAAAAAATAACATTACTTTAGAATAACTAACAAAACAAAACAGAACAAAACAGAACAAAACAGAACCCTGCATTTTTTCTGCTTTTCAGATTCATTGGAAGAATTTGACTTAATTTTTAAAGTATATTTCTCTCTAACCTTGAGGACTAGAAATATCTATGAGTAGTTTTTTGTGTAATGAAATGACTAGAACACCTAGGTACAAATTAAGAGAGGTAGAATATGTAAAAAGCAAAGGATAACCATAAAAAAAAATTGATAAATTTTCTGCACAGTGTCTTTCTCCTAAAAAACCCTTGGAGAATTGGCCACTGGCATTGATGAATAAGCAGACTGTAAAATCTATGTGTCATTTGCCTCATTTGGATTTATAGGAAGTAGAGTTCTTTACACTTATGAGCTGCTTGGATGGAGCTGGAAAAAATTATATAAGACTTTAAAATATTTTTTTTGAGAAAACAAGTGCTGAAACTGACCTTCTCCTCACTTACTTTAGAGTGATGCTCTTCCTTTAAATATCCGTCTTCCAGATTAATCTTAACTTTCTGAGGTTCTGTCCAGCTCCAAACTCAAAGTGGGCAGTGATACATAGGAAAATGGGTTTGAAATTAATCCTTTGATATAAACAGAAGGTGGAAGCAGGGTGAAAGTATGTAGAAGGTGGAAGTATGGACAGGTAACCCCGGAGGAATTCTGAGACTGAGCATGCAGGTAGGGGATTAGGAAGGACAAAACCCAGATGCAACTGAATCTGTCAAAGGATGTCTAAGACAAGAAGAATGGGTTTTATAAGTCTTCAAGTGATAAAAGGAAGACCAGGGAACATGTGAGTGCACAGCTGAGGCAAGAGACCTGGTTACACAGAGCATGGTAAAGGCTGAGGTACTGAGTATCTTCTTCACATAAGTCCTTACCAGCAACACCAGCCTTCAGGGATCCAGACCTCAGAAACCACAGGGAAAGTCTGGAGCAAGAAATACATGCCCTTGGTGGAAGAGGATCAGGTTACAAATACTTAAGCAAACTACACATACATCAATCCAAGCAGCCTGATGGGATGAGTGCTGAGGGAGCTGGTTGACGTCCTTAAGAAGCCATTATTGACAATCTTGGAATGATCATGGCAATTGGGAGGGGTGTCTGAAGAATGAAGGAAAGGAAGTGTTACTCCTAACTTCTGAAAAGGCAGAAAGGAGGGCTTGGAACTGTAGAGAGTTCAGCCTAACCTCAAAGCCTGGGAAGGTAGCGGATCAAATAATCTTGAGAACCATTTCTAGACATGTGAAATACAAGTCCAACAGGAGTAGCCAACATGGATTCATCAAGAGGCAGTCATTCTTTACCAATCTCATGACCTTCAACAATAAATTGGCTGTGTCATTAGATGAAGGGAGAGCTGTGGATACTTTGGTAAAAGTTTTATATTTTGCCTCTTAACATCCTTGCAGAGAAGCTGGTCAAGAGTGAGCTGGATGAGCAGACAGTGGAGGTACATTGGAACCTGGCTGAATGGCCAGATCCAGAGGATGGTGATCAGTGGCATGAAGTCCAGTCAGGGGGCAGTAACCAGAGATGTATCCCAGTTGCCCATGCTAGGTCAGATCTTGTTTAATATTTTCTCTAATTATCTGGATGATGTGGTGGAATTTACCCTCAGCAACTTCGCTGATAATGCAAAACTGAGAGGAGTGGCTGATACACCAGAAAGTCATGCTGCCACTGAGAGGGACCTTGAAAAGCTGGAGAAATAGGGTGAGAGGAACCTCATTGAGTTCAACACAGGGGTATTACAAACCCTGTGCAGTAATACGTGCTGGGGGCCACCCAGACAGGAAACAGCTCTACAGAAAATGCCCAGGGGGGCTGGTGGACATCAAGATGAACACGAGCCATGAACCTTCCCTTAAGGCAAAGAAAGCACATGGTATCCTGGGCTCCACTGGGAGCAGTGTTACTGGCAGGTGGAGGGAGGGGATCGTTCTGTACTCAGGACTGCTGAGTTCATACTTGGAGTACTGTGTGTATTCCAAGTATGTTGCCATACTTGCGAGTTCTAGACTCCCCAACACAAGAGAGCCATGGAGCTTCCGGACAGAGGTCAGCGAAGGGCCAGTAAAATGATGAAGGAACTGAAGCATCTCTCCTATAAAGAAAGCCTGAGAACGGTACAATCTCAGGGGGGATCTTACCAATTAATTTAAATACATGAAAAGTGGGCCTAGATGTACCAACGCTCTTTACATTAGTGTCTAGTGACAGGACAAGAGACAATAAACAGAAGCTGAAACACAGGAACTGTAGGAATAGCGGGGGTTTTTTTACTTTGAGGTTGACTGAGCGTTGGAGATGATTTTTGAGGGAGATTGAGGAGTACTGGAAATATTCAAAAAATATTTGGACATAGTCCTGGACAACCTGCTCTAGATGAAGCTTTTAAAACAAGAGGATTGGACCAGATGATCTCCAGAGCTCTCTTTAAACTTCAACCATTTTGTGATTCTGTGACTGACATGCAGATAATAACAGAGTGAGGAAAACCAGCATCTCCCTTGAGTGTTATGAATTAGGCAGGATAAAAGCCGCATGTTGCCTTTCCTCACAAGATGGAGAAATGGGACACTGAAGTAATTACTCAGGTAGTTTCTGATTCTGCATTCCCTGTAGATGGTGATTAACATCTTGGAAGCATGAACCTGATGGTATCCTTTGTCTCTCAGCCATAATGCTAACTTTACCCAAGGGCTGCTTTCCAAAATCCTTGTCCAAGGGATACAGTCTTTGCAAGCAGTCAGAGCAGATTTTTAGTCTCTATCTCTATACACTACTGTTATTATAATTAAGCCATATATACTACAGCAATGCCAAAGCACCTGTCAGGTCTGAATTGTCATCATTCTAACTAATATAAGTGCAGACCTATAGACGGTTGTGTGAACAATTTACAAATTGCACAGCATGGTTGTAAAATTTATACCTGCAAACAGCAGCATACCTTTCACCCTTTCTCTTCACAAAGAATAATGAAGTTTTCAAATGTATGCAAAGAAAAATAAATAATTTAGCTCTCTGGACCACAGAAATTAAAGCATTTAAAACTACGTAACTCAGTATTTCATGAACACTGCTGTGCTTTCTGAACGAATATTGAATTTCATGTTATCCTGGACTCTAACGTGGTAGAATACACACAGAACGTCGTTTGTGAATTTATGACTGCCTGATTCCCCATACTAACCAAGACAAACTATCTTTTATTAATGCATGAAATGCTCAGTTCTGACTCCTTGAGTTGCAAGGTTCAAGAAATCTCATTTGAGCACAGACAGAAACCTGATTCAATAAAACCAAGAAGAAATTATATTGAGGGCTTTTGTGGAAAAATTGTAAAGGTCATATCTTCAAAATCTGAGAAAGCAACTCTCTGTCTTGCAATTTGGTATTGATCCCATGAATCACAGAGGTCTATTTATTTTCCAAACAGCAAATTATATGGGCTAAAAGAAATAATATAATTTTAATTTTTAAAAAAATTTTTATTTCAATGTCACTCCTCTCATATCATCTAAGGTTAAAGAAGTCTTTTCACTGTGAAAAATCTACTCAGCTCTGGAGTGACATGACAAAATTACATCCTGAACTTCATTTGAAGTTGAGTCACATAAATTCAAAAGAGATGAGCGCTGATTTCTGTGGAAACTGGTGCAAGCATATTGTCCTTACCTAGAAAATATTACTCAGAATATTCAGAATATGCAAAATTTTTTTTTCCAAGTCTAAACACCAATGTTTCCCATAAAATAATGTAATACATGAAGAAACCTTGCTTTTTTCTTGCAAGATTTTGTCACTATTGGTAAATAATGCTTGAGAATTCACATTAAGATTTATTCTATTAGAAGCTAGATTTAGCTGCTTCAATATTTTCGCCCACACTTGGACATTTAGGATTTGGATTTTCATTTTTTTGCACTAACTTCTCCTCATGCCTGTATCATTCCCATGGGGAAAACAAATCAAATTATCTGTTTTCAATTCTCCTGCCAGGAGCTAATCAAGGAATTGGAAGCCTGGCTTGTGAATGTTGTCAGCCATGATCTCCATTCTCACTCCTAATTACAAAATTAATGTAGCACAAAAATCATTACAATAAAATCTAAATTACTATAAGTATCTAAGTTACTATAGAACTCCTTTTATTTCATTAAACAAAACAAAATAAACGAATAGAAAACCCCAACAAAACAAAGAGATTTTGGGAAATAGAGTGACAATAAATTTTTTGTAAAAAACCATACAGAGATTCAATTATACATACGACTTGACAGTGACAGTCTTGAACAATAATTCTTTTCATTGTTAAAATGAAGTCAGGAGGTTACTCTTAAACAGATTTATCAGTGACTCAATGAAAGAGCTGCAGTAGAAGCTGGATGTTTGAAACACTATTTTATGTTTATGTCCTCCTGAAGTTGCAATTTCCTGACTGATGGTGAAAATATGGGCTTCAGCATGAATATTTGAATATGCAAGAAAACTTTTTTCTTCTGTGTGTGTGATGCCTAACTTCATGTAAGACAGACAACATATCACACATGAGAAAAAGTTAACTTTCCATTTCTCCCATCAGATTTTAATAATATCGCAAATTTCAATCCCATTAGAACTAAATCCACACACAATTCAATCTGTGCTGAACTCTAAACCCATAGGCTAATGATACTTTATTGATGCTAAAACTGGCACCCAAAGGTCTGCATTTGCTCTTGCCTCTGTAATTCTTACTGTCTTTTAATCTCCATCAGAGCTGGGGAGGGTTCAGGCCGGCATGCATGGCTAGAGGTTTATCCCAATTTACACAAATGATTGTGCGGATTTGACCTCCAGTTCTTGTAGGAGCATGATGTAATGATCAATTGATAGTGAGTTCCAGGAATGATAAAGCAGAAGTAAAACAATTTGCCTGGAATAAAAAAAAAACCAAGGGAAGATTGTTTTAACATCTGGCCAGATGATATGCATACAGATTATCTGCTATGACAGAATACACCTCAGTCCAGCCTCTGCTACACTGATGGTTTAATAAAAACGGGAAAACATCAGAGCAGCAAGATAAACCTTTCTGTATAGATCCTTAATTGAATGCTCCTATAATGCATTACCAACTGCCTCTCCTGCACATTTTAAACACCACAGATTTTCGTGACTATATCATGTCAAGCTCCAACCTGGAAGTGTCTTCCTAAGAGCTCTATGATAAATGGGAATTATTCACTGTAGAATTACTGGCAAATGTGCAGTGGAGGCAACAGCAGAGAATTACTGGCCTCACAGTAAAGGCCGGGAAATGATAGATATTCTCTTGGATCTTTTATGTAATATTTTTCCTATCCAATGCAACCTCTAAAATACCTTAGCTAGCACCAATGCTGTGGATTTTTACAGGTCTTTTTTTGCATTCACAGAAGGATTCAAAATATTTTCAGAGACTTTTCAATTCTCTTGAGCCAACATTTATACATTACAATGTTTATGTAAATTATGAAGCAAGTAATCTCTGAGACGACTTCACCCTCTTCTACTCCTTGTGTTAGATAGTGTTGCAAATACATTGCATTTTTGTTCATATGGGTATTCGTATAAGCTGAGCTGAATGCCTGGCAACTGCAAGGAGTAGCAACATAGTCCACCTGGAGAAGTGAAATCAACTTTTTGACTCCTCTTGAATGAATTTAAGCACCTGAATAAGAGTTTGTAAGACTGAGACTCAGTACAAAAACAGTGTTGAAGTGCAAATTATGGATGTTGGTTTCATGTGAAACTCTTCTAAAGGAAAGGTAATTTAAGTTTCACAACTTTCCTTAGCATTCTAAAAAAAAAAAAACGTCGTGTTTTCAGCAAAGTTTGTTGTATAATTTATCAGTCAGGAGAATAAGTGATGTCCGAAAGAGACAATTGACATTTAAACTCATTATGCTATTTACTTACAGGACTCACAGGGTTATGTACGGGGCATAAATATTGTCTCAGCATAATCACCAAATAAGAATTAATATTATGTCCTAAAGCCTAGTATTCCTAGGAAGAACAATTTTCATTACTATTATACGAAAAGCATGACAATTCTTTTATTTTACAACATTCCTTAAAGGAAAGAAAACAGATAAATCAGCTGTTCCTAAATTCTGGGATAGGCACTAAGAGTTATATGTGTGCTCTTAAAAACTGGTATTCACGAAGGCCATTTCTATTGAGCATCCCACTCCACTCTTGTGCTCCAGCCTTGTGTTTGTGCTCATCTTTAAACTTTCTTACCTTCTGCAGTGCTCGTTTCAATCACAGTCAATCACAGTCTTCTGCAATTACATAATTTCCTTCCTTGTTCATCACCAGACTTTTACAAAAGCTTCTGTGGAACAGCAGAGCTCCAGTCATATTAATCTGTTGATTATCCAGAGTGGCAATATGCCAGGCATTGTCTGTCTCTCATTGGAATCACACCTGATTTTTCTATACTAAACATAGAGTGAACCAGGAAGAAAAGTAATGCCTGGATTTTGCTACATATACAGAGATAATGTAACTGAGGAATACTCCTGCACACACACAGACAAAAACCACACAGGTGTATTTACATGCGTCTGTATTTAGAAAGGACAGTGAAACTATGGCAGTATTTCAAATTGAATTTATGTCCAACAAACAGAACCATAGAATGGTTTGGATTTAAAGGGACCTTAAAGATCATCCAGTTCCAACCCCTTGCCATGAGCAGGGACACCTTCCACTAGACCAGGTTGCTCAGAGCCGCATCGAACCCGGCCTTGAACACTTGCACAACTTCTCCAGGTAACCTGTGCCAGGGCCCCACCACCCTCACAGTAAAGAATTTCTTTCTAATATCTAATCTAAACATACTCTCTTTTAATTTGAAGCAATGTTTCAATAACTAGTCCCTTGAAGAGACCTTTTCTTGTACATTCCTTGCAGAACTCCAAATATTTTGTAAAAGTCTAAAGTTTATCCCAGGCTACATTTGATATTTTATGCTTAACTTGTTTCTTTCCACACAACTGAATCTCTTTTCTGTGTCAGACACAAACTGATGGCCAGATTCAAATAAGCACAATTATATTGACTTTATTTGGACTGTACAGAAAGGAAGGATTTTGGTTTTCAATTCCCATTGCAGCAATACTTATTACCAAAGGTGGAAGTGAGTATTTATCTTGATAATTATGTTGCTTGTTGGCTTCATTGTAAAAGTCATCCAATAACAAGGGTGGGGTAGGTATTTCAGGAAGCTGCATGAAGCTTTGAAGAATGAAAAAAACTGAGGCTTTCTGAATTTTCTCCACTTTAGTCTAGCTATGCTGAAAATTTACATACCCCTCCTCTTCATTTCTTTAGCAATAGATTTTTAAATTGATAGAAACAGCTAAGGTTTCAACTGTTAATGTTTAATAGCCTTAGATCATTAGATTTTATTTTAAATGATATCTTAAAATCATTTAGGTTGAAAAAGACCTTTAAAATCATCAAGTCCATCGGTAAATCTAACACTTCCAAGTCCACCATTAAACCATATCACTAAGTGACACATCTATGCATGTTTTAAATATCTCCAGGGATCGTAAGTCTACCCCTTCCCTGGGAAGACTGTTGAAATGTTTGACAACCCCTTGGGTGAAGAAATTTTTGCTAATGTACAATCTAAACCACTTATCTTTTTAATTCATTCTTCAAACTTAAGTGGTAACAATACTAATGGTTAGACATCACTGCAGTTTTGCCTTCTTTAATCGTTATCCTCTGAGAAACTATTAACTGCTGACTCCAGTATTGCTTTGGAGATGCAGAAATGAAGTCCAGTGATTTGTCCAAGGCCTGTGGTAAGCCTCTCATATGAACTTCATTGTCAAATAACCTAGTTTATCTTTCTAGGTATTTCTTCCTAGCCCACATTATTACCGGATGAATTTATTTACAATAAAATGCAATGATTTGAATTACTATGTCATTCCTTAGCTATTCTGTTTCACATAGCTGTGAATCACAGAGATGTAGATAAATCTTATCTTCATCATTACTTTTCAAAACTCCTAATTCATATATCCACTTGCTATTATTTCCTACAGTGATAATGGTTTCTGAATGCGGCAGCACAGTGGGAGATTCTGCAGCCAAGCAGTACAATTTAAATGTCCTGCTAGCACTAAAACAAAGCTTGTCACCACTGTAGACAAGACTTATATTTACAAGTCTTCCATTTGTGACATCTTATTTTGGAGAAAAATAGCTACTCAGAATCACATCTATATTAAGCAGTAAGTTGAAAAACCTAAATTGGCAACAGTTTGGAGTGCTGGTTTTGACAGGAAGCTAAGCAGGCTCAGGGCTGATGAGAAAAATGGAACTGAATTGGAGTTGAAGCTGTAAAATTATCCAGAAGACCACTCAGTGACCATATTTCACTCATTGCAGGAGGATCTACCCCATCAGTGTTGCTAGATCTTTCAATTTTGCTGTCTCTTCCATTATATTTTGAATCTTCTCAAATCAACTGGGACTTATGTTATTACATCAGAATCTCTATTTTCTTACCTTCATTCAACTAAAGAAAAAATGATAGGAAAAAAGAAACCTATATCAAAATACCCATAAAGGTGTGAACAGTGGTGGCAAAATCTCAAAGAGGTAAGACTTCTCCTTAGGCTAGATACAAAACATCACATGTCAATTTGGCCCTATTAGTACTGTCATGCTTGTGTTTCAACACAAGAATTCATTTTGTGAGGAGAGCTCTGGAATTGATCCTGTAATAACAAAAGATAAAAATATAGGTAAATTTATAATAAGGTTGTTATTGTAATGCAAGGTATGAGGCAAAGAGACCTTTTAATGAGGGTACTTACTGCAGATAGATAGAAGCTTTTTTTTTAGTACTTTTATTCAGTGACAGTATTGTTGCATAAAGAAGGATAAAGATGAATAATCTGACCTTTTCCTCCCTTTAGCGCTGTGGCAATTGACATGAGTTTTAAATTATGTTGCAAAGTCTATGCTGGGTTTATACTTCAATGTTCATTATGGATCTTCTACATTAATATTTTAAATTCAATTGAATATTAAGGAATTTGGAATCCCCTTTCACTTATCCTGCTTTTGCTGGTTTGGATCTAGGATTTTTCAGTGCAGATTTCTGTCTTGGGTAACAATTACTGAAATGTAGCAAGCCTGTGCAATTCTATTGAATCACGTTTTTTGGCATTTCCATAAAATAAGCAACCACGTAAACTAACATATTCCAAAAGTTTGACTGCAGCATATTCTTGTGATGTTTGTTGCCCTCAAAGAAGTCTCAGTCAAAGCAATATTCTACATCAATGTGCAGTTGGCAAACACACATTATTTTCTCCCTATATTCTGATGAACCTTTTGGGCACATTTTGCTTTGTCAATGACTATATTCAATTCAATTCAAGGTCTTAATATTTTGTTGCTAAAAACAGGAGATGAAAAGATACTGTAAAAAAGCTCCACACAGCTGCTACTACTTCATTAGAGGCTCTACATAAATCTCTTTTAGATCAAGGATCATTGACCTGATAAAGTGCAATAGAGTTGATTGCACTTGCTTTCCATGTCACTATCATGAGGGTGCATTAATTAAGTAAATGCATTAAAGCTGCATTTTTCTGTTGACAGGGATATGGTTAGTGTGGGCCTCACAAAATTAAACTATTCATATTATTGTTAGGATTAAGACCACCTAAACCATTACTTTGAATGACACAGCTGAAGATGTTCTGCTTGTGAGAGTACAGATCACGGGAGAAAAAAGCAGGAGCCATACAGCTGGATGTCTGGCTCTGAATTAACAGACCAGAAATAGGCCAACGTGGAGCCACATCATGAAGGCACACGGTCTGGTTGGTGCTCATGCTGTTAAACTTTGTTTCTTTCATTCATGTTCTTCAGATTTGGTTGTTGCTGAGATTCCAGCCTACTCTCCTTCCTGGAGCCACTGCAGTAAAACTTCTGCCCAGAGAAAGTTTTACCTCTCCAAAACTGAACTTGAAGTTAGGAGCATGACCAATCCAATATCTATGATTAGTCCCACTAATGAGTGAGCTTGCTGATAGGACTTCTGAGGTGAGTTAAAATTTCCTTTGAGTCAGACAAAGAAAGCAGAGTGATTTTCAGGGAAACTTGAATACTTTGACTACAGAACAAGGGTTATGTAAGGCTAAATTGTAAACAACAGTACTTAAAGAAGGTGATGAAGTACTTTTTTTGAGATTAGTACTAAACCAAAACATAATTACAAAGCAAACTAAAATAAGAATTTAAAATGCAGTTCAAATAAAATCCTGAATTCTTCATTTCTGTTCCGTTAGTTCCCCATCCAATGCTCTGTTAGAAAAGTAATTTTGGCATAATCGTAAAGAATAATTACTTCCATAAAAGCTGTTTAGAAAAATGAAATTGTTTTGGGGGAGAAACCTTTAAGTTTAAGCAAAAAGCAGAATAATGGAAATGTAGTAAAAGGTTAATGCACTTAGGACAGGCACATTAAAGTGGTCTAGATGCCAAAACAGGGCTAAAAGAGCAGATAGTAAATATATTGTTACTAACAAAAATAAAAGATAATGAATAAGTGAAAAGATTTTTCCCTATCTACTTAAAGGATCTCAGTCCTTTAGATATGAATGCAATTAAATATACCTAAAAGTAATAACACTTGTTATTAAAGGTTCATTTCTAGCAAAAGCAAAGGTCATACCAAGCAAGTAGAGCAGTTGTAGTTGGGAGTCTGGGCTGGAAAGAGTCTAGTTTAGCTTATTGCACAAAAAAAAAGTATATAAATTTTTAGTAAGTAATATTTTGGAGTGAGTGTAACAATAGCATATTTGATTGCAGTTTTTCTTTTAAAATGTAGCATAGAGTTTTAATATCTGAACCTGATTATGGTCTCTGTAAAATACATCTCAGATACAAAAAGGGACAGAGATTTTGGTCAGCTATAGATAGCGGAGGTTCATATAGATGTTAAGAGATAATTCCCATGATAATTCACAAAAGGAAACAATAACTCAGTTAAAGCAGGTAAGAATGTAGGGCTTCAGAAGGGAAGATATTAGGCCAAGACACAAGTAAAGCACTGAGAAACAATTATGATAGATGCAGAGTCCAGTCTGAGTTGCCTTATAAACATGAATTTTGTGGAATAAAAATCTGCATTTTATTAAGTGTTGGGAAGAGAGTAAATACCAGCAGCAATGTTTTGCATGAGTATTTTAAATTAAAAGTCTAGCTTAGCCTTCTCAGTGAAAAGGGGATGCAGTACAAGTGATCAGTATATAGAAACTATACTCTTAAACAAAACGAAGAATTACAGTACCCATTATTTAAATAACATTCAAGTGTTACGAGTGGTATCTGAAATGAAGTGAGAAGACAAACAGGAGATTTGGGGTCAAAGACTGATGGAAAACAACAGCTGAAAACCTGTAATATTAATTATGTTGCCATAATTTAGACTATTATTAGTGATACCCAGCTTTATGTAGATTTCTACCATTAGTGCACCTAATTGCCGTTCTTTTGGGATGAAGTGTATTATTTATTCAGTGTATTCCAATGTATTCTTAAAAAAGCCCCAATTAAAGCCATTTTTCAAATATAAGATTAAAGTAAAACGAGAAGGTGATTTCTCTTTGGCTTTCAATGTCCATATTTTATAATAAATACCTTTTTATTATGTTAAAAAAAGAGTACAAAAAAGTGTAAGAGAAGATGCTGGTAGTCAGAGGAAGGTCTTCACAACATAATTCAGTGTCCACTGAAGACAGTAGGATTGCAGAAAATAAAATTAATTTTGTTTTGTTTATAAATGTATGTCTTAGTGGGCATTCATATTCCTTTAATTGCTCTATTTATTTTTCTTAATAATAATGTGTTCAGATACCTGTCTATTATTTTCTAACAAGTTAAGTTACATGACAGTTTATAATCTCAGAAAGACTGTGACATTATTTATTAATATTTCCTAGTCTTTTTAAATATTTTTGAACTATAATTCAAGTTGCCAGAGTATTTAACTTCCAAGATGGTTTTTCATTATGTGGACCTGGTGGAACTTCATTTGTTCTTTAAGAACTTTTCGTCACTTTTGTCTAATTAACTTGATTTATTCTTGCAGCATTCAAGCAAGCTTGTTAAGTCCTTCATTATTAAATAAAAAAAGCAACCTCTTTTCTTTTCTTTTCTTTTCTTTTCTTTTCTTTTCTTTTCTTTTCTTTTCTTTTCTTTTCTTTTCTTTTCTTTTCTTTTCTTTTCTTTTCTTTTCTTTTCTTTTCTTTTCTTTTCTTTTCTTTTCTTTTCTTTTCTTTTCTTTTCTTTTCTTTTCTTTTCTTTTCTTTTCTTTTCTTTTCTTTTCTTTTCTTTTCTTTTCTTTTCTTTTCTTTTCTTTTCTTTTCTTTTCTTTTCTTTTCTTTTCTTTTCTTTTCTTTTCTTTTCTTTTCTTTTCTTTTCTTTTCTTTTCTTTTCTTTTCTTTTCTTTTCTTTTCTTTTCTTTTCTTTTCTTTTCTTTTCTTTTCTTTTNCCCTTCCCTTCCCTTCCCTGCATTAAAATGCTGTCTGCTGTGAATATCTTGCTGCTCTGGAAAGGCTTCTCTTGAAGCCATGAAAGAAAACTCTTCAGGCTTGAAAGACTAACATTCACAGGTATTGTGCTTGATCTGTCAAAGCAATATTTTAATGCTGCAAAAACTTCCATCTGCATCAGAAACCCATTTGTCAGTGAACTTTAATGGCAGAGTGAGCATAACAGCTGGATGAACTTCTGTACTACTTTTCCTGTTTTCTTTACTTCCTATTATACACATGATGGCTAAAAATATTGACAAAGCATGAATGTACACTTTATAGAGTATATCCTCTAAAATTTTGGACCAAATTAACACACAAGGCTAAAGGTTATGATGCATTATTAATGGCAACTGAAATGAAAAGATATTAAAAAAATATTAAGGGTTCCTCCCCCTCCACCCATGAGCACAATGATAACTCAAGTCCCCTGGAACTCCTCAGGCTTCATTCCTGAGTGCTATGATGAGTAATCTTGGTCATCTATAGGACTGGAAAAATTTTCCTCTTCAACGCAGAATGAAGCAAACTGATTTGTCTTCTTAGGATGCCTCTTCTCCCTCTTGAACTGCATAGGATGGAGGGAGCAGCAAAGTGACTTTTGGAAAACATCATGGAAATTGGAAAACATCAGTGCAAAATTAAAGTATTTAGCATCTAAAACTTTTTAGTTAAGGTTCCATACTTTGCTGCTTAATGATTGTGCGTCAGGAATAGTTCATTGTTCCTAAAGGAACATTTGACAGATGACAGATGACATAAATATCAAACATCAAATGATGAGTGGACTGGAGGCAGAGGAAATGGCAAGTAGACTTCCTCTTTGCATTTTCACTTAAGAGCTGGATTCTAGGAACTGTCACCAAAAAAAAAAGGAAAAAAGAAAACTGCAAGATTTTAGTTTTGTCCACAATGCTCTATTTTTTTTCTTTTAAAACCTCCACAAACTGTTTCAATCCCTCTAAAATCCTTATAGCCTTGAAAACCTTTAAATTAATTGTTTCCTATTTTCTTTTCATACAAACATCAAATTATTTTTAAAATTGCTAAAAGTATATGACATTCACCATTGCTGCTGAAAATACCTCTGTACAAAGAAAGGCACTAGGAAAGTGACATTAAGTTCCATTAATATAAGCAAGGTTAAGTAGATGAGGTTTCACTCCCTGGTCCCTTTCACGTATGGACTGTTGTTTTTGACAGGTGCAATGACAAATGGTTATGATGAACAAATACAAAGTATAATTCGGTCATTAGCTTTTCACGTCAATGTTTTTGTGGTTTGTATCAGTTACATTATTAGCATAGTAATTCTAGCTGCTTTAAAAAAATATAATTATTACGTATTTTACATAATTTAGCTCTTTACATAATGTATAAATATATACTTTCTAAAAGCATATATGGCAAGTGGCAAGTCATGTCTGTTTTGGAGAACCTCCAGACTATTAGAAGTGTAGCATGGAAGTGTAGTCGACTGGATTTTACGCCACCTGCAATGTCAAGGGAAACAAACCATGCTGTATTTTGCCACTGCATCAACCTAATTCTAGGAGACACACATTATGTGGTTAAATATTTGAATGCTGGAAAAGTGTAAAAATAGTAGCTACACATGCAGGTCATTTTATTCAGGAGCTGTCACTAGAAGGACTGACATTTCATAGACACTGGTGAAGAGACCAAGTACTGATCCGTAAAATTAGAGCAAATGAATTGAAATTGATGGACCCCAAAAGATTCAGTGCTTCTGCTTTAACTCTTTCCAATGACTTTTGGCTCAGAAAGTGCATTGACTTTAATACCTACTGTGAGTATGGCTGGATTTGAATTTTAATCATTCTATCCACTTCTTAGTTTCATGCTGTCAAATTCTGTTAGACAGTATAGCTGATGATAAATCTAAACCATTCCTTTCTTGCTTTCAGAGATGCGTTCAATGTCAATGGTTACGTACAAGCAGAAGTGACAAGACTGAGTTGTGCAAAGTTATCTTTTAGACTACTTGAGAAACTGAAAACTTCCCATGCGACATACTTGAAATGAAATCTCCAACACTCAAATTAGTTACTCCCATTCCCTTACCTGATATGAAATTCTAACATTAACGGGTAAATAATGTGTCCAAGAAACGAGCAAAAGAGCTAGGGAAGGGTCTGGAGCACAAGTCTGATGAGGAGCAGCCAAAGGAGCTACAGTTGTAGCTGGAGAAAAGGAGGCTCAGGAAGGACCTGCTCACTCTCTACAACTGCCTGAAAGGTAAGTGGAGCCAGGTGGGGGTCAGGTTCTTCTCCATGTAACAAGCAATAGGACAAGAAGAAATAGGATATTAGGAAAGATTTCTTCATTAAAATGTTATCAAGCATTGTAACAGGTTGCCCATGGAAGTGGTTGAGTCAGCATCCCTGGAGGAGTTTAAAGGCCATGTGTCTGTGGCTCATACAGACATTTAGAGGTGGGCTTGGCAGTGCTGGGGGAATGGTTAGACTCAATGATTGTAAAGGTCTTTTCCAGCCTAATGGTTCTACAAGATATGCAGCAGATACCAGTGTGTATATACACACATATATGTATATACATATATATATATATATGTATATACAAAACTGTACTGTGCTTTGGGTCAAACTAAAGGTCAGCATGGTGTGAAAAGGTTGATTCAGTCAAATTTCTTAAGTCTAGCAGTGATTTAATTCTCTAAGTGAAACATTTACTTCGGGAAATGACAAAATGAAGTGTCCTTTGTTTTTATCCCAGTGTAACAACTTAGTGAAGATGTTTCATCGTATCTTAACATAACCCTCTTAAACTATACCTGCATTTTTCATGGAAAATAGGCTTTCCAAAATATTTACAAAGCACTACTCTAAAAAACGCTTAAAATATCACAATTTCTCATATGTTGGATTGAATTACTCTTCATGTGTATGTCCTTGGACAAAAATTATATGAGTGAGGTTAAAATAGAGGTATGACTCCTTCTTTTAGACTAACCAGGTAAAAAAAATTATGCACAATTATTTTTTTATCTTTTTTTTCATTTTAAACAAGTAAATGAGGTAGTGCAAAACTAATTTTCCCTGACTCTATCTTATCTGTCCTCTGAGATTCATAGTGAAAATCCAGATGCCTGGATTTAGTGCTTCGGTACACATAAATTATCTTAAATAACTGGGATGTCAGAGATTACACGAGTATGTAATGGCTGACAGAGGACAAAATTTTCTCCACTTCAATCACATAAATAAATACACAATATGTGCCAAATACTTCATTACTATTGCTTTTCTTGATATAGAATCTTTTTCATACATTGAGAAAGTCTAACAGTTTTCAGCATTAATGCTAATTTTAAATAATAGAACCTGATACATGCTATGTAAGCAGGCTTAAAATATGGAGTTTTCCACTCTTCTGTGGCACCATCCCATGCCTGTTTTCTTTGCTTTTCAGCAAGTGCACAATTCCAATAAATGCTTCCTAGTCTCTCTTGAAACTGAAAAATGTGTTTATTCCCTCCCCATTCAAATAAACTTGCAATTTGAATGGAATCTTATGAATATACAGTCTGAAAAATGTGACATTATATGATTTATTTTTTATAAAACTTATGACATGTACCACGTTGTTAACTTGTTAACTCAGTTAAAATGGAATTTACAAGTGAAATACTGAAACTACAGTAAATTTGAAAGTGATATTTTCTTGTTAACTATGTAAGAACTTCAGACATACTTTTCCCATCTTCAGCTGAAACTAGGAAGTATATCTTCAGAAGATCACTTATAAGTTGGAAAGGAACCTGGAAAGATCATCTGGTCCACCTTTTCGTGGGAAAAGGAGCTTAGGTGAAATTTCCCAACATCTTCTCCAATTACATCTTGAAAAACTCCGGGACTCTGCCACTTTCCTGGGCAGGTTGTTCCAGGGAGGGTCTGATTTTATAATAAAAAATTACTTTCTTATGTTGAGATGAAACCCCTCCCAGTGCAACTCGTAGTTATTGCCCCTTGTCTTCTCCATGTGGTCCTTGTAAAACTGCCACCCTCTAACTACTGACTGTTGGGAGGAAAGGGTTAAAACCAGAAGATTTGACAAGGAGGGAATGGTTTCCCTCAAAGTGACCTTACAGCTGGGAATGCTAAGAATGTCAGTGTGGGAAAACTCCATTTATTATGTGAGTGTTCATCCTCTGCCTGTTTTGAGAAGTAGAATTCCTGTGTAGAGATAACATCCTCTCACAGACTTTCTTGACCCTCCTTCTGAGATACAGAGATCATAAAAGCACAGCCTTGAGATAAACTTCCTGGAGACAAAGCCCTTTGATACACTGGGGCAGACAGGGCTCCCCACCCTACTGCCCAGTGGGATGAGCTGAGCCTAATGGAGCCTGTGTCCCTGTGTGTCTGTGCTGCCCAGCATCATTATTGAGGTAATTAAATAAATCTACTCTGCATTTCACTGTGGCTTAGTGGTCATTCTAGTTACTGTATGTGGAGATTCACACACTAACCTACTGTGATGAGGTGCCCCCTTGAGTCTTATTTTCTTCAGGGAGAAAATACCTACGTCCTTCAGTCTTTCCTCACAGAGTAAGTTCCCCAGTCCTTTGATCATCTTCATGGCCTTCCTTTGGATCCTCTCCAATCCAAATTAAATTATTACTATTGGTTAAAATAAGCTTTCTAGATACCTAAAGCTGAATATGAAATGAAGAATAAGGAAGAAAAATCTACGTTTCTGAGGAAAAAAATGTCGATTTTATTTTCATTAAACTTAAAATGGGATATCTTATAAAGAACTTTAATGAACTGGGAAGAATATTTTCTAGTAAAACTGGGAAATTTGCAAACTAAATCCCTTACTAAAATGTTTTGTTTCCAATTTCACAATTTTTTTAAAGAGTGTATTTTAAAATACTTATTAGATCTGATTTATAATAAGAAAAACTCCAACTAAAACAGAACTACAAATTCATATAAGTGACAGCGGGGAAAATAAGAATTTCACATTAAAAGCAGTGAATGCACTGAAAGATAAACTGATTGTGCAGTGTCCCATGAGAAGTCTGAGAGAAGCAAGAATTGAACCTGCATTTTAGTCTATGACCTTAGCTGTAAAAATATGGAGTCTTGAAACTATATAATTATTAATACAAATGACAAGTTAATTACAGCTATAATTTCCTCACCACAGTCAACCTTTTGTGTCTCCACTGAGAAGGAAAATGCTAGTTGAGTCTGTCTGAGAATGTCACTCACTTTTATGGACTGTTATTTCCTCCATGTCTTTTGAACCTAATTGTCAAACAGATCAGTTTCCTTTGTTGAGAACCTCAAAAGCAGTTTGAATGACACTTTCAAGGGCAGCAGCAGAATTTTAGCTGTTGGAGTCTATACTATGCTCATGTCTGAAGACTAGACAGAGACAACAAATTGTATTCTCTTTCATATAAACCCAACTTTGATTTTACAGGTTGTTTCTTCTTATTTCAGATACAGAAAACACAATTACACAATGACAGCTAATTGCTACACATGGTTTTGCTTTCAGCTGAGCTTGTTTAACAGAGCACTGTGTATTACTTTGGGTAGAATGACCACAAGGTTAAAAAAAAGATATAGCCAGTACTGCAGCGCATGTAAAGAACACATTACAGATCACCATGAACAATAGGAAGTGACAAGAACAAGTAAATATTTCTGTAACTTTCCTGATGGCTGACTCCAGCTGTTCTTTCTCTAGTGTATATAAGGTTCTGTATGCATTATAGACAGGAAAAGCACATTTAGCACTAAGAGAACAATAGTTGACATTGCTGTGCAGTGCAGAAATGGCTCAATATTATAGAACTCAAAAGAGTAAGAGTATTAGATGGTTAGGTTTCTGAAAGTCAAGATTTAACCAGCACTCACTGCCTTACGGCTTCTGATTTCTTCTCCTCCATGTTTATCACTCTTCCAACAGGATTGTCATCTTGGAGAAAAGGCATCAGAGAGGTCTCATGTGCCTGAATAATGCTGGAGTCTATCACCCAGTTTCTTCCTTAAGTTGAGGACAAAAGTTATGTCTTCTGAACTGCTTCTGAAAGCACTACGAATTAGCTGGGAAAGAACTTAAAGGAGAACACAATCAGCACTGAAAGAGGTTGTACTGAAGCAAACGGATTTGGAAAGTCTGCTGCTCAGAGGATGAAGAGAAGGATGGACACAAATGTTGGGGGGGCTGTCTGAAGTTCCAAGAAGATTGGATTATTTCCAGTTAACCTCAATGGAAAACAAAAGCTGTCTACATTAACTGCCTGAAACATTAGCCATGAAATCCTATTAGTTTGCCTTCAGTCACGGTTTGGGCTTGGTCTTTGTATCACACACTAGTCGAGAGTTTTAACACTTATTACAAGTGTTTGTTCTATTATGGTCAATGTTTCGACTACATTGTTTGTGATGTAGTGGCAGTAGTACTTATATCTCATGGGAAAATTTTGTAGAAAGTGGTTTTTGAAAGAAACTTTTCTTGCTAAGGAAACATTTTCGTATCAGCTTCTATGTCTGTGGCTTCATGTGTACTGTATTATAAACACCGTCTTGCACTTTAGATATTTTTCAGAAGCCAATTTCATTTATCTCCTGAATTTGTCAAACAGGATTTCAGGAAGATTCATCTTTGTATCTTTAAACAAAAGCTAAAATATATATAGTGCTCCATTTTGCATTTGTTATTCAGGCAATAATTAGTTATCAGAATGAATACCAAAGGATACAGAAAATAATGAGGAAAAGGAGACAGCAGGATGGTTGTTTATTGTTATTCTCATGTCTATTTATATTTAAGTTTGTTTTCCCATTTTGCATAAAATGTACCTTTGTTGGAGATTAAGAACCTGATCTGTATTTTTTTTTCATTTGTTTCTGAGATTCTTTCAAAAACATGCAGAAAATACACCATAAAGGAAAGTGGACTTGATAGTTTTTAATATCTGTACTCTTCTCCTCACTTTGGTTTCAATAGTATTGTTCTATTTAAATCTCTCAGTATGATATAAGAGGAGATCATAACAAGTAAAGCACCTTATTTCCATAGCTGTTTGGATTCATTAGAGCCAAACATGGACATGCATTATTACATCCATAAACATATTGGAATTGGTCAAGAATTTACCCAACTAACACACAATGCATATGAGCTTTAACACAGCAATTAATGTAGGCATTCCTGGAAACATAATATTGCATTCTGTAATATCAATTTCACATTCCAGATATATGAAATCTACCTTTATAAACTGACCATCTTATGTGATATGTAACTATAATTATTTAAGCCTAAATATATTACCAATCAAATTTAAATTCTTTGCCAAAATCTTATCAAATAAATGGGGGCAGAGAGGATGGTTTACGGCTTTGTTTATTTGTTTAGAAGCTAGTTTTTGTTTCTTCGTTTTAAGGGAAAGGGTAGACTTATAATAATTCATATTTATTTTACTATGTCATTGACCGGAGATTAACATCATTCTCATTTTGCATCAGTTTTTTGTTTCTATTTTAAAAAAATTACATAGAAGTCGTGTAAGATCTTATTACATCAGACACTATATACATAGCTCACCTTACTTTTGTAGGGAGATGACTGAAATAGACATTTCTATCTGCTAAGATGACTAGTCTTAATTAAAAGTGTTGCTTAACTCCTTAAAAACCTATATGACCCATCTCCTTTTCCCTAGGTGTCTTTGAAGTGGTTTGTTGGGTTTTGATTTTTTTGCATATGGTACTATCTATCAAGAATAATACAAGTTATCAGCTGAAGATTAAATTCTAAAATAAATCTTCAGAGATTTTTTTAAAAAAAGCAGTCCCCTAATCCTTCTTCTTGTTCCTTAGCTTTTCCCTTCCATTTTAATTTGCAATATAGGTATTTTGATCCGAACAAGCCAACACTTCTGAAGGAAAAATCTCTTAAACACTGACTCAGCCTTGTAAAAATAGTATTAGTAAAAGGTAGAGTCTGACACTTTGAAAATATTTCAGTTTTGAAACCTTTGAATGATCAATTTAACTGAAATCGTATCTTTCTGATCTTTTTGATTTATAGGTCAACCTACAGACAGAGACAAGTACCTAAAATTTTGTTTGCTTGCTCTTGAATAAAAAGTATTAGAAGAGCTGTTCTTTGACACCGTAAAAGTGACTTTTGAACTTTCCTGGCCTGTTGTTTAATGGCATTCAGTTTGATTACAATGAATGTTACTAAATCCAGTAAAGGTCATATAATGGAGTATAATGTAAAACGGTATTTCTGCTGTTTTATTTGATTCAACACATAGTATTTACCATAAGAGATTATGCTTTTAGAGAAACAGAGTGAAAAAATAGTATCAAAGGGAGGAATTCAGAAAATCAAATTTAAAGAACTAGATACAGATTTTGTTATGTATGGAAAATATCTAGATTTATTCTTTTTTTTTAAGACTTATGAAATGTATCTGAAAAAAATTACTCTGTTGAGTCAAAAACAGTTTATAAAATATTGCAGAATGAATGATGTGAGAGTTTATCTTTCTCTAGCCATTGCAGAAGTCTGCTTCCACACATGCCTGCACGTGACTTCACTCTGGCATTTCACAGCTGGCATTTCCTAACTACCTTAGGCCTATGTAGGAGCCAGTTTTTCCTTAATAAGCATGAACTCATCTGAACCTAGGAATAGGAATGAACTCATTTGACCTAGGAATACACTTAATACTTGGGGTACAGATTTAATGTTTCACAAAATGCAATTTTTTTTGGTTTCTTCCGAAAAGTGGAAACAGAAACTTCCCACTTCTTTTCACAGAACTGACTCAATGATTCCAAAACTCAGCCATAAAGGACTGAGGTGCATGCCCATCTCCTTGCTGTAGAGGAATAAAAACTCATGGTTTTCTTATGTTACAATATATTACTAGTAATTTGTTCTCAATTGATGGATAAAGGATGCCCTTTAATTGATGAGATGTATGACTGACCCAAACTAGATGAAAAGTGTGTTTCAAAGAATCACAGACTCATAGACTGGCCTGGATTGGAAGGGACCTTAAAGATCACGTAGTTCCAGCCCCCCTGCCGTGGGCAGGGACACCTTGCACCGGACCAAGTTGCTCAGAGCCCCATTGAACCAGGCCTTGAACACTTCCAAGGACAGGGCATCCACAGCTTCTCTGGGAAACCTGTGCCATGGCCTCACCACACTCACAGGAAAGAAGCTTTTCTAATATGTAAGTTAAACCTGCTCTCCTTCTGTTTGAAGCCATTCCCCCTTGTCCTGTCACTCCAGGCTCTGTAAATTGTCTCTCTCCATCTTTCTTGTAGGTTCCCTTTGGGTACTGGAAGTCCAAAATTAGGTCACCTTGAAGCCTTCTCTTTTCCAGGCTGAACAATCCCAATTCTCTCAAGTCTTAAACAAGACTCTGTAGGCAAGCACTGAAGGTTTGGCCAGATTCTCATCTTGGCATGCTGGATTGTTACTTTTGGCAGTATAATGTAAAATGCAGCAATAATTTTTGGAGCAAAACCCTGAACTAAAAGCTGGTGTCTGCATTGTGGTTTCCCACACAACTTCCCAAGAGAATGTGTTAATGTTAGGCTTCCGTAAGAAAGGTGGATACCATAACTTAATCTAATTTTTTTCTTCTTTTCCTCTTCATTATCCATTTTATAATGAAAGGCATTTTCAAGTTATATACTTTTAAAACCCAACAAACCAACCACCCAACCAGTGGAGCTGGGCCACTATACTGGAGGAAAAAACCTCTATACAAGAGTACAGCTCAAGGCTGTAGATACTACGGTGATGTATTTTGTATTGTTTCTCACTGCTGGTTTTTTCATTGCATTGAATGCTTTACACAGGGTGCATTTTCCCCTTACCTTCTGCATTAAAGTGTTCTCATTGGAACAAATTTGAATCTTTACCTCATAAGACACAACTTTGTCATTTTGGTCGTTATTCAAGATAATTGCTACTTCTACTGAATAGCTATCCAGTAATTTCTGCACTTCAGACATCTCAGTTGAATATAATATGACTATAAATAGCAGTATTTAAAGTTATCTGTTGTCCTTAGGGACTAGACAAATCTAATGTAATAATAATTGTATTATTTTGAAGTAAATTTTATTAAACTCTAAAATTGGTTACAATTGAAAATTGGATACAGACAACCAGAGCAGTCTTGCTAAATATTGCAAGCAATAATTCTATACGGCACATTTCTTAAAAGTCTTTTAGCTGTCTCTTGCAGGTATGGGAAACTTTAGCAGTGCACGAGGAGAATAAATTAAACACCATGCAGTAGCTTTATGCCAAGGGGTTTAAATTCACCTGTGTTTTGAAAGGACCTAGAAAGATGACTGAAAAACAGAAGGAACTGGAATTGTTAAGAAAAATATTATATAGGAATATTCAATCTATTCAAGAATACAAAATAACTGCTTTCATCCTTTTATCTAAGATAATATCCACATGAGAACAACTTTAAGGCAAGGTTTACAGTCAGACAATATTTTTTTCAGTGAAGACCCCTCTGCTGTATCTGACATTCCTGTCATTATATTGTATCAATGTTTTGTGACATACCAACAATTAGTCTTTTCTCCCTGCTATTAAAATATGTCAGTTTGAAATAAGGCAAGAATTTTTCTTCACTCTTGGGTAGTTCATCATCTGAGCTAAATCAGTTCAGTATATTTGCCAGCTATTTAAAATCACTGATATAATTATGGTCTTCCAGTAACCTGAGAATTATTGCAACCAAATGGAAGAGTAGGAACTGAACATTTGAATAGCCAAAAAGGAAAAGCAGAGGAAAATAGTGAAAATAAAGAAATATGTACCCTAAGGTCCATCAAAAGTGTAGCATTGCCCTTTTTGTCCCAGACACTCAGGAAAAAGAATAAAGTGTGGGGTCTTACCTGAAGAAACCAAATATTAAGAATAATTTAAAGGAAAAAAGTTTAAACTAGGAATTTACTTCTCTTTGCAATTCTAAAAGAGAATAATGAGGAAAGAAAATATAATCAAAGGTAAAAAAAAAAAGGATCTAAAGTATCTTGAATTGGTAAGTAGAGGAGAAAATGTAAGAAGACTCTGAGTTCAAAAGGTTGAAATTTCCAAATAAGTCTCTTTTGGACCATGGACTCTTCCTTTCCTTTTCTTTTCTTTCTTTGTCCCTTGACATAATCTGTGTGTAGGGAAGCAAGGAAATTGGGAAATGGAAAGAAGGAAGGGCAAAGGATGGAGGGATAGAACAGAATCTCAGAAATGCATTAGAGAAACTGTTGACTTAGAGGTTTCCAGAGTAAAGGCACAAAAAAAAAGCTGATCATTAAGTTTCCACACTGGTATTGTGAAGTAAAATATTTCCTTTAGACTTTTTTATTATTTTTTATTTAATGGCTCCATATACGTATGCTTTCATGAACTCTTCATCCTTTAACACCATAAAGTGACTTTAAAGGGAAAGTTCTGAATGTTTTAACTACCACATTCCTTATTTTGATTATTTTGAGGTCAGACAGTATATGTATCAGTTCTTGTACATTTTATAGTATTCTTTTTCTATGTTAGTCTTTTCATCTCTGTGAGGCCTCTTGCTACCAATTACTTTCATTATGGTCTATTATTCATTTGTATTAATTCATAATTTACTCTTGTGTTCATCAAAGATGTCACATCAGCTGTTCAACTGCACCATTCTTCCTCTGCCTGCCTCTTTCTTCTCCCTTTATGGTGGTTATATTTATGCGATGTCCTACAAGGGATTTTTGAAGCTCAAAAATGTGGTTGGAATTGTAGCAGAATTAATCAAAAAGGTACTAGAGTGATATACGATAGTGTTTTCCTTGAAGGTGCCAGCCACCTTGAAACAAACTCATTCATGACTTATTATGCATTTGAAGATTCATATGGCACTTTTTCCTTTGTTTGTTTTCTTTTTGTGCATTTGGCTGAGGAAAATCAGCTGGTGGAGATTTTTTGTGTGATAAAACCAATGCAAGAGTTGGAGCCATTGACCAAATCTCCTTCAATAAACTAGAATTTTACAGTTTATCAGATGGTTCAATTTTTAAATCTACCTGTTACATAATAAAAGCAGCTTGTAAAACCTCTCCGTTAAGAACTGATCTCAAAACAGCATAGGATGCCTCTGTTTCCTGAAGACACTCCCCTAGACTTGCAGAATCAGACAATCATCAAATAGGAGAGAACCATACACACACAACTTGTTTTTCACCAGGAAAAATGTAATTCTTGTTATTTTAAATGAAATGAAACAACAACTACTATAAAAGCATCACAAAGGGAAAAGTGCCATCTGAAACTTCAGATGCATAAAAGGTCATGAATGATTTTGTTTCAAAGTGACTGGCACCTTCAAAGTAAAAAAACTACCATGTATCACTACAGTACTTCTCTTGGGGGCTGGAAGGGGGGAAGGAGTCATTAAACTGCTCCTGTTTCTATGAAAAGGATGCCTAATTTGATCTTTGCAGAGACATCCTTATAAGCATGGGGAAATTTAGCATAGTAGTTTATTGATGGCACACCTGCTCATTTTGAAATTGTTCTGTGAATTTCAAGAACTTGAACTGACACAATACCATGCTGATCATTTAATTTTGTGAAGTAATACAGCTCTGCCTAGTTGTATGCAATCTGTTCCTTCCACTTGTCTTGTTATACTGGGAGATAAAAGAGATTTCTGAATGAAGATTTATGATTCTCTTGCTCCTCAGGTATTGTCTTTAGCCATTTTCAGACCACTACAAAGTAAGTCAATGACAGTGATGACACATCTGGAATTTTTAGATGAAAAAATTTACAGCCTGTCTGTTTAAAAATTTAGGTCAATAACTATTTTCGCACAATGCTGTTATTTTAAAGGCATTAAAACTTGGGGGTGTTCCCACTTTTTTCTTAAATTTTTTTCTTTTTTTTTTTCTTTTCTAAACAAGAAGAAATTATTAACAACACAAAACACATCTGAAAATTCATGAGATATATTTATTATACCCTTGTACATTGAGAAAAATACGATTGCTAAGGATGTTCATTTGCAGATACTGGGAAAATTGCATGCTTTTAGTGAGCTACTTGGAGTAATGACTGCTCAGAGTTCAGAGTAAATTTCACTAGATGAAACACCTACTTTAGCAGACAGGTTTTACCAAAATGATTTATAAAAAGATGGATCAAATGTGCTGTGAGTTAGAGTAGGAAGAAGAGGCACTGGTGTATGTACATATTGCAGTCGTAATGCAATACACTAGCACAAAGAGGTCAGTACCCAGTGAAAGTAGAAAATTCACAACAGAAGTCCAGGAACAGGTGAGGTATGTGGGATGGGAGAAGTGGAAGTATACAGACAGTACCAAAGCCCAGGGTGAGTACTCCAGAAAATAAATGTTTTTAAAGCATTTCAGTTTCCCCTGTGCAGTTTAAGGAAAAGTATTATTACTTGTTAAACCTTTTGATTCTTGCTTTTTCTCCTGTGTTTTCTTTAGTGGTGTTACATTAAAGCTACGCTTGACTGCTTGAAGAAAAAAGTCAAGCAACCCTTGAGTCTAAGGTTCCTTTTGAAGACCGTCCTTCATCTAACACATCTTGAACTCAGATTCCAGTATCTTGAGAAAGGGTATGGCCTAGAACATTTACTCTAGCACTGTCTGTATCCAGTCGAGGGTTGGATTCAGTAACGTAACTTTTTCTAATCAGAGTTGACCTAAAAAAAAATTAACAATAAACCAGTGTTTGAACAGTAATTACTAAATGTTAGTTCATGGAAGACTGAAGCAAATACAAATCTGTTTTATATCTCAACGCAAAAAATTAATAAATTTGCCCTTTTTTTCTTTTCTGGTGGTGATTTTCATATATTCTGCTAAAATACTTCCTTATGGGTCAAAATTTCTTGGCATTTGTGGTGCCAGGTTTTATGTGTTTTTCTGATAAAAATAGATGGCCATCTACTGTCTTTGTAATTTATATTTTTTTCTGTTTGATGGATGAATCTTGTTAGTTAATGTTGATGGGCCCCAGAAAATCACTTAGAGACATTGCTATGAATCAACCATTAGAAGAGTTTGATTCACTTTGTCTTCTGATATCTGAGTCCAACATTTCAGTCCCCCCTACAATTCAAATTATTTCTCACCTAGCATTGCTAGTATTTGCATTTTTCCTGCTGTCTTCCTTTTCAGGACCTCATAATCTTGTACACCAATTCCATAATTACATTTTGTAGTGAAAACAAACAGGCTGGACTCTTGCTCATATCTATATAATCTCTCACAGTAATACCTCAGTGTTATGTATGGCTTCTGCATGCTGCAGAGAACACTTCCAAAGTGCAGAGGTGCATAAAAAGCACCAATATCCTTCCACTGTTTGATTATTCTCTAATATTTTATGTCTTGATAAGAGTATCAGACATTGCACAAACACATAGTTTGGCATGAATACCAGGGATGAAGAAAGTACTCTCTTCATGGAACTAATCTGTCTGCCTGTTAGGGGTTGTGTGAGATTGACACAGAGAAAGCCAAAAGCAGCAGAATCAGTGAGGAAGAAGTGCTGAGGGAACGAGGCTGGGGAGGGGAACTGCATGATTCCCATGAGCCTGGTGTGATGTAAAAACTACTAAGTGTTACAGACTCTGTAGGAGATTGGACCACCCACAACGTATCAGTGAAAGCTGTCAGGCACACAAAAAGGCATAGGGAGAAAGGACGTGACGAGAGCATGCTGAGACAGTCTGCTTTTTCCAGAAGCAGTAAGGGAATGAAAATACAGCAGCTAAGGCAAAGTTATAGAAACCATGCAAGGAGATACCGAAATGAAGAATTACACACAAGAAATATATATAAACATTATTATTCAAAGAGAAATAGATAGGGAGATTATTCTTTGGTCTCTCTGCTATTTACCCCAGATAAAGTAATATATATATATTAGATATATTGTATAATCCTTTTTTCTATAGCTTCCATGTCAATAAAAAATTTACACCATTAAGGGCTTCCATGGGGAATTCCTCACAAATGGCAGATGCAGCATAACTGATCACATTAGGTTTACAAGAAACAGAGATTCAGCATTGAAGTACCATACAACTGGGTTATCTCAGACTGAATCTGATGGCACAGCTCTGGAATTTCAAAGGAAAAGTCCGAATGGAAAAACAACTAATAGTAGATGTCAACTGAACAAATGCCAGCTGAATCCTAGCTCTCAGCTCAGTCCTCAGTTTTCATTAATATTTTTAGTATTTTGATAAGATTTAGATGTATTTTCAATGGAAAATGGCAGACTATTCCACCTCAGTGCTCACCCTAGTCCGAGAAAAATATCTTACAGTTCTCCAGCAGCTGATCCAAGAGTCTGAACATCTCAAGAACAGCACTTTAGAAGTATCTTGTCCATAATGGACTGAGCGGAAAATTCCTAGGTGTCTATGTGTTTTTCACTAACAGAATGAAGCAAATAGTAATTTTGAAAGATTCTGCATCTACTCATATTTTTGCTACTGTTGGGGAGTTTCAGTTGTGCAGCATTCTGCACCAGTTCAGCCCCCAAGAGCTGCTTGGGTTGAAAGGGCCTTCAGGAGGCCTTCAAGTCCAACATCCTGCCCAAAGCAGAGCCAGACAGTAAACCAGGCTGCTCAGAGCTTGAAAATATGGGCTTGCACAACTTCTCTGGGCAGCCAGCTCAAATGCTTCACTGCACTCAGGGTGGAACAACTTTCTTGTATCCAGTGAGAATGATCCCTGTTTCAATTTTTCCCATGTTCTTTTGTCCTTCCAGAAAAAATCTTTCTGATTTTTGTAAAGAGTCTTTTTGGGTCTCCTTGGTACTCTTGAGTGAGGCAGGCAGCTGTTGGACTTCCTGAAGTTCTCTTTTCTCCAGGCTCAATGAGTCTCAGAGCCCCAGCCTCTCCTCACAGGGCCAGTGCTCCAGCCCCAAACATGTAGGGGACCTTGCATTTGTTCCGATTTGTGAATGCCTTTCTTGTACAGCAGAGCCAGGATGTGAAGGACGCAGGGTGCTAGGCAGACAGGGATAATCTCTCTCCTCAATTTCCCAGGACAGATCTGGGTATCTTGGGTGGCTCATACTCAGCTTGCTGTTAGCCCAGACCCCCAGAGCCTTTTCAGCAGAGCTGCTGCCCAGCTGGGGGTCTGAACCCATATTTACTAAAAAAATTATTTTTATTCCTTCCCAGCTAGATAATTTTTAATTTGTCCTTATTGAATTTCCCAAAATTCACTCCTTTAGTCTAGCTAGGTCCAAGGGATACTGCGTTTTGGAAACATCCTTACGAACCACACTTGCACAGTGAAACAGCAATGCATATTAGAAGTCATTTTGCAAAAAACAACATCTCCAAAACCCTAAGGTTTATTGAGACTCCTTCAGAGCTTGGTGTTTTATCTGAAATTCAGATTCAGAAGAGCTTATACAGCTTTTGAACATGCAAAGAACTCCTTTGTATTACACATTGTTTCAGAGTCAGAAGAATTTCTTAGAGACTGAGGAACAAAATCAGTTCTTTTAAAATATTCTAGAGATAGTTTTTTTAATTTGGAGGAGGAATCGAGTAGGTCTGTGACTTCTGAGTGTTAGAAATAATGCAGGCTTTGGTTTACATTGAAGCATGCTGGTATCAGTGAGTTTTTATTCAAGCTCACAAACTGCACAGCTGGCAAAAACAATGTTTGAAAGAGCTTTTTATCTCACTTTAGGAAAGACAGAACTGTACAGAAAGCAAGAGGTGTGCCAAACAACACTGATTCCTGAATCAAATTATATCATCATTATTGTCTCTTTTAGACCTTATTAGCAATGTTTTAATAGATTTGCTTATGCTGCTGCTGTTAAACACTCTTGCAATCTGAAGTGTGAGCATACAGCCAGAAGTTTACTCAGCAAAGGGATAACAATGACACTTTGTGCTCTGAGAATTTGATTGAATACTCACAGTTACTCACAGGGATTCTGCTTTTCATTTAAGTAGCAAAATTACAAATCAAAATTAGTTTGACCAAGAAATGGGTGTGATGATTATTTTATTTTCTGTCCACTGCTCAAGTCTGATCCTTGAAAAAAGGGAAGTGTCTAGGATGCTTACAGATTATATACATATTTGTTGTTTCTTAAACTGAACTAAAGCTTGTCTCATTAAGAGATCCACACCCCTGCAAACACAAACAACCTTTAATCTGACTTTTAATGTATGAAAAAGAGCACAAAATCTGAAGGATCTAAGTTGGTAAATTCAAAGGTTTGATGCTGCAAGAAACACATTTCTGATGGTGCAGAGCATGTATCTATGTCACTGCCTTTCTCAGTCTCTCTTCCCTGCTCTCTCCCTCTTTTATCATCACACACAGAGACATAGTTTTTTCTAGAAAAGGTGTGCCTTACATGACAAATAGCAACCACACTGTTTGGAAACCAATCTGGAGAACATTTTATTGACATTTTCAGCACAACTAGCTCTGCTGATTTTACTAGGACGACTTGTGGCAATAAAATACATGTGGGAGTATTCTCAAGGCTCTATATTACTGAAGCACTTGGATCCTTCAGCAAAGAAACAGAAGCAGGTGAGAATGTGTTGCAGCATGCTCAGAAGCCACTTGGGGGCACTGACATCTCTACAGGTCTCTTAAGAAAAATTATTTTCTGGAGATGTTTATGTGTTAGGAGAGAGGAAAGATTTTGTTGGCATCTGTAAATAAACAACACATTGAAAAGAGGCCAGAAATAAAACACTGGCCCTACTCTGCTCGTTTTATAGATCAGTGCTGACTCAATACAATTATACTCACCCTATAGTGACATAAAATGAAACTCATTGAATCTCAGGACTTGACCTCTAATTTCATCAGAATTTCTCTCTTTGTAAGATCTCAACATTTCTCTTTGGTTAATACACTGTAGCAGGAGAGCTATCGTGTCTATAATATAACTGGAGCCTGAAAAGCTTTTTTGACTCCAAACTTTATGTTCATTCTGAACATTTTAGAAATAAATGTTTTAGAATTTGCTGAAGAAATTTATGTCCTAACATGTTCCTATTCTTTTCAATTGGTCAATTAATGCGAAAGGAAAAGCGACCTTACAGTCTTCATTGCCCATTTCAGTTCTTTTAATGTCCAGGTACTGACTGAACATCTTATGCATTTCAATAAATTTGCACTCTGGATAAAATGAGGAGACAGAAAAAAAAAGATTGTTTGTAGCTCTGTGGAGCTATTTTTCCTCTTTCAATGTAATTCTCTCAGTGAACCTTGAACGCAAATAAACTACTAGATAACAGTAATGTGACTTAAAACATGAAATGAAATTATTTTGTGACTTCTTGGTAGTCTCATTAAACTAAAATTATTTCAGTAGGATGTTGTACAGCACATTTATCCACAGCTCCCAAAACAATTCTGCCTGTCTAATTATTCATTCAGTAACTGAGTATGGTTTTAATAGTATTTTAAATAGCACTTTCACCTTGTAATGTTCCATTTTTTTTATTTAAAAGAAGAGGAGAAAAGAATTGTTTTTAACAATTTTAGAACAAATAATTTATTAATAACTTCTTTTAGGGTATCACTACACACAAAAATTTATTACCACAGTTAGAGCAAGATTTTTAAAAAGAGAGGAAAATTCACCCAGAAATAACTTGTTTGTTCATATATTCTTATATTCACTTTCAGAAAGTATACTGGAGACTAAGTTTGCAGAAAATAATATTTTTGTTAGAATGTATTTTAAATTAGTATTACATGCAAGGGAAGTAAATATTAGACTAATATATTTTTGGTTTTATACAGGATAAATAATTCAGTAAGTTAAATTATTGCAGAAATGTGTCCAGTCAAAACTAGACAATACATCTTGATTCTCAAAAGCAGGTATCTGTCAGTGGACTGCAAAGCACCTGCAGTCTAATGGCTTTCAGCCATTTCAGATTGAGCACCTCTCCTATAAAGGAAAGCTGAGAGTATTGGGATTATTTGGCTTTGGGGTGACCTAATTGTGGCCTTCCAGTACCTGAAGGGAGCTGACAAGAAAGATGGCAAGAGACTTTTTACAAGGGACCAGAGTGACAGGACAAAGGGGAACAGCTTCAAACTGACAAAGAGTAGGTTTAGATTAGATACGAGGAAGAAATTCTTTATTGTGAGGGTGGTGAGGAACCAGCACAGGCTGCCCAGAAAAGCTGTGGCTGCCCCATCCCTGAAAGTGTTCGAGGCCAGTGTGGATGGATCTCTGAACAACCTGACATAGGGAAATGTGTCTCTGCTCATGTCAGGAATGTTGAAACTACACGATCTTTTAGGTCCCTTCCAGCCCAAACAGTTCTATGATGCTATGATTCTATGTTTGTAGAATGGGGAAAATAGAGGTACTTCCTGGCAAAAAACCACTGTCAACCACATTTTTATCCTCATGAAGAAGAAACTTCTGATCTCAATATTCTGGTAAAATCCCATTTGGTTTGTGACTTTAGCAGAATGTCTGCTCTCTTTGTGACTAATCATTTCTGCATTTCAACATATATTAAATTAATAGTGATTTCATGGTAATTGCTACTTTTCCTCTAGGTGCACTGGCTTCAGCAGCATCTTGTTACTGTCAGTTCTGAAAAGCATGAATTTAGAAGCTACAGTAAAGGTAAAATTACAGTAAGAAACACTGAAGAGATTTTAAATGCTCATCTTTAGACCCAACTTTTTTTTCTCATCCTGGGAAAAGCTTTCATAATTCCTCATTAAATCTAGTGGATAAATTTTTTGCTCTAAGTGTACAGTAAATGTAAAATCAAAGTGTTAGCAAAATTTTTTTACCCAGTTTTATTACAAATAGAAGTTAAATACTTGCTTCTGTTCCTCCATGTATGAAAAATGGATATAAATACACAAGTACAAACACAAAAATGTTTGTAAAGCATGCATACATGCACACACATATATAAAAATGTTTACATGTGTCTATTTTACCATTCTAAAATTATATGTTCCCTCTTCTAATTTGGTCTATAATATGTGGAAAATAAACATCTACTTTTGTAGACAATGCTATTAATAAACTATGCAAATTGTAATAGAGATGTCTCTGTTGCAATTCATAAAATTCTACACTAGAAAAATATCTATACACAGTGGGAAAAGCTGAATTTCCATTTATCTTATTTTTATTAATTGAAATATTTCTGAAACAATGGCTTTCTGGATAGTAGCTGCAGTTAAGATAGCCTTCTCTCTCAGGAAATAGCAGTACTACTAATTAACATGTTTTCAAAAACCAGACTGTTGACAGAGAGCTGCAAGAGCAGAAAAAGGTTGCTAAGTACCTGCACTCAGAAGACCTGAATGTTTTGTTCTTTGGGAAAGAATATATTGTAAAGATTTCAAGCACTGGCAACTTTCCCTGCTAAGAAATTTATTCTTCAATTACTGGAAAACATAATTTTAAATCTTTTTAATGAACTAATGGGTCATGTAAAACACCTTATACTTTAGCAAAATCATTTTTTAATCAAAGAGTGTAAATTTAATTGGCTAATATTTGAGCTACACTTTGTACATCAAAAGCTGATCATTAGTACTACCACACAGATAAATCCCAGTGAAATAGATAAAATTTAAATATTTATTGCCGTTTTCTTTCTCTCTTTTTTTTTTTTTGTCATCATGGCACCTTTTGTTTGTGTATTTTATCCTAGTTTCTTCCCAAGGCAATGTCCATTACAAGTTCCATATCCATGTGTTTATATACCAATAGAAATACATACTGCTGTATTACAGCATTGGAATTTTGTGTACGTGTACACCTGGTACCAAATGGTGGAACTGTTTTTATACCTTAATATCACAGAGAGATCTAAAGAGTACATAGAGTTTGTAAAATGGGCTATTTTCCAGGTTTGAAAAACAATCTCATATGAATGAGATGTAGGTTCATGTTCTTTGTTAAAGCTGCATCCTGAAATAGCAGCCTGTACTATGAACCTTTCTTGTGCATTCATCCATGCTCTCCAGGAACCTTTATACGGGATGGTGTGCCAGAAACTCCCTCCATTTTGCAAAGGACTCTGGTTCATCAGCGTTTATACAGCTGTTACAAAACTATACAGTGAGAGAAGCAGGATTTCAACAGGTGAGACAGAACTTAGGAACCTATTGACCAAAAAGGCCCTATGTGGTGCTGGAAGTCAGAAAGTGAAAATACAGATTTTTCGGAAAAGCCGCATAACATCAGCACGTGAGAATAGTCTAGTTCAAACATAAGTATATTTTTTCTTTTTTTTTTCCTCTCTGGACTAAGAAGATGGAAAATTTAGCAAAGAGGATATGTGAAAAGGGCACATTTACAATGATATTCCCCTCCATTCCAGTCTGTTCAGCACTTGGATAATGAGTAGCAGTTTACCACAAATTATGCTGGTGAGTAATTCACCCCAATTAGCACAATTCTGTGGTAATCACCTGTTGCGGTGGCTAAGTCTACATTACACCCCCTGTGTTACTACAAAGTGGTCTCTCCCCACACCACTGTGCTAGAAAGTTCTCCCTTCATTGAGAATCCACTGGCCCCTGGTCCTCTCTCCCCTCC
>VZTD01003574.1:1625-38910 GCA_013397725.1 Rhagologus leucostigma | reverse complement strand
GTTTTTTTTCTTTTCTTCAAGCTCAGTTTAAAGGCACAGAAAAGGCACAATATTACTTTTTGGGCATAGAGCATGATAGGGGATACACATGACAGAGTCACCCCAAGACACACATGGAGAACAGAAACGAGGTCTCCTTATAGTTAAGTGCGTCCCCAGAGTAGGGCAGTGTGTTCCTTGAGCAATTTCCCATACTTCTACAGTAGTCTATACGTGAAGGAAATCAAAGGTTTAAACTTACCCCAGTTTCTCATATTATGAGAGACACATTGAAACGTTTATTGAACTGTCAGGGAGTTGTGTTAAGGCAGATGAGACACTCAACAAGAAATCTTGTAGACCTGGTAATAATTTCTAAAATACAATAAATATATTTACTTTTTTCATGATGAATGTTCTACTCCTCTGAGATACTGAGCACCCTCCATCTCCACAGAAGTAAATGAAATGTAAATGTGCCCCTCAATGTTAATTCATCCCCTTGTGTTTGCTCTAGGCTCAATGCAGGCTTTTTTCAGCTCTAACTAGACTGGAATAATAATTGTCACCATCCTGTTATCCCTGTGCTATAAATTAAGAAAACCTTGCTTGGCAGTGGAGAAGCTCTGCAGCTTTCAGCATACAAAGAGGAAAATGAATTGAAAGAGACCAAAGATGCAGAACTCTTGTCAAATGTGTCTGAATTGCTGCAAGTTGTGAACTACAGCTACTAATCCAATGAACCAGATGGTATCAATTGTCAAACCAGGTGCAGGAAACGGAGTTGTTATCCCTCCTGCAAATCAATTAGACCAGCATGAAAAATTCGTAAATGAGCTTCCCACCAAACAAACAAATTGTACTGAAAACTGTCTCAGGTGTTCAGCTGAGTCATGAATGATTGGTCCTTTTGCAAGTGGCAGCTTCCATTAAAGCTCTTGATTTCTTTTATGAATAAACCTACCAGAACTTAATTTTCAACTCTAATGCATCATTGGAAACTGCCTGATTCAACACCTTTCCTTTCACTGATCCATGCTAATTGGAAGTGTCAAAAAGCATGAAGTATGCCATGAAATTCACACCAGTTTCTGCAACGCAACGTTTCAGTAAGCCTTATATATCCCAGTACACAAGTAAATAAGTTTCTATTTCACTTAGGAGAAAGCCAGTACCAAAATGGTGTTTCTATAAAATAAAGGGCAATATTGGGTTAATCATGTTTTGGCTAACACTTTGATATTCTTTGTAATGAAATCTGATCTGCTTTTTTTTCCAAAACAATACTCAATATGCAGTGGGTTTTGTAAGAGACTATGGATATTGGCGGGCTGCTAGAGCTGGCATGAGGTTGTTTAGTGGAGATATTTGGGATGATTCCAGGGTAGTGGTGAGAAGAGAACCAATGCATTAAAGTAATTCCCCCTATTTTTCTGAATTATGACCGGAGGAAGTAGAAGATTTTTAATGCAAATGGCCAAGAATAGCCATAAAATAGCTTTCCCCTCAAGGGACCATCTTATTAGATATGATCTGTAAATGGTTTTCTAGTCAAACATATAACAGGACTCTCGAAATATTTTATACACACATTAGCTATCCATACACATTTAATACATTAATCCCATGTATATCTATATATCTACATTAGTTACATTAAAATATTCTTTTTACTTATATCTTCATTAGTTTTTCAGCTAAAAGAAAATATAGAAACAGACTCATGTTGCACTCTGAGCTGGAATTAAAATATATCTGAGTGATTCATAATCAAACAAACTCTCTCTGTAAGCACTTCTAGAAGACAGACTGTAAACAGGACAAGGAGAAATGCACTGAGAGGGTTTTCTCTACATTTAAATGCTCTTAGACAAAACGGACTACCACTGGGTTAGACTGAAGCAGAGTACTTCCATTAAACTTGCATTCTCTAGCTAAAAGTTAATTAAGAGCATTAAAAAGGTTTAGCAGTCAGAATAAACATGTGCAAAGCAAGATGGTTTTCCAAAGAGGAAAAAAAAATCAGGAAATCAGGTATGAAGACACAGTATATACCTCAGAATGCATGTTGCATGATAATGAGCAGGGGAAAAAACATCAGGAAAGTTGAACAATCTAAGACAATTATATTACAGTTTCTTGCACTCATAAAGGTTCCATAGCCAGAATCCTGTTCTATTTTTTAAGTCTCTGCTTGTCACACATCCCAGAACACAAATGACTTCAACCAAATAAGCCTGAGCCAAACACTTATAATTTTTTAAATTTCCTGCTGCTTAAAGCATAGATTAAGGTATGATTCTTAAATGCTCTGTATGCATTATACCAAGAAACTAGAAGTAGTTTGCTGTTACAGGGAAATGCGGGATCAGATATTATCAGGAAAAAAATCAAAGTCCAAAAAATGGCAAATCACATCTCTTAGACATGTAGAGGCACATACTTCACCGAATATGAGATAATTAACCTGTATATTTTCAATAGGGGTACTTATGCAGAACTTAAAAGACAGTAACAAGTATAAAGGAGAAAATAAAATAGCGAAGTGTAATTTTCAAGGATTTGTTTTACTGGATATTTCAGTATATAAACGATAATAACTGCTGTGTAAATTGAATGAAGCAAACACAGCTGTATTTTAACATGAAGACCATCATCAAAAAAATAGGAGCATGATATTCAATCATACTTTGAATGTTTCGGTTAGGAACATTTTTAATCATAATTTAAGGTCTGAGCAGATGCACACACATTTATTTTTCTATTATAACAGCACTAAGTGTGCATATGATTTTATCATGTTTCAATCTCACTAAAAAACCAAAGAAACTTAAAAAATTATATTTCTGCTATAAAGACATTTATTATACCTCAATATATTTATAATTTTGTGGCAATTTCAATAAAATCTCTAGAAACTTCTAGTGTTTTACACAGAAAAAAAAAGTTGCATCTGTTTTCTGCATGGGTTATTACTTAAAATACCAACATGGTGAAGGAAATTAGGCAAGGATTACAGGCTACGATATGTGTATGAGGAAAGAAACACAATTTTTACTACTTTCATATAATAAACTGTCACTGATTGGATCTTTAGATTCCTCTTGATTAAAGGCAATATTCAAAGTATTTATAGGGAAAGGAGTACTACAGCTAACAAAGGCTTCATGAACATTAATAAGGTCAGGAACTGGAAGCCCATTCCCTCATTGCTGATGGTACACAAAAAAATATTATCTGGATAAGAGAGAATATATGATATATATTAATCTATCATGAAGTTTTGTGGTGATGCATCCCCTCCCTCTCCAGGCCCCTTCTCCAGCAGCATTCCCGGTGCTGGAGTTCAGAGAGGTTGGGCAATGAGCACTTGGCCATGGGGCTCCTGGGAAACCCAACTCAGGACAAAGACAGCCCAGGAACTCCCTGAGACCTGTTCTTCATAGACCAACTATTTTGTGACTTTTCTTCTAGGAAATTTTCATTATTTTTTAAAATCATTTCTACATCATAACCTAAACAGGAAGCAAGGCCTTCCTTGTGTTGAGATCCTCGTTGTCCTGGGTTACAATGTAAGATGTGCCCAAAAGTATGTATTCTATCACCATCTTCATAAACTGTTAAAACTGGTGGGACAGTGTTCCCCCATCTCCTTCATGACTCCTCCCTGATAAACTCTGGGGATATCTTCTGTTAATGGGCCAGGTATTGAAACCAGGTGGGGCAGAGTTCTTTATCTCTCCCATGACCCATCCTCCCTCTGGGGGGATGTCTTCTGTTAATTGGCCATCTAGTCTCACCGCATGACTGATAAAATTACATCATCCCGTTGTGAGATGCTTCGCCCAGAGGGAGGAACCAAGCATTCCATCCTGGATGTAATCTGAGATTTCGAACACCACAAATAGCCTTTTCCACTGGATTCTCAGAGGAAGACCAGACCCTTCTACACCACCACTGGACCTTCAGAGGAAGACCAGACCCTTCTACAGAATCACTGCTTCAACAGAACCATCACTCCAGGAGGACTGCAGCCACCATTTAATTGGACTGCTACCAACCCCCTGACCGTCAGGGGGTCAGGTTGTATCCTGACTCTGTCAGTGGGTTGTTTTGGGGTTTTTTTGGTACTATTGTATTTGTTTCATTTTTCCTATTAAATTGTATTTCTGACTTGGAGTCTCTCACTAGTTTGCTTTCAAACTAGTACACTAGTGCTAAAAGTATTTTTGTAACAGATGCAAGATATACATTGAATTCTTCCACAGGCATAAGAAAGGTTATATTTTTAATCCTATGGAATAGTTAAACATGGGTAGGAAATTTAAATGCTCAGTCCTCTACACAAAATATTCATTCTGTGCATACATAACAGTTCTTATGATTCTATGGGGCTTTGAAGGTAAAACCAACTACCTACAGACTTTCAGGCACACAGGAGATAAAAGAAGGACAGAGTCATAGATTATGTTGAGTTGGGAAGGGCCCATAAGGATCATTGAGTCCAATTCAGTCCCTGCTCCTTGTAGGACTAGCTAAAACTAAACCACATGAGTAAGAGCATTGTTCACTCACTCCTTGAATTCTGGAAGAAAGTTTTACTTCCTTACATCTGTGAATGTAAGAAGTTCCTTCTCAGTCCCAGTTTAAGTGTCCATATAATGTTGAAGTCGAGAAAATATAAGGAATATACATTGTATTGACAAGAATTTTTGTTGGTTCTGGAATGGAATGGAAAATATATCCCTCTTAAATTCTCTCAAGACAAAGCTAACACTGAACAGATTCTTCCCATGTCAAACTCATAACTTGAGCTGATTACTCAATGCAGTAATTTAGTATAATTGGAACCGACTGATTTATTGATTCAATTTTAAATGTGCCCATTATTTGATCATTGTACTGTTCATCTTTAATTAGCTAATAAAACTGTAGCATATTAGCTTAGAAATACGTTTCATTAAGTGAATACTTGCTTGCTTACACTTTTCTTTTATAAAATCTGTAATTGGCTCATAGAACTGATTTATTTTCTTGAGTTGCAATATGTTGCACGAACTTTCAGGCCACAAATAACTGTGGATAAGCATCTTCAGAACAGTTGGCCCTCTTCCATCTAAATTCATAAACAGAGATTGAGGAGAGTATTCCCACTTAGGTATCTTTCCCCTAATATTGAATCCAAAGCAGAGCTGAGTTTACCCAATGGGTAAAATGGAAAAAAAATGAGGGAGGGAGGAGAGAAGGGGGAAAAGAGCAGACGGGGAGCGGGAGGGAGGAAACGAATGCCTCATGGTAGCCAAGTACTTTGTGGGGTTTAAATAGTCAGTGCTAGAATTGGGAGTGAACTACCAGGCACTTCAGAATCAGCCACCCGTGTAGGGTAGTGTGGTGCTCCATAATGAATGGAACACATCTCAGCCATTAAAACACAACCCTGAGAGAAAAGAGAAAAACTAACTTGAATTTTAGATAATAGCCTGATTGTGCAGAATATGGTAAACTTGAGAACCTCTGCATCAGTTCACTCTCTTCCTATTCCTGATGGAAATTTCCTTTCTAGAAGCCTGCATGGTGCTGCATTTCAGATTTGTGGCTGAAACAGCCATGCTAACACACCAGCGCCCCAACTATTTCTGATTAGTGCTTGCACAGCTTTTGTACATCCTGCCAGCTACAATGAATCTTTAATGGCATAATTGCCACATAGATGTTTCCCTCAGTTAAGGACAATGACCCTAATCCACCACCAGTCTAAATCACTGCCTCTCTAATCAAGTCAGGACTTCCGCGCTGGTGCAAATCAGATGGCATCTCAGCTCACAAACCAAGCATTTAAGGAATCATTACTTATTTCATACCTGTTCATAATTTTCTTGGAAAGCTACATTTCCAAGAAAATCACAGTATCAGAAATTGAAATGCCACTATGTTCTTCTGTTACAGCAGAGAGTACACTTCTATTTTGAGATTATTAATTGGAAACCAAGATTATATACATTATTGGAACTATGTAGAGAAAATAATAGTAAAAAATGCCCCACTCACTCTTCTAATAAACTACTGGAGATATTAATTGCTAATATATAGTCTGGGTATAGAAGTCAAAGTTGAAATTAACACCTAAAAAATATGTTTCCTTGGAGGACTGTCCATAGGAAAAGCAGAAATACAAAAAGTCAAGTTCAAGTTCCTTGAAACATCTGCTGTTATCCAAATGTCCATTTAATTAGTACAAACTGAAAGACAAAATTATTATTGTAATGTTTACAAGAACATTAACAAGAGAAAATAGTTACACATGAAGATAGAGAAAATTATTTTGCTGACAGTCATTTCGATAATTTAAAAATTATTACCATGAAAGATTTAATTAAAACGTAAAAAATATCAACAAGTTTTCTTAGACTATTAATGAAAATAAATCACTTGACATAAAGTACCAGTGAGTGAGCCACAGTCTTTCTTCTACTGACAACTGTACAAATCCTGAAACAAAGCACGACAGAAGAAAAATATATAAAACAAGAGAGTGCAATTGAGCAGAAATGTGACCCTCTCTTGTAGCTGAAGTATTTCTTTGCTGTTCTGCTGCAATACTGATTTAGGTTTTTTTCTGTTTTTTTTAAATTTTATAGCATCTTTCTGCTGAGTTCCTCAGATGTGAGATGCTGGAGTGAGAATGGAAACAGCATTGCTCCACTGACTCTTGGTGAGTTTACCCTTTCTGTACTAAGTAGACTCACATTTGTAAATAATTATTTGTCTCCTTCATATTGGGTGGAATCAGTGACCTTGGCAGTGGATGGAAGTCACAGTTGTTTGATCTAGTCTTTTCTGCTGGCTGGGCACAGGAAGGAGTTTTGCATCACAAAATGCTTATCTGTTCCCAGTGCTGTAGACTGTCAGAGTAAAGCAAAGGCTAAAGGTGTTACAAGCAACACGAACATACACATTTCTGGCAGCTTCAAATTTCTCTGTGAGCCACTCTGAAAAATAAACCAAACCCCTCAAACAAATTAAAAGTCAGATTAGGTACTTCAGATATTTTTGACTCATTTATTTATTTTTCTAAAGTCTAACTCTGAATGTCTAGAGATACTTTTGCCTAAGTGGATAGTTACTTATTCAAATCAACCCATAAATCTTGGACATATCAGACAAGCAAAATACATTTCTTGACAAATTCTACACACAGTTTAAGTTTGAATATTTCAGTTTTTTCTTGTGGAATGATGGTTCATTTATGAAACAGAGTTTTGTTTAAAAACACAAAACATAAATAACTGGATTCATTTTTTCTCTTAAAGTCTTATGAGAACAAGTCACAGTAAATTACTGGCTCTTTTTTGTACTTTTGGATGGTCTGTACACTGATTTCAAGTTTGCTGACAAAATTATTTTTTCAATTTTAATAGACCAGGATGGGGGAATCTTTCTTCTTTGTCATCCCTAGATAGATTATGAATATCTCACTGGCTGTATTTGTGATCTGAAGTTTCAAACTCGCATTTAGTAATTGTTAATCACGAGTTTTTACAATATGAACTCTCATTTTTATTGGAAGTCACAGCAGCTGCTTTTGGGGCTTCAAGATTTGCAATATGTCTAAAAGCTTACCTCCCACTGCAGTCGATGGGTACATAAGGTTACCACATACCTGACAGTGGAGAGAAGAGTGAAGAGGAACAGGCTGTCTAGAGGTCCCATTCGTTAGAAATTATAGGATTATATTTATAGGTATCTGCGTAAAGATCTGCTGCATAAGAATTCTTCATGCTTTCAAAATCTAAGCCACCTCTACCTCCTGGCCATTAACACATAGCTTTTAACTTCTCCTAACCAGAAGTTTTCAGTGCTTTCTAAACAAAATTCCTAGATCACAACCACAGTCTATCTCAATTTTCAATCCTCTTTTCTCCTTCATTCCTCAAATCTCTTAAATAATTAAACCTCATCAGATTTTCTGAATCTCCTCTGGGGATTCTGCCATCACCCTCTGCAAGCAACCTGTAAGGTTGCTCTGTCTGAGACCTCTCCCTGGACTTCTTTGAAAACACACACTCCTACTGTTTTCAGGTGAAGTTCGGAAACCCAGGTGTAGGTGACACTTACCAAAAATCTGTTCACAATGGTCTTATGAATATGAATGAAATTGAATCATTACTGAAGATGTTGCTTCTTTTCTTTTCCTCCATTTTTTTTTTCATTTTTTCTGTACCATTTGACCACCATAGAATTTATTTAGAGACACAGTTTAGAGTTACATTCATTATTTTTTCATTCAGTATTTGTGAACTTCAAATCTGTGGTCATATTTCTGACTGTGAATTTAATCTTTGCCAAACGATATCCTTACAGTAGAAGCTCTTACAATCTGCTTCATAAATGTTATATCTCCAGCGGACCAAGTAGTGTTTGTCCCATAGAAAACGTGTTATAGCTCCTGGCATCTCTCTAGGCTGCTGGGTGGGCCCTCAAGCTCATGTTGGACAAGATGTACGTGATTACTGGTCAAGACATGGGAAATTGTTGTACCTGACAGGTAACAGTGTGGGAAGCTGGCAGAAGCTACAGACAGTGCTGAAAAGGAAAGCAGGTTTCATAGCTGGGTACACAGGGCGTTGTGAGTCCATCTGTGGCAGGATTCACAGGTATTCAGGGAGGAGTCTTAGGTATGTTCAGGGGACTAAAGCCTTGTAAGGCCAACAGATCCCAAATGTCATTTATCCCATATAAGGCTGAGATTTGACTACAGGTAGCAAAGCTAGACACACAGGGGAAAACTTAACTGGGCCCGTTGTCTGGGAGGAGACTGGCATGAGGAAAAGGAAGTACAAGAGTATTAAAAAGAGTCAGAGCGCAAGAAAATGGGTAAGTTACCCAAAGGACCTACACAGGGCAGTGCTTGCTAGGAAGCCCAGCATGTGGTCACCACATATACAGCACAATAAAGCAAACCCATGGTTCTGACCTTAACACAAAACACAGATCTTCTTCCTTGACCAGAAGGAAGTCAACAAGGCAGCACCTGGATTGAAGAAGGATGGAGAATTCTGGTATTGCCACGTTAGAACACACCCACCCCCCCAATCCATAGCAAAGTATATTGGATATATTAATCTCACCAGTCTGGACCTGAGCCATTGTCTCCACTGTACGTAGAAAATACATATATGGGTACATATACTGGATTGTCTTTGAAGAGTATATACACTTTCTTTGCTCACATTTTCTATCGTTTCTGTGCCAAGACTACGACAACTGGTTTTGAGTAGCCCTTGTTCCAACTGCATTCTATACCCGATGTCAATTATAGAACTTTAGGTGTGAATATCTTGCCTGCAGACAGAAGTCCTTGCCATACAAAGATTATGAAGTTAAATAAACCTGAACTTGTATCTTATCAGTATGTTAATGCTGAGAGTGAATTGCATAAATTCAGTGTAAATTCAGGTGAACATGCATAGGCAAATCTTTAGCAATACCCTGTACCTCTAATGTTTATTAAGAAGTCAAGAAAGCTTCATAAGAATAAGCTTTTAATTCTGATGTCCTGGCTGAATTTCAGCTTATGTAATTACACTCTGCCTGCTTCATTTTCCCTTCCATTTTTAATTAGGATCTGCATTCTTGTGCTTTTGTCCTGAGCCATTTTACAGTGCGGCTGCGCTCTATTAACCACCACAGCATGATACACCACAAATGTACTGCAGAGCTGACTGAAGCAATTTCTTTCCATACAGCTTGTAATGTAAAAGAGTTTTGAGGCATTCCATGAAGAATAGTTCTCTATAAACATACGGACACTTAACATGAAATTAGCGTAGCAAGCAAAAGTTGGCCAGCCCCTCTGGTCCTGAGCCAGATAAGCATTTCAACACATGGAAGATTCTTTTGGCTTCATCTCCTGTAAGTATTTTGCTAGATTTGTGTTCAGAAAGAGGAAATTCTGTCTGATCTCCAATCAGAAATGCTGGTGAGCATTCTGTACAGTCTTTGACACTAATCTTTCATTTGGAACTTATTTCCGCAATTTCTCCTCTCTCCATTCAAGACACGATGTTTCCTGCAGCAACCACACAGCTTTTTAGGGAAAGAAGAAAGTAGGCAATAAAGCAGATTACTGTATGTTCTCAGGGGGAAAAGGATATCGTTAACTTTCACCTCACAATTGCCTTTATGCCGAAATCAAAATGTACCTCATCACTGAAACAAAAAACATAAAACCATGGTAATCTTCAATTGTAATAAACCTGTTGTTGCTATAAAGGAGATTTGAGAGCTATGTGGCTGATATGCACATCCCTTTTTCATAGCTAATCTTACTAAATTAGACGCTGAGACTAATTAGTGGAATTCTTCATTACCCTTATCTTCCTTCTGTAAGTGACAGTTATTAAAAGTACCATGGATAGTGATACCTTACCACAACAATTCTAGCACATATCACTTCTGCTATATTGCTTGGACTTCTGTATTCCTTTTACAATATATACTAGATTAGAAAGACAGACCCAGATCCCTACTAACTGTGGTTTTTTTTCTCTCCATGACCTACTAATGTAACTGACAACTTAAAAGAATTGTGAAAATAAGACTGTTATTTAGGGAGTTGATTAACCAAAAAAATCATACCCCCAAGAGGAAATTATTCCTGAGGAGCAGAAACTCTCATTTTTAATGAATGTGAAGATATTCTCCAAAGGTATGGAAAGAAACAATATAGGTACAGAGGATACAAAAGCTGAGTGCTGCTCTACAAAGGTATGTTTACCTCCTGACTTCTCTACAGAGGAAGGTACATCACTTTTAAAACAAACACTTCTAGGGAACCTATATGAAATTAATTTACAAATACTAAAAATTTTATTCTCTTAATCAGAAAGGAAAATCTCATTTTTATTACAATCAGCTCATGATTAGATATAAAGACTGAGAAAATATACTTATTCTTTAAATAAATTACTAAAAAGTGTTCTTGTGTGATGGTCATTTTAAGGCATTTGACATCAAAGGCTGAAAAACTAGAACTGAGTGAAATATTTTTGAAATAATGTCATTTCAGAGAAATGCAGAGATTGCTAACATGAAAACATTTAACAGGTTTTCATCGATTTTGCTTCACTGTTTGCTTAGTAACTGCTTCATTTAGTAGCTCCAGTACTGATAGCACAGATTCTGAAAAACAACATTATAATCAACCTACTTCCGTATTGATGTGATGGGGCATAGGAGCCACACAATAGCGGACATGGTGTTCAGTCAAATGGTTTTCTTAGCCCTCGAGGCTGAGCCTAGGTATGAACAAGCAATCGAATTAGGAATTAAAACACACAGTTTCCTTTAAAAGACAATGGGACTACTCAAGAGAAACTCTGGGTCCTGAGAAGGAGTGCAGGAAAATAAACTACCTCTGAAACAGTGATTAATAAATACATGGCTGCATTAAAAGAAAATATTTAGTTGATCTTGGCATTTCATCTTCTAGTATAAAAAGGGGTGACAAATTTCTGGTCTAAAGAAGAGATACTAAGAATGACTCCAAATGGGGGGTAATATCAGTAGAATAGTGTATTTGGAAGTACTAAATAGTGTTAATTTTACTATCCACTGTGCTATTCATGATATTCTCATGCATTTCCATGCAATTTTTAAAGGTGAGTTTCTATGGCTGCCTGTAGGAGAAACTTATATTGTGTAACCATATTTCGCTTACACAGTTTTCCTTAATCAACTTCCCATTATCCTTTGTATTGTTCTAAAAGAATGCTTTTGTGAGGAGAAACAGAGAAAGTTGCTTCTAAAACTGAGACATGATGCTCATTCCAGCAATGAAGAGTCACTAAAGACCCTGAAGATGCCTGGAAAATCTCGGGTCAGGAACAGAACCTCATATCAGTGTACCTGCTGACACCACATGGACCTATGCAAAATGCAGAGACCATTCTAACCAACCCAATCACAGTGTAAATGGAAACTATGAATCAAGTAGCTCTAGCCTAACCTCCCCTTGGCTGAGACAGATATTAGTAGCTGATACTTCATCTTGACCATGCTGTGCTTTCAGTCTTACAGTGATTTTAAAATTAAATAATGTTTTATGGTTGTGATGATAAAATACTTCTTGCACAATAAAGAAGAATTATTATAAGTATTGTTATCTATGCTTATCTCTTACATCACTAAGAGATAGATTTTTTTCATTTTGAGAGACATTTTCTTTAAAAAAAGCCAAATACCATACACATGCCACAAGTTTCAGTCCTAGAGATCTCACTCTCTTAAGTCCCAAGCAAAAAAGTTTACATTTCCAACCTAGCAAACAATGTACAATAATTTAAAAGAGAGACAATACATTATACTCTAGATATTACTAAGCCAAAAACTAATATTTTCCATGCACAGTACTCAGTTAAAAAAAGAAGTGTAGTAAAATACAAATATCACAATTCAGACTTTTAACTCTAATTCAAAGACACAAAGTTCTCCTTATCTTACCTTAAACTGTTGCTATGAAGATTTCCTATTTCCTTGTTAGTAATACTCCAGTCAGTAGTAAGTCAATATTTTTTGTTCTTTTATCAACAGATCTCAGACCAAAAGAAAAAAAAAATCAAAAACCCAACAGCAAGCCACAAAAAAGGGTGATGGTGAAAACAAAAATTAAAATCACGAGTTTTTTAATCAGTTTGGCCTTATTTGAAAGCTTGTGTCCAGGTTCTCAAATGGAAAATCGCTTCTTGAAGGCAGTTACTAGGTTTATAATTCTTTTACAATTAGAAGTTTTGAGTGTAAAAAACCTCAAACCAAAACAAAATCTAACCTGTGCTGTAACTTGGGTATAACAATCTAGTAAAAACATAATGGAAAATTACACAAGTTTGGCGTTTTTTTTGGGTTTTGCTGTTGTTTTTTTGCTTGTTTTGTTTGTTTGTTTTTTGTATGGTTTTGCTTGTTTGGTTTGGTTTTTTTGAGGGGGATGGTGCTGTGTGTTTTTTTAAATTCATCCTAGAAAAAGGTGTAAGTGACTCAAAAATGGAAGCATATTCTAAGTATTTACATCTTAACTCTAACTATTTTAGATTCTTTAAACAAGTTAAAGGTCTGTCTCATGAGTTTTAACTATATCTTTATGAACTAGAAAACATGTTTTATACACAGGATGGATGTTTTCCAGTTTACCTCCATTTTCAGTACTGCACTTGATTACCATCCCTGCTTAAGAGTATGAATTTGTCTGAAAACCTGGTGGCAGCTAAGCTGTGACCACTGAAGTGCTGAGATGCTGTGGTTCACAGTGAGAAGCAGCTATGCTTTGAGTGTAATCCCAATGGTGAAATATCTTTAATTAAAATGTAAGATTTGGATACTGCTAAGTGATAATTGCTATGTTTCTAAATAGACAAGAAAGTCATGGACAGTTTAAAATCTTTTTTTTTTTTGCTGTTGTTGACTGAAAAATCCCTGCAGTTTATCCTATTTATTATCCTTCAAATGAACATAACTATACTTTTGAAATACATTAAAAATGTGCAGTGCAGAAATACAATCAAGTAATGCACTACAGCACACACTACATTACAGAACACAAAAACCCAGGGGAGACTTTCCTTTCTTTTCTTTTTCTTTTTTTTCTTTCAGTGTTAATACTCTTGAAGAACTTAACTGAGATTTCTCACATCCAAACTTCACAAACACGGGGATTTTTCGCAGGGAAGCAGAAATGATCAGGTAGCAGCCAAGAGAATGGTAGTCTTCATTGTACAAATGAATAATAACATTTGTATTTCATTTGTTGGTAGCACCTCTGGGTAATTTTTAATTTTAAATTCTCAGGTAGCTTAAAATTGTGAAACCTAACAGATGACAATGTGTAAGACAGATCATGGCTATGTGCAAGTAAAGTCAAATATACTATAGAAGGATACTATAAAATGCCTGCTTATTGTTTGATCAAATAATTGCAAAAATATTAGGTGTTACTTTCTTAAGTCCTAAATACATTCATCTCAGTATATGTAAGAAAAATAAATAAATATCTAGTACTCAGAATAAATGCATTAGATTTTTTTTTCTAAATATGAATGAGTGGCTACCCAGCATGTGATTTGTCTCTGCAGTTTATTGCACTAATCAGCTATTTCTCTTGGACTTTGCCAATCTCATTTTTACACTAGGTTTTCCTTCATCAAAGGCCAGGATTTTGGAAAGAAGTCTTTCCTATGTATTAGAAATGTATAAGGTTTCTGACAAAATGGAATGATGATACTTCCAGTTAAATGGGAAAGAGTATATATAAACACAAGGGGAAATCCCCGTCAAAGAAGTTTTACCATAGACCCTGAATAAGACCTGTTTACTTGTGCTTTGTTTCACTGCTCAGAAGAAAGTTCAGGATATGATTTTTTTCCATAAAATCTGCAAATATGGAGCCTAAAAAAATGAAATACATAGTGAAAAGTCAGATAGCAAGAGGTGAAAGGTTGACAGTTCTTAAATGCAATGGATTTCTTATTTATATTTTATTCCACTTGACCCTTGGCAGAACCAGTTCTCCCCTTCACACATATTCTTAATGCCTTTCCATATTAATTGGACTTAAAATGGTACAGCTGGACAGCTTGTTAAAGACAACTTAATGCACTTGGAAGGCATATAGCAAAAGAACCAACATCCATGAATGTACACTTCATAATCATATATTCTATTACAAATTTAATTCCAGCCACGAGAACACAAAGTCCAGAAATTTAGTCGGCTAATGGAAACAGCCCTATGCTTTCTGACACTGCTTGCAATGTACCACATCATCTACAACCAGCACTCACCAATTATAAATACCCCTAAATTAGAAAATGCACATTAGTTCTTTAGCAGGGGTAGTGTAGCACTTAACATTTCTCTCAGTACTGCCTCAGACTAGAATAAGAATACATTCTTCAAAGTGCCAATGTATTCTTTAAAACATTCAAACTTCTCCAGCAAGAATTGGAAAAATTATTTTTAATGTATATCATTACTAATTTTTTTGATTACTTGGATATATTACACCCAAATTCTGATGTATTGCTTTGCAGATCTTATTTTCCCTAGTTTAACTGTTTCCTTTCAAAAACTCAATGAGATAGTTTTAATATCAATGTTTTTGTACATGTTTCTTTACTGTTACTACATCCATGAAACTCCACATGGATTTCCATTTTATGCTATGAAGATCAACAAAAGACAAATGGAGACTCACTCCTTAGATGCAAGATTCAAAGTATCAAATCTGTCTCTGCTGCTGATTTCTGTGAATTACAAAGATAACTTCCTCCACTTACATTGTTTGTTTTCATACGTGGTGCAAGCTAGAAAACATTCTTGCAAGCATTCAAAAATACTTATGAACAGTTACCAGATAAGTAGAATATTGTTCATTATTGATGATCAAAATGACAAAATCACTTTCTCCCTTTCCAGTGAGACACAGTTAGACATCACTAAGAGAAATACTATTGTATATGAAAAAATATTTCTTAAGAGAATATAGCTGCTTTTTTCTGACCTTCTTCATTCAAAGTAAAATGTATGGCTTCTAAAAGATGGACTTGCAAAGTGATTTAAGTAGACTTTGGAAAGGTTTAAATATATCCTAACCAAAACCAATTAAATTATTCTTATTATTCTTCTGGAAAATTAATCAGCTGAATTAAATTTCCAGGAAGTTTTAATTCTCTTTAACATGTGTTTATACAAAGTATTAAGAAGTTAAATAGGGAGAGAAACATATGAATATCCAAACTAGAAACTTCCCAAAATTTTTCAGTCTTATCTGACCTTGGTATTCCTTGTCCTGCTGATCAGAAGGATTAGTCAAACTTCATTTTGACAGACTGACAAATTGTTTCTGTAGCAAAGACTAATACCTACAATTGATTGCATTGTCACTTTAAACCGTTGCCATCCTGACCATTCCTCATATCCAGAGGCATATTTCAAGTGTTTATTTTGCAATAAAAGACCCTTTAAAGCACTGTATCATCTGTGAGTAATGATGCTTCCTAGACTCTACAAAGAAAAGTAATCTCTCCAATGTTTGATTCTGTGAAATCACACAAAAAAAAGGGGGGAGGGAAATGATTAAACACACAAATCCATAAGGAATCTTTTATTTCACAAATATATTCAGCATCTTCTCAATCACCGATAAAATTGAAATTGTAGCCTTTTCTTTAATCTTGCATAAATCCTATTGTAATAATTTGGAGGCTAAGATTATTAGCCCCCCCAAACCTACGTATATTGTTCTGAGATCACTGAGAGGACTGCAGAAGTTTACATAGTAGCAAAACAATATAGTCAAGAGAGAGGTAGTGATATAGTGACACAAAGAGAATGAGGAGCAATGGGGTGAAGAAGAAATCTGAGCATCCACACTGGATGTTTTTGCAGGTGGTGTGACTATTCTTTAGTCTATTCATTAGCAGGATGCTTAAACACACAAACGAGGTTCATATAAGATGCAGATTTTGAACAAAAATTATAGAATTCCCACATAACATCTATATTTCTGAATTTTACTCTGTTGAAAGTGTTTATTAAGGTCCATTTGAACTGGGATGTGGGCCTACATAGTTTCAAGCATATTGGCACTAGAGAAGCAGAATAGAGTTGCTGTATGCGTTGCAATGCAATTGCAATACATCTCAGCTACCAAAAGGCAAAAAAAAATTCATTCCTTTAACAAATACCAATTGTATTTGACTTGCTAAACCAAATTTCCATCAGCTATACCCACATAATACTATAGTGACTGGTGTTTGTTGGAACCAGCAGGATCACACAAAAAAATCCAGTGAACAATACCAAACAGAACAAGTTCATAAAAATCATAATCTCTTCTCAATTCATGAATTGAGGAAGATATATTCACTGAGTATAAAAGATGGCTGACATTCATTCAGTGGGTCCCTTAGAACCGTAATGTCCCTTTGACTGAAAAGTACAACCTTGACTGAAGGAAATGTATGTTTTAGCTCTTGAAACTTTAAAATCTATCAGCAGGAGCAAGCTGGAAGGCTTTTATAAACCCCTGTTTATTCATTGAGAAAACATTGTTTGTTATCTTAATGGTATCTATGAAACACTGTGAATCACTATCTATCCCTATTAAATCTACTTTCATATTTCTTCTCTCTCCTGCTCTCTCAACTCCATTTGGAGAAGTTGATGAGGCTGAATAAAGACTGTAATAACCAGATTTAATGGGTATCGTATCTGTAGGTAGACAAGGTCATAAGCATTGAGTAAGTAGCAGAAAAGGCAAAGGAAAGAATCATGGTCTTAGACAAATCACAACCTTTCACAAAGCTATGGTTAGTTCATATCCTGTGAAACTGATTCACTTCCTTCTTGGGTGAAATTCTTCATTCATAAAGAAAAACATTCGATTGTTCTGTAATCTTTTTCCTTTAATTGTTCATTGTTTGTATTGCTTAGATGTCAAATCTTTATAAAGTATTCAAGACCAGCTCTGCAACTAATTTTCTATGGTTACAGAGGAATTTATGATTCTAAATTCTTTGGCAAATCTGTGATTTTATAGAATCATAGAATAGTTTGGCTTGGAAGGGACCTTTTAAAGTCGTCCAGTCCCACGCTCCTGCAGTGAGCAGGGACATCTTCAACTAGATCATGTTGCTCAGAGACCCATCCAACCTGGCCTTGAAATGTTTTCAGGCATGGGGCATCTACCACCTCGCTGGGCACCCCATTCCAGTGTTCCACCATCCTCATTGTAAAAAACTTTTTCTTTATATCTAGTCTAAATCAGCCATCTCTTAGCTGAAAACCATTACCCCTCGTCCTATACAACACGCCCTGCTAAAAAGTTTAAACTGTGGCTAAACAAACTTCCCACAAGAGAATGCAGTGCAGTGTCAAAGTTATTTCATGGATGGTGTCAGCTGTAAGCAGTGTTGTCAACTTAGCATGTGACATTAAGTTTGTTTTAATACATGGATTTGAGTACTTTATATTTTAGGGGGTTGAGTAATCATCACTTTTCCTGAGAAATAAATTTCTAGTGAATGTTTGTACTTTTTAATTTCTTATCCTGTCATATGGAAATATCAATAGGACTTAGAATCCATCGAGTCCAAGAATGAAGCTCATATATTTGGTCAAGTTATTTTATAGATAGTGATACTAAAAACAATAGTAATAAATTGCCCAATTACAAATATATCAATTTTAATATATAGCCATTTTTGGTTTCCTGCTCTTCCTTTTCATCCTCCTCTAGCTCAAAAACATTAATCTTTATTTCTTCCTGTAAAGCCTTGAACCAGTGCTGTTCTTGAGCCAGACTGTTCTTTCTCTTCTCTGCTACATTACTTCATCCACTTCTATCTCCCTTCCACCCCTCATGTATTGTTGCATTCTCCCTTCCATCTCCTGGCTCTTCCCCAAACTTTTTCCATCCCCTCACAATTTCCTCTCCTCTTTCAGCTAAGGTTGTTCTGCTCCTAACTTCTGACACATTCAAGTTTTTGATGTAAGTTTTGTTTCCATGTACCTCAAAACTGTAATAAAAAAGGCATGTATTTGGTCAATATTCACTTAACTCAAAAATTTGTAATATTCAGCATTAGCTGTGCAAGTAAGAGTTCAGTGAAATCCCATTAAATACATTAGACTATTAGCCCATCTTTGTAGTAAGAGTCACCAACACAAGGACTAAAGTGAACCAATATTCTTTAGAATAAAATCAGAAATAAGAATTACAGCCAAATAATAGATGGATTTAAGGGAGAAGAGATTAAGTGAAGGGAAAAGAATTATGTTTGATGTAAGCATCAATAAGAAAGGATCAAAAAAACCATTTGAATCATAATTGAATGAAACATTCACTTCATTTTGAGTGTGTACTTTGCAAACATATAATATCCTACTTGGCATTGCTTTTTGGTTGATTAATTCTCTCCAGGTGTAAGTCAGGCACTTTCACTTACATGCTTCAATACCCATATTCATCAGTCAAGGCATTACCTAATTTTTTTTCCTAACATTTTCAGCTACCAAGAGCTGGACTGAATATATCTGGGAATACAACAGAGGGGTAAAACATCCTCCCAATCTGTTTATTACAGTAACTTGAGATAATACAGTAGCAGTGCATAATAGTGAACCAGATCCTTTGCTGGCCTAGTGATTTCATGAGCAAGGTTGATTGCTGGCTGGTGTTCTGGTTCTGTATTTAATTGGTGACTCACTCACCCCTAGTGAAGACATCAACTTGCTGCACAAAACAAATAAAAAGAGGAGCAGTATTTCCAGCATATTAAGGAACAAGCAAGACTAGCTCCATTCTTTCCCTGTGTGTTTGAATTTTCTGGCAGGAGTTAGCCAAAAAACGGTGTGTCCTCGTGATATCTGGATGAAATAAATAGGAAATCAGAATCATCAGGTAAAAAGTTATTTTATTTAGTTGGGGGGTTTGATTCTTTACTTTTTAGTTTTGCTTTTTTTTCTTATCAGATACATGATTTTATTCTTCTGCCAAGATACTTCTATGTCCTGGTCAATTTAGAACAAAGGAAATAATATTATTGCATGGACACTGCAGAAGGGATTTTTTCCTTTGTGTCTTTTTTCCCCTAAGACTGAGTGCAACACTACAGCTTGCTAACTTCCCAACCGCTACAAGTGTTTCGGGTACAATCCAATAAACTTCCTAAGGTCCTTAAATTTGCTAGGTTTCTGAGCACTTTGAATGCTGAGGTTAAACTAACTTCCACTTGCACTATTTATGAATATTTCATTATAAATCAGAAAATTCCACAACAAACTTCAATTGGCCACAATACTACAAATGTTTCTGTGGTTTAGAAGGAAAAACAATCTGAGGTACAGACTCTGTATTCTGATCTCATGTATTTCACCATTAATGATTTAAACTATTAAATGCTGTCACTTTTGAAATAAAGAGGGATAGTCTTCTTTTCATAATATTGTCAGTGATTTCTCATCGCTACGTATTATTACTGTCAATATACTGAACAGTTAATCAGATTATTTCCTTCATCAGTATGAATATTTAAATTCTGAGGTGAGCAGATTTTTTTTTCAGCCGAGGACTGAAATACATTAAATATTTGAGACAGAGAAAAAGCAACTCAAAAACTACATAGTATCCATTATTTTAGGTTTTTATCCATAAGACCAGTCTACTTCCCATTGTGAAGAAACAAATACAATTTAATTTTATTTAAAAAGATACATTTATGTTGTATTCTTTCCTGTAAGAACAGGGGAGCCATGCTCATAAAAATGACAATAACTTAGGAAGAAAAAAGTTCTAATATAGAATACACCAAGACCAAGGAAGAAACCCTGCTAGTTTTCAAAGATACCAGAGTCGAGTAGCCTGCTTTGCAATGATGAACCAGCCATAGAACTCATCAGAAGACTGAAGTTATTAACAAAACTGAGATGCCACCAAATGACTTGACAGCAAGAGAAGTCAAAAGGAGAAAGACTATACTTTTTAAACACTAGGTAGTTTTTATTTTTAATAATTTGTGAAAAGTTAGACATGGAAATCACAAATTATACATTAGGAGCTTTGAAAATGTTCTGTTTTGTTTTTTTTTAAATCATTATTCAGCAGTGTACAATGTCTTGAAACAAAGAGAAGAAAGGAGTTTATATCCACATAAATAGCTCTAGGCTTTATATAAGTAAACTTTACCTGCATATGCCTAATAAAATATGTTTTTTGATAGACTTCTAAACCTCTACACAATACTGTTGTCTATCAGAACTATCAAAACAGACAGTCATGAATGGCCTCCCCCAAATGTTCCCTGTTACATACATCTATCACTACACCTCTAAACTGAAGCTTATACAACACTGTACTATCATTCTATGTGACAAACAGTATATGCTACTTTAATCACACAAAAATAGTACTTTAGCAGCAAGCTTATTTTGCACAGTTTTGAGTTCCTTTTTTCTTCAGCTCATGAGTCTTTCAATCCTTAAGGCTTTTTATAAAAAATAAAGATCAACAGATTTGGTGCACATGGTATGTAATATTCATATAACATGAGATATCTACTATACGGCAGTTTAATAACTGCAGTGAATGTAGATCTATTCTGCCATAAAAAAGAAGACAGGAACTACTGGGGAAATTACAAGGTAATCCACCCCAGCCAGTGTCCAGTTAGATATACATGTCTCTTTCTTGTTGCCTTGTAAAATAGAGTGCCTGTCTTTAAGGTTATTGTCTTGGTTTGAAAGACAAGTGTCTACTAAGGAAGGCAGGAGCCTCCCTTGGAATGGAAAACGCAACCCCCTTCCCTCCAAATTATTATAAATTTGAAATTGAGGGGCTTTGAGGCAAAGATATGAGGAATTAATAGCAGTTCTTTTACTAATACATATATATATATATATATACATAAAACAAAGCAATAATACAGAAACACTGGTTTAACCTGACAGAGTCAGGGTACAACCTGACACCCTGCTGGGCAGGGTGGTGGTAGCAGTCCAATTAGGTGATAGCTGCAGTTCTCTTTGAAGTGGTTCTGTTGAAGCGGTGATCTTGTAGAAAAAAAAGTCTGGTCCTCCTCGGAAAAGTCCAGTGGTGGTTGTGTAGCTCTTGTCCTCTGGGAATCCAGTGGAAAAAGGCTGCCTGTGCTGTTCCAAACCCCAGACTATATCCAGGTGGGAATGCTTGGCTCCTTCCCCCAGGGCGGAGCATCTCACAATGGGATGGTGAGTCACAAGGCAAGGCATTGATGGGCCCATTAACAGGAGATAGTCCAGAGGGAGGAGGCAGGGAACATTGCTACACCTGGTTTCAACAGATCACGAGGATGGTAATAGAATACACTGTAACCCAGGACAGTTATGCAGTCAGAATTACAAGTCAGGATAAAGGATGCCATTTATAGCCCTGCTTGACAACTGATGGGTCTCTTGGTGTTTAATTTAATCCCTTCTGCCTCTGAATAGACTAACATGGGGATCCTAGCTAAAATAGAGCTTGTCAAAGCAGAACTTTCCACATCTTCAGGGAACCAGCACTGCACTAGTACCTCTTCTTTAAAGCATCTTCAAAACCACACACAGCTGGTTTCCCTGATTTGAATACTGTCAGCCTCTACTATATGTCACCAGATGACTGACATCTAATAGTGCTTCCAGTTGCCTTATTCAAAGATTAATTTGGGGTTTTTTTGAAATCACTACTGAAAACATCCTTGCTGGACATCAACTGAGCCATGCCTCAGCTATTCATTGGCCCACTTTGGTGCAGAAACCAGAGAGTTGGAAGAGGTCGATGTGTGCTGGGCTCTCACTGCGACTTTGAGGCAGGATATTTATCAGATTTCTGCATGTAGGTGCTTATATTACATAGATTTACTGGTCTGCTTAGGGCCAGTGGACTTCATGTCAGCAATTTCAAGAAAAAATTCATTTTGTTTGTTATCCATTTCCAAAACCATATTTAAGATGATTTATTTCAATAACATGTGATCACTACTAATTTTACTTTCTTATATCTTTCCTGTCCTATCTTATCCTTGCACAACTCTTTTAAAACTCTCAAAAGTTGAACTATAAAAGTAAAACCTTCTAACAATTTAATTAAAGACAGACTTTTTGAAGTCTGGAAAAAGTTTTCAAAAACATACAACCGTTTTTTTTTCTATCATACAAATTTTATCAGAATAAAATGCATACCATACAGAGAACATACTTTCCTCACACAACAGAGCACATCTGCTACAAAACTTTTTTCTACATTCTTATCAAGTCATGTGTTATTTCTGACATTTCAAAATTATAAAACTAACGGAAATAGCAGCTACTAACAAAGATCATTCCGTGGTCCTTCCTTAGATTTTATTATTTTCAGTGGTTCAGTACAGTAAGGCTTCTTTATTATATTGCTCAAAAAAAGCAAAATAATAATTTTGCAGCTTCTGTAATATCTCACTAAAGAGGCTACTTTCTTTTGCCTTACACTTTTCCCCTCTTCACCACAGATTTTTCTCAAGGGAACAAACAGATCTAGTGGGTAGAAATTCTTCCCTGTGAGGGTGGTGAGGCCCTGGCACAGGCTGCCCAGAGAAGCTGTGGATGCCCCATTCCTGGAAGTGTTCAAGGCCAGGCTGGATGGGGCTCTGAGCAACCTGGCCTAGTGGAAGGTGTCCCTGCCCTTGTCAGAGGGGTTGGAATGAGAAGATCTTTAAGATCCCTTACAATCCAAACCTGTATGATTCTATGATCACCCTCCTCTTCTGTGGGACTCAGCTGTATGTGCCCGAGACTAAAGAGCTCCAAAGTCCTAGGCTTTTGAAGAGCTTAGATACTGTGTCAATGAAATATTCTCTTCAATGAAGGGCAACTGAAAGCTGTAAAAAGGACTCCTCCTGCATGAGAATTTCAAAAGCTATCTTCTCTTAGGAACAAAGCTTAGCCTTCCCATGAAGACGTATATAGAATGAAAGGTTTTAAAACAGTATCATCCATTACAAACATTGCACTTATATTAATTTGTCAGATAATAGTATGGATGGAAGAGATTCAGTAAACTTCATCCCTGTCACGCTGACCGCTAGCCGCCCGGTGGCTCTGGCAGGCGACAAGTTAAGTGCCTCAGCCTCGGAGAAGTCCAAACGGCTGGCAGAACTTGTGGTGGGAGGTGGCAACTCCTTGAGGAGCTTTTGCCCTTGGCTCACAGAGGAGCAGGCTGCAGTCTCGGTGTTGCCAGGCAACAGGCGGAGGCAAAGAAGGAGAGAGGAGACTCTCTGTGGTGTAGATCCAAGGCTTTATTCCCTGCCCCAAAGGGACAGGAGAACGCAGTCCAAGGAGGGAACCGACAAAGAGAGCCCACAAATGACAGTTACATGGGGTTTTATACCCCAACAGAAAAGGGGAGGAACAAGGGAATACACCAATAAGGGAATGACAAGGGGAGACAAGTAACCAATGGAGGATAACAGAAGGTGGAACTTATTTAAACTAACCAATCGAGAACGTAGCTTAACAGAACTCTCTAGAACAAAATTGACTATGCATAAGGAACGGGAGAGGAGATGCCTTGATTGATGGACTCAGGGTGTGCCCTGCTCGTCCTCGGCGTCACTGTCTTGGGCCGGGAAGTCCACCCAATTGATGTCTTCACTAACTTTAACTTGGAAGGTGGACTGGGACACCGCAACACATCTCTTAAAAATATTTTCTTGCACAGGAACTTCCATATAATTACAATTATGTTTTTTGAATAAGAGCTACAGGATTTGGCTACTGCATAGTTGTTTCTATTAAGGAAACATATTTTAAAGCTGTTTTTCAATCAATCCTTCACTTATTGCTTCAATTTCATGCCTAAATTACAAACAAATGAGTAATCCCACGGAAGCTAGTGGCATTCTAAAGATGTTTCAGACTAAGTATCTGTATAAACATCTTACTCACTGAGATCCCAAAGGTGAAATATGAAGAATTACTTCAGAGGTTTTCAGGTACCTATATGTGATTCAGAGAAATCATAAAGGCCTGCCAGTGTCCCACCTGATCAAGCATCTTCCCAAGGCAGTGATAGATACAGCGAATTCCTTTCCAATTACATTTGTTGAAGATATGGCCATTAGCATTTACACGATTCATTTATAAAAGATCATGATTTAACCCAGTTTTAAATGTGAGACAATAGCAGCAGTGCTAATATATTACAACATATATGTGTTTTTACAGCAACTGTGGTGGTTTTGTTATTCCTTGTGCCCCATCCAGGGCCCACAGGCATTGTTCATAATTTAGTCACACCATCCAATAAGCAATTGTTCTGGAACTGACTGGTCAGGAGACTTGTCTGCCCACAGGAAATCCCAGGCACCTCCCAAGGCAGGAGAATAATGACAGTGAAAATGAAATAGTTCAGCAATGATATAGAACAGGAAGACAGAGTCAATGGTGAGAACATGAGTGTTCATCCTGAATTCAAAACGAAGTCAGATTAAATTTTAGTTTCAGAAACCCTAAGCTTTATACTGGTCATTTTCTTTAGTTCTGGCTTGAACAGATAAATTTAGAGTAAATTGACAAAATAAATTTAGGTCAACTTTTTGGTCGAACTCACAATCCCAGTGTTTCAAACTGTGGCTGGAAATACATTCCAAGCCTCTAAGCCGCGCACCACCTGGCTGCGGGCCAAAGGGCGTTGGCTGCAGTCCTAAGCTAGCAACAAACTAACAGAGGGAAAATCAAATTCCCTGGAATTCTCACAAGTTCCTTGACAAGCTCTCAGGAGCTGATAGCAAACAAAGGAGGAAGCTCCAACTGAAATCCCCCCTGGACTCTTCCGAGTCCGTAAACAAACTGCAAGAGATCTCTTAACACCCAACACAGGTGCTAACAACAAAATACAACAAAATATCAGCTCTATTCACTCACCTGCCTCTGTGCTGAATCTGGAGAGTTTTTGGGCTCTTGGCTTCTCTGTCTCCTGGACTGTAGCAACTACCCGCCAGATGCCAGCAGCGGCAGCAAACTGAGCTGGATCTTCTGAGTCCTAGAGGATTTTCAGAAGCCTTGTGGTCCCATCTGGGATGCCAAAGGACTGATGCCTTGAGTGGCTACCTGGAAACAGAGACTAAACAGGAGTAAGGGAATAAAGGTAGGTATTTATTTGAAAGGCCTTCAAAGGTACACCCTGGGGAGCCAGAGGCTATTCCAAAATGGACCCCAAGATGGATGACAACTCACGAGTTCTTCACACTTTTATAGGTTTGGTTCATTTGCATATCAGCATAAGTTCACCAATTAAAACTTTAGCTAATGATGTAATTTATTCAATTTCTCCACCTCTCTAGGGGCCTTAGTTTACACCTTTTGGGCCTAAGACAATCTGAGTGTCCTTGAATAGCAAGCTCGGAGGAGCTTTTTTGTGTCTGTCTGGCCTAAGAGAGCAGCTAATAAGCTACAAGAAACTTTAGAGTTACACACTAGGCAATATAGGATTTGAAAAATATAGAAGTTGAAACCTAAGGCATCAATATAAATAAGGACTGTTAATTCCCACAGAAGATGGATATTAGAGATGTTTGGGTTTGTTGATTTTTTAAAAAAATCTAGACTAATCTAACAGCCCACACAACAGAGACTTTACCTTTACATGATCTGATTCCAATTCAAATCAGAAGAATAAGAATGAAATGGCTAAACAAATTCTCAATGTCTATTTGCCATGGTGTATATAACCAGTATGCATATATAACATACTTAAGCTACATCTACAAATGCATGTAGCCTATATATACAGAAAAACCCCAGTTTATTAGTGATTGCATTTCAACTGACTGCTTAAAAGAAACACCAATATTAGATTTACAATAAAATATATGAGTGAAAAATTAGAAAATATTAAGAAACTGTCTTCTCTGAGAAGACATATTGAAAATGCAGTTGTATATATTTTGCACCACAAAATTCATATGAAGTTCAATACCTTACCAAAAGATAAAGAAATTATAATGATTATTTCATTGCTATCCATTCCATTTATTTAAGACTAGTGCTCCTTTAAATATATAAACTGTACATACGGAAGGTCACCACTGTCCCAGAGGGACAGAGTGAGATCAATACAATCCTAAAACGTTTCTTAAACTGAAACATATAGCATCAGACTTGCTCTAGTTTTTTTAAAGGGTTGAAGAATCCTCTGTAGGAGATTAAATCTATTCCAGCCCTTTCCTAATCCATTTTGCTTCTCTGTTTCTTTGCCATTAAAATGTTGATTAACTTCTTCATACATCTCTAAATATCTATTACTTAATTTACACTGTATACTACTTTATGCACCTCTCTACAGATCTGAGTGAATCTGGTGGATTCACTCTACGTGCTTCTCTATAGTATTATATTGTATAAATATATAGTATACTTCTAAAGTGTTAGTGTAATGTTATTTATCTTAGTGGTAAGGGGTTTTCTTTACTTCAAAGAATTTTTATTTATCTTGCCTTTGTTCCTAAGATATCTCTAATAATACCTTAACATCCTTCAACATTAGGAAGTATAAACATTAAACAAAGTAGTTTAGATAGTAACAAAATACAGGTGTGTAGACAAGTGTTCATAACACTGAATTAAGACTAACTGGTGTTTTCAAAGCAATAGATTATCAGAAATCCATATATAAATTTAATCCTGTCCAAAAAAAAAAACAGCATATTTAAAGCAAATTTTCACCTTTGTAAAAAAATAACTTCTAAAGATAAAAATTGTAACCATATCCATCTTATCCCAGAAGTGACTTCTGGTGTATGTAAATATTAACCCTTCTTTTAATATAATTTATAAGTATATTTACACCAAATCTCTGTTCACATAAATATTTCAAAATGAAAAAAATGAGTATGTCTTATATCTGGAAATGTGTTTGTTCTCTCATCATTTCTATTCATAAGGAAAGAACCCCTCAGGAGCAGTGTTTCTAGAAAACAGGACTATGACCTAAGGACATGCAGTTAATACAAACCAGAGCATGACTGTGCAATCTTGGACTCAAAGAATGGCTTGGGTTGGAAAGGACCTTTAAGTTCATCTTGTTCCAACCCCCCTGCCCTGGGCAGGGACACGTTCCACTAACCAAGTTGCTCAGAGCTCCATCCAACCTGGCCTTGAACACTTCCAGGAATGGGTCATCTACAACTGCCTTGGATACCCCGTTCTGGGGATAAATAAACAGTTCCTCCAATGAAAGAATCCCAAGATCTGATTCTACATACACAGAAAAATCATGAGGAAAAAGGAAAAAATTTCCAGCTTCTGTTCAAATAAACTGCAAAGATGAATGCAAATTCCTGTAAGTAAGGCCGTAGGAAAGGAGCCGATGGGACTGAACAAGTCTTCTCAATGACAATTGAATGCAGATGTCTTGACTGTTGGCTTGTTTTAAATATGAGTGAGTAATACCAGAGGCTTTTGCCTGTCATCAGATGCCTTAACATCAATTTTCTTCATCTCCAATGCTGCTTTATTGCTAACCAATTTTTAAAACCAGCAAATTTCTCTAACTCATCAAAGTGTTTTCTCTCCTCTTCCTCCTTCGCCCTAGAAGGTCTTGCACACTGAATGATTTATGCCAAGACAGTGAAGTGTGTTTTTATTCTAAATGCCAGATTTACAAGTTCTGTGTACTTATTCATGAATACTTTCATCTGTCCATGCTAAATGGGAGTATTTTATACTTCAAAGCTTGTATAGCTTTCTTTGAAGAAAAAAAAAAGAAAACCAAATTCTTATATTCTTGCACAAATATAGATGGGAAAACTTGATGTTAAATTTCACAGAAATGAATGACCAAGCATGACCTTATTTTAAAATGTAAATTTCAGTTGTTCATAATTTTTGATGCAAATAAAGTCTAGTGCATGATTCTTTTTTTTTTCTTTTGTTGTTTTTGGTGCTGTTCTAAGCTCACCTATGATATTAACAGACTTTTAAATAACCTACTAAGTTGATAAGCCTTAAATATATACTGGAATCTTAAAATCATTAAACTGTTGACTTAAAGGCATGAACTACCAGCTAAGAAACTGTCTTTTAGGTGCAAACATCTGATCCTTTTTGCCTGACAATTCTGTTTCAATACATCTAAAAAAATCAGTTTTGGTCAGACAAATCCTGAAGACATGCATAAAAGAAATGTGTCCTAAAGATATGTTCCAAATCCATTTTTTGATCTAATAAACAAATAAAGTCAAATATTCTATCTGTCTGTGCCTGCAGATTTTATGAAAGAACTAAAGAAGCCAAAACTTAAGAATAAACAGGTTTAGAAAGTGAGGTAAATCTACGTAAGCTTCATGGTAACTGGGTCCTCCTACTAATTCACTAACATGTGTAGTTATACAGAGGATAAACTACATGCTAAAAAATGTAAAATGTTTCTTTACAAAATAAAAAGCACTTTACAAAAGTATTTAAAATGTCAGAAAATCAGTTCAACTTTTTCACTGCAGTTCTGACTACCATGAACAATGTGTGGGGTTGACTGAAGTTTTGCTGTTATTGAATTATGTTCTGATGTAATTAAATAACTGGTGCTGGTGGCAGACCTAAAGAAGACATTGTATCCCTTTGGATTTGCATCATCTGGATGAATCTGAGAGACTTCATTAGTATTAATATACTGTGTGGTCATACAGCTGGAAAAACAATTATCCACAGTCTCTCATGCCCTAAGCCTCATTGGATGCCCCTGAGTCATAGCAAATTTATGAAGAGTAGAAGTGTTTGGCTGCTTATAAGACATAGTGGAATATTTAGTTATATGAAGAGCTGGGCTAGATCAGTGGACACTATGGCAAAAAAGCATTGGAAGACAGCGTTCATTTGACAGTTCCTCTGGTAGATACATTTTCTTAGCCCCTTTAATATTGTTTCTAGTCTCTCCAGAGACTTGCTAATTTGAACAAAGGAGAATGATTTCTAATCAAACATTTGTATATAGAATATGTTTCTAACTGAGAAATAATGCCCAGGAAGATGTTTCCCTGAGGTCCTCAGGACTCCTTTGAAACAAGTGCTGTTTTGGTCACCCTCATTCAAACTGTGGGGTTCACTTACTGTTAAGATCTGATTATTAAGGTTCTTTAGAAATTCCTCTGCATGAATTAAGGTGCAAACGAGACCATATGCCAGTGACAATACTATGGACTTTATCTCATAGTAAATATGAGAGAGAGAGAGAGAGAGAAAGAATGAAAGAAAGAAGATAGGTGTGGCGGGCAGAAAGAAGAGGACAGAGACAGAACAAGGAAAATATCACCACTCCATGGATCCCAGCAATGTTCTGTTGATCCTCTCCAGCTGGTCTTTCTTGGTAGTGAAGGTCCCCCCGAAAAGCATAGAATCTGATGGGTTAATATATTCTCAGGCTAGGTAGGAATGTCTGGGCATGTGCCCCTGGGGGACAGGGGTAGTCTCTTACCACAGGCTCTGGATCTGTTGCATCACGTGCAGTCCAGTGGTGCAAAGCCTCTCACGTGAAAGCCCCGTGGATGTGGCCTGTGGGGTTGGGGGTTCCACAGCTGGGCCGGGTTGTGGAACAGAGGATGAGTGTTTATTGCCTTTCACCAGAGGTTATGCCACATACACGAAACCTCCCCCTCCCCCCTCAGTAGGCGGGGGGGGGGGGGTCTGTGTAAACCTGGCTTCTGTGAGCTGTGCTCTCCCCCATCCCAAACTCAGCTGGGGATGATTCTCAGCACAGCTGGTGGCTTTGGCCTTTTGTGGATGCATACCTTTCCCTCAGCCTGAGATGACTGAACAATAGGTTTCCCTTTACCTAATCAGCAGTTGGACTTTCAGTCCAACGCCCCAGTCTTCAGGGAGGCTTCTTTGGTTGTAGCTTCTTTATGATGAGCAAAACTTTATAACAATGTTTGAGGCATGAATTATTTTCAGTCTCTGACACCTACCAAACCAGAACATGCAGTCCCTGAGCTGCTCCAGCCTTTTGGGATATGCCCACCACACATGCCTATGGCAGAGCCAGGCTTTCCTGTACTAGCTGCTGAACACCAGGCGCTGTATGTTAAAGAACCTCAAATGACACTCAGCAGCCACATTATAGCAACTTATTCCTCACTACTTGGTTAAAAATCAAGCTTAGTACCAGAATTAAGGTTGTTCTTTTCCACAGAGGTATTTGTGTCTTTTCCTAGTGTTATCATCACATATAGAATATCACCTCATGTTGTCATATAAATTTGTTTTAATTCAGTCATTTCCTTAAATGACATTGGCCAAACATTTCAGTGGGATTTCTCAATGCACCAGTGCTTCTGGGACTATTTGTTTACAGCATGCCAACAGCATCTTACATAATATAAGTGGCAGAGAGATTCTACATCTTCCTTTCACTTCACAATCTAGTGAAATATTGCATAACATTTTTTATGCATGGTAACTTGAAAAGACCAGAAGGGAACATATGTATGTGGAGCGTATATTGGTTAACAATGTATTGTTAATCAAATTCATGTTTCAACAGTTTAAAAGTGTATATTATGATATATAGAAAATTTCAACAGCAATACCCTTTTTTTGTTTAAAGCCCAACCTAGCATCTACTAATTTTCCTTGGTATTGTGCTCATCTTCCAATGTCCCCTACATCCTATACTTCACAATTTTTGCTATTTCTTAAACCAACATTCTTCCTTACCCCTTGGAACCCAGCTCAGGCAAACGCATCCCAGCTACTCCCTGGGACCTGCGCAGGTAGGGAAGCCAACAGCCTATCACCTTTCTGGTGGTAATGGCAAACGACTTCGACACCACTGTAACTAGTAAATTAGTTAATGTTTATATAATATTAAGACACTTCTGGTTCCTCGTCACAGTCTTAGTGTCAAAAAGAAAGCAAAACCAAACACAAAACCTATGTCTTGTCCTATGAATAAAAATAACAACTATATATTTTTTCATAATGTAATGACTCCTGAACATCAACTAGGGCAATTATTACTCTGGTGTCTCTTAAAAATCGTTAGAATATATTAAAACTATGTTTGCAATACCAGCCACTTGAGTTGTATTTTAAAGAATTTATGATGGGTTTAGGCCTGTAGAAGAGATTGGTAGAATATTGGAGTAGAATCTGGTCATGAAGTGTGTTCTACTAATAATAATTTAAAGTGAAAAACAATGAAGTTATATATCCCTTTGAAATTCTTCTGTCTTATAGTATAAAGTAACTTAAAGCCATAGTGAAATACACATAATGCACTATGTTTTCCAGATTTGGTAGAATGGAATAAGCCTGGCACTGATAATTACAGACAAAGCTGATGCCTTTATGAGTCTAACAAGAGCACTGCTGAATATTTGCTTAAGTGCCAATTAATTACTATAGATGTTAGATTTTATAATCTGATGGCCTATTTAAAGAAACATTAATTATAACCAAGTAACCTATTTATTGTATTGTCACATGAGGCTAAAAGCTAAAAGCTCCTATGGAAACAAAGAGGCTAAAAGCTCCTATGGAAACAAAATTAATACCCTGCTAGAGTCACAACACATGTCCAAGAGGTCAACTATTAAAATTTCTTCAGGGACTCTCAAGATAGAATAAACATTTCCAAATAGGAAAGCAAATAATTCACATGTACCAGCAAAAGGATAGAGGATTCAATTGCATTAACAAATATAATTTGAGGAAGCTTCTTATACAAGGCAGCCTCATGCTTTACCTTCCAACCACCGCAAAGGAAGAAAAATATAGTGAATACTACAAGGTCAACATGTGGAAGACAAGCTTTTTGAGTGATGGATTGTTTAGAACCATACTCACAACCTTCACTCAACCTGCTGATACTTTCTTAGTTTGCATATTTTTAATATCAGAATCATAAAATCATGTTTTATTCTGTGATTTTGCTAGATAACCATGACAAAATTTTCAATCCAGCATAGCTAACACTTGAAAAGATCAAAACCAAATGAATATTAAGTGTTTTGCTGTCCTTACCATGGGTACTACAACCCCCATAAATGCTAATGGACTTACCACAGGTTGAAAGAAGATCTATTGTCCAGCAGGAATCTTTGAAAAATTAAGTGAGATTGGTAGTTTGATGATCACATGAAGTATATATTTACACAGCCACATGGGCATAATGAAAGGGGAAAAAAAATTCTGAATTAATTCAACATACCTACTTGGTATGTGTTATCTATGAGTTTTATTTAATACTGAAGTTGTATTTATGCTCATCTCACATCCGTTATGGAAAAAGTCATATTATTGCCACAGAGTAGGTATTTTACCTTTGATATTAATGGGAAAGAGATCAGATTAATGTTGAATAAAATGGAATTGCAGGTCTTAAGTCTTCTGATCATGTGCAAAAATATGAAAATGCATTGGTGTTCATACTGGGTTGGTGAATGCTGTTAAAGCCTGAAGTTTAACACATAAGTCCCCCCAAATTTTCAGATTTTCAGCCAAAAGAAAACTTTAATATTTGCACTCAACATTTGAAAGCCTAAATATTAAAAAGAAAAGCTCTTCGGGATGATTAAACAGAAACATATTTTCTTTCATCTTAAACATAAAAGCGTTTGTTTTGATGGCCACAAGAATAAAGGAAGTGAGAAATGGCTTTAAAAAATGCCTTTTTTAATATGATTGTCATATTCAAGATGCCAAAAAAATTGACCATAGCCTTTCTTACTGAAGGAACTTAATGTTTATGACTACTTTTGATGGCATCAGATTTCCTGTCAATTATAATTTTTGACTGATCAAAAAGAATCAGGCTTAGAAATGGCAGTGCAATTAATTTAACATCCCTCTTAAAAATCCATTCAACAATATTTGTACAAAGCTACTAAATAATTATTTATGAAGCTGTCTCTGTTCAGCTAAATATAATGAATATATTTTCCATCAAAAAAGATGAATAACTAAGCATTCTTGATCAAATGGGAAAAACCTGAGGGAGCAAATGGAACTCACCCTCTCTATGCAGTTTCATAGTGAATCTGGTGAAATTCAAGGGCAAACACACTTGTAGTACAGAGGGATGCGGCAGAATCGTTGCACAGTGTATTCACTGCACTCCTATCCCCCAGGAATTCTTCCCTGGAAATGGTAAAATTGCTTATAATACAGGACCATACAGGGCCAGAAAAAAATGAACAACTTATCACCCGGCTGCTATTCCCTAGTCTCCAAATTTACTACAGGAACAGTGAATGAATTGGATTTTTTTCTGTTAGAGACTATAAGAACATATTGTTGTTCTCTAACACCTTACAGATTCTTTATTTATTCCAGGGACTGATGGTATCCCCTGGAAGAAAATAAATCAGTAATTTAGCAAACAAATGTCAAGCAAAAAGTGCTCTCAGAAATATTCTTTTTTTTTTTTCCTTACAAGCACATCAGCAAGTTTCTAGAGCAGACCCGGAAGTTCCTCCATGAGATCTAAAAAAGTAGAACTGAAATAGATTTTCTGTCATCCCACCTACACAAATCGCACCCTCTACCTCCTTATTACAGAAATTATCATCCTTTACATAAATGGGTCAAGGCTAACTTTAAAAGTGTTCTGTTACAGGAAATTCTCATAAAATCTCACTACTTTGGTGGTTACAAAGCTGTCCTCAGCTGTATTAATTTCCACCTTAATTCATTTAATTTAATTTTCCTCTCTTTTCTTGTGTTAATAGTGTCTTTTAATAAAGCTTCTGTTCCCTCATCTCACCTTTCCCTTACTCAGTATATAAAACACATGGAACATCTTTCCCTCTTTTTGCTACAAGGTACATTTACCAACCATAAAAAGGCGCTCTTTTCTGCTTATTTCTTTTACCGTGTCTGTTCCAGTCTAAAATAGCCTTTTTAGGGAAAGAATTAGCTTTTCAGAATTGCAAAAATGCTTTTGACAGGGTCTTGTAAAGTGGTCAATTTGTCTTAATTTCTTCCACTCTCTGAAAGCTCAAAAACCTCTCCTGAAGTTTTGCATATTATTATGGTCAGACTAACATGTCTTTAATTCTTTCCTACCAGTCATTACGTCCCTGTGCTGATTTGTTTTAAAATATAAGATTTACTGCATCATTGCTTTAATAATTCAGTAGCAAGTTTTGTTCAAATCTTAGAGCTTCAAAGTGAAAACTTCAAACCTCAGTGTCTACCTCAGCTGAAATATAAAATCACAGAATCATTTAGGTTGGAAAAGACCTCCAAGATCATCAAGTCCAACCTTGTCAACCAGAGCATGGCACTGAGTGCCACCTCCAATTATTTCTTGACCACTTCCAGGGACGGTGACTCCACTGTCTCCCTGGGCAGCCTGTTCCAATGCTTGACAACCCTTTTAATGAAAAAAACCTTCCTGATGTCCAGCCTGAACTTCAGTAAGGTCTTCCCTGAGCCTCCTTTTCTCCAGGCTAAACACCCCCATCTACTCATACAACACTCTCTAGACCCTTCACCAGCTTCACTGTCCAGTGAATTAGTTTCTACTGCCACAGGGTTGGAGGGGTTTTTCTGTCTTTCCTATTACTTTCCTTGTATTCACAATCCATGCATTTGCATCTTAGCATCCCTGGGTGCCTTGTCAGTGATTTCTGAGGTACTAGCTTCAAAACCCTCCAAAGTTCCCAAAGTGACTATTTGTCGTACTTGGACACGAAAAGAATCACGCAGACCCAGCTTAGTTCAGGACAGAAAAGAAGCCAGGAAATGCCGCCAGCTGTTTATTTCACTTCATATATATGTGTTCCTAGGAATGACCGTGGATTGGAGGATGAGGTTACCACCTCTCCAACCACACTGGTCAAAGGAAAAGACCATCAAACTTCTCCGCCTCAGGAGAAAGAATGAAAACAAAAAGGACAGTTAGCCAAACATAACTGTGTTTACAGAAAGTGCGTGAGAACTCCATCACAGAAATGAGAACATCAAAAGACTGCAAATCTCAGGGCAACAACTATTCCATGAGAAATGTATCCTGAAAAATCAAAACAGCAGCAAATACTCCATTTACTATTTTTCAAACTGATTTGGAAAGCAGGTTCTAAACATGTGCAAAGCACCACTCTGGTATAGAATCACAGAATGGCCTGAGTTGGAAGGGATCTAAAAGATCATTTAGTTCCAATCTGCCTGCCATAGGGACACCTCCCACCAGACCAGGTTGCTCAGAGCCCCAGCCAACCTGGCCTTGAACACTTCCAGGAATGGGGCAGCCACAGCTTCTCTGGGAAACCTGTTCCAAGGCCTCACTACCCTCACTGGAAAGAGTTTTTTTTCCTAATATCCAATCTAAGCCTACTCTCTGTCAGTTTGAAGCCATTCCCCCTTGTCCTGTCACTCCATGCCCTTGTAATTAATCTCTCTCCATCCAACTGTCTTGTAGGCTCCTTTCAGGTATGCAACATAAATTCATCAGGATAAAATCCACCATTAGTTACGAGTTTAATCTCCACACAGTCATGTGCACATGGGTAAGATCAGCCACTCATTAGCTTGAAAATGGTATCTAAGATGAAGACAGCATTAAGATTGCGTGTTCAGTAGTCAGTAAGTACTTTAGTGTCATCCAAATGATTTTAAGTAGCTTAAAATGTATCTACTTAAAGTTGGAAGCATTTCCTTCTCTTTACTGAAAGCAGACATGTAAAAATCATTATTGACCAATATAATTGCCTAGGATTTGGAAAAAGCATAATACTGTAAGTGGAAAGCAATACTATAATAATAAAGTAAATCAAATTCCAAAAAAATTAGAAAGTAAAATCTGAGCAAGAGAAAACAGCAATCAGGAAACATAAAAGCAGACAGAGAGAATATGAAATGCATGTAGCTACAGTTTCAGAAGTTCACAATTCACCAAGCATTTCCTGACAAGAGGAAGGTGCCTCTTATCCCAGTGGAGCTGAGTATCCAGAAATGTCACCTTGGGGAAAGATTTGAAGAATAAAAACAATATGTCAGCTGTCTTTAAGTCTCAATTTTCTACATTGCAATCTTACTTTAAGCAGTTCTCAGCCATAATAGTACACCAAGGTAGTTTTTGTCACTTCCATTGCATTTTTCTCATTACTGGGGTTATGTTATTATTAATTCAACTTAAAAATTCACCTCGTTATTAACCAAAACCAGTTCTATGACATAATTCAAACATTTTCCCTGAGGAAAAATATCATGTTTCTTCTTTTGAACTTTTCTAAGTGAAGGTTAATATAAAATAATATTTATTAAATAACAGAAACAAATTAAATGCTAAAGTAGTCTCACGACTCTGAGCCCCGTTTATGCCTCTGCCCTAACGGTGTCTCAAATGAAAAGTTCAGGTTATAGATATGGGACCCTCTGCAGAATCAATGATGTACAGTGAAATATGGAGCTAAAACAATTAAATGTATGTTTTAAAATGTCACTCTGATTCTGCTGGTCTTTTCACAGACTGCAATGATTCACCTAAAAATAAAAAATTACATATCATGTTTCTGAGTTTGAAAATAAGTCTGAACTTCATCAAAGGGGACAAATACAGTGGGAAACACATAATTTAATGACTATTTTTTATGGGACCTTTCTAAATTCCAGGAAAAATGGAAAAATGCACATTTCTTGTGCCAGTTTAAAAAAAAATGTGTATTTTTTATATCTGCACCATAACAAAAATATTGTCATTAAAAATATTATTGAGAGGAAAAGAAAAGGAAATAAAACAAAAAGGGAAGGGAAGGGAAGGGAAGGGAAG
>VZTD01003573.1:79185-187199 GCA_013397725.1 Rhagologus leucostigma | reverse complement strand
AGCATTTGGAATCTCCTTTTGTTAAACTGGATGAGATTCCTGTTGGCCCCTTTCTCCAGTCATTTAAATAGAATTGTTAGAATTGTTAGATTGTCATTTAAATAGAATGGCTTGTTTTGAAAAACACAAGTGATAAGGCGATAATAAGAATGTCGAGGTTAAAAGGTACAATAAAGGAGGAAATACTGTCTTTTCCTTCAAGGGAGACCGGAGGAAAGAAGAACAGGAATGTAGAACTTAATTTTCATTCTTCTCAAAGGCAAAATGGTGAAGAAGTTTGGGATTCAGTCATATTCTCTGCAGGGTGAAACAAAGCAATTGCACTAGTATGTAATTGCTCTCTAGTATATTTTATATAGATAAGTATAGATATATAAATGTATACATATTGAAAATGCGATCTTTTGATGACTGAGACTTTTCACTAAGAAAGTTGTGCATTTTGTGTTAAGAAGTACCACAATTTGTCCATCTAAATGTAAATCCTATTTGAGACAAGGCATTTTTAACCTACTAACTGATGATAAAGGTTGTTTCCTGTGTCCTGCAGAACTTTACACTGAGGCAGCAAATTTGTCTTAGCTCATTTAAAATTAAAGCACATCTTTTGCAATAAAGATTTAATGTTAAAGATTATAGGACTCCAGGTAGCATGCAGCATGATAGTAGCTTGGTGACAGTTAATAGTAAGGATGATTTAAATATATTTTCATGAAAGTTTTATGATAAGAACTCAGGGTGAGTGATTAAAAAACAAAAAGTGATTTGACAAAAAGGAGGGAAGGGAAAAGCCTGCATTGTTAATATAATTTTTCCTTTATTTCTTTCTTTGCTTGAGTGAAAAATTCTGTTGCTTTGAATGGTCTGTCATTTTTTTTCATTAGAGTTTAAATTGAATGCAGTCTCTATTTACGTTGAGCTTTTCTGTTTGTCTATCATATTTGTTGGTTGGAAACTCATATTTTCTAGGAATGAGTTCAATTTTCCATGACTATTGGCAGATGTTTCTCTAGGATCTTTAGTGACAATGATGTATTTGTTGATAACCCAGGGCTTGCTAAAAGGGACTTTGCTTCCCATCCTTGTGTCTGGTTTTTTGTTTGAGAGCTTTAGTCAACAGAAACATACTCCATTTCTTCCAAAAATGTCTGGGGGTAGTTTCACTCCATTTTGAATGCATACTTCATTCAATGAATTTTTGTTTGGTTCAGTTACTATTTTCTTTTTGTTGTGGGTGACATACATGATGCTGTGGTTTCACTTCTTCGGTTCTTGTTTTCGCAAGTTGTATGTTTGAGCAGCTTTGATAGTTGAACCTAGTGTTCAAAGATAGTAGCCATTATATTTCGTTGTGAGTAGATTTCGTTCTTAAATGTTGTTACTGTTTTTGTGCTCGGCTTGCCACTTCACTACCCTGATAGGAACATTTGAGCAGTTTAGTTTGTAGGCCTGCAAGATGGCTTATGGCAGGAGAGTGTCCATGTCTTCACTGGAAAAATGGGGTTTACAAGCAGTTTTTATTTATTAGAGGAAAAAATTGTAGAGGATTCTGCAGTTTCTGTCTTACTGATATTTTGTGCTACTTTCTCTTCCTCTACTATCTTCTCAAACCTGGACAACCTGTGTTACCAAGCCTCTCTTCCCAGTGTCTAAAAGCAGCCTCAACACAGCACTGTTCTCAGCCACATGGTGTACTTAACACTGACAGAAACTCTTGCTTTTGAAGTTCCTCCGAAATGGGTGCTTTGTCTTTGCATTGTTCCTGGCAGGTTTGCCTCTTTTTTTTGAGGGTTGGGGCTATGGGATTTTTGAGCATGGGTTGTTGTTGTGGGTTTTTTGTTGTTTGTTTGTTTGTTTTGTTTTGTTGTTTTGTTTGGGTTTTTTTGTTCTGTTTTTTGCTTTTTGTTTTTTTCCCTCTTTATGTGTTTATATTTTGTTTGGTATTTTGTTTTTTTGTTTTTCTGGTGGCTTTTGTGTGGTTTTCTTTTGTATGTGGTTTGTTGTTGTTTTTGTTTTGTTTAAGTTTTGTTGTTTGGGTTTTTTTTTGATATCACAATGCTTCTTTGCTTACTTAGTTTAGTTTTAAATAGAACATAATGTTTGGTAGAACATGGCATAGCTAGTTTCTTTCCATCTTTGGTTAAGGGGTAAGCTACATAAATAGCTGCAAATTATTAAAAAATTTTGGTGTTTTATTACCTTTTAAAATACATTGTAGGACCCCATAATTTCTTTTTCACTAATGTTTTTCTGCTCTTGTTTTTCTTGCTCTCTAATAGAATTTAAATGGTGGGACAGTCTTGAAAAAAATTATTTTAAGAACAGAAAAAATGATTAGCTTTTCCTCTCTTCAGTTTAGAAATCAGGACTTACATCTGGAGCAGGAAACTGAAAGTTGAATATATGTCAGTGTCAGTTCTGATGGTGTCTTGCCTTGTGACCATAAATAAGCTGTTCTTTGGTGTGGTTTCTTCTTCTGTGCTATGAGGAAGAAACACAAATATTTGCAAAGCATTCTGAAATTCTTGGAAGTTGTTTAAAACTACACCTTTTTTCATTATTTATTGGAAAGTATATAGGTTTTCTAAGTATTTTTCTACTTTGCTAAGCAAAAATACAAATGAGGCGCCTTAAACTTGATGGAAGAGTCATTTTGCCCAAAAAAAAAATTCAGTAGATTGAGAATCTAGAATAAATCTGTTTGGTCTTAATTTCTGTAGTCTTATCATCTGTGAATTTTCAGTTATGAATAATGCTTACCAGTTGAAACAATGAGATTATTGATGTATAAAGAAAACTCTTTAATTCATCCTGTTGTTTGACTAAGCATTGACAGAAGCTACAAGATATACATGAGTGATGAAGTTTGGGCATCTAAGTCTTGAAAAAATTAGCCAAGCTTTTGCAAGAATTTATCATATGCCTTAGAGAAACTTAATGAATGTGATGGAGTTTTACATGCTTCACATGAGACTTGGCCAGAACTTTTCCCTCTGATGGGAATTTCATTTCATTCTTCTCCTTCCCTCAGACAGAAGTCATTATGTGTTGTGATTTACCATTGATAGTATTAATTTGCTGGCTTTAGCATCCATTAATACAATGAACTAGATGCTAAAAAGTGAAACTTGAGAAAAATGTGAAGTGAGATTTTAGAACACCTTCCAAATACTTAGAAAAAAATATTTTCTGAACTTAAAAAATAATTTATGATTTTATTAATATAGGGACAAGTCACTACTCCATTTTCTGTGATGTGTTTAAGACAGCGTTGAGGAATGCCCAACAGTTCTAAGGTTTATACAGTAATAACATTTAATTTTCAACATGATCGGTCTGTCAACATTACCATATGTAAATGCAACCATAGTTTTTAATAATGGCAACTAGACTTGGAGCTCTCTAAAAATTTGAGTTGTGTGGGAAAAAAATTCCATGTACTCATCTGGTTATATTGCCACTAATCTTCAATTATTGTTAAACCCAAACCCGAATTTAAAAAAGATTTCTGAAAGTCCCGACAATAATTTGACTTGCTGTATCAGTATCTGGAGATACTAGTCGTGATACACAGACTAATTGTGCCAGAAAATGGCCTTAAATAATCCAATGGAGCAAGAGTTTATTTTAACTGATAAACAGCTATCCAAAATAAAAGAAAATTTCCTATTCTTCAGCCCATTTACTCATACTGGGTTTATGTCTTCCCCTTCAATCTGCAATATGTCGAGTTCTAATCTGAGATTTTCCCCAGGTGGTATGTTTAGAATACAATTTTAAAATTGATAGCCTATTGATTTTCTTTTGATTTCTTGAGGATAGAGAAGGAATGTTTCCTTACTAGGTATCCTGTTACATTGTCTTTTTACCCTACAATATGTTATATCTCTCTCTTTGCTGTAATTAGTGAGCTGAGAATAATGCAGTTTATCGAAATTGCTGTACTTGGGTCATCTGTGAATTTCTTTTTATGTTTGATAATAGTAAACTTTCTGTTAGTAAATCCATGATAATGACTGTAATGTTTCTATGAACAAGGTAAGTGACATGGTGATGTGTCAGTATTAGATATTGCACAACTACAAGTTATTGTTTATAATTACACATATAAATTTAAATATATATACACAGATGTTATTGCACAGACTGTTTTCTTACTTCAGGAGCTATTACAGAATTGGTTAATTCAGGTCTGATGCAGCTGGAGATAATTTCTTTAAAATAAATTCTAATTTCACATGTTCAGAATCATTCCATTTTAAAATACAGGAATTGGTAGGCAGTTCAAGATACGGGATAGAAGCTGTCATTTTATGGATCTGAGGAAGTGAAGTCCAAAGGTACTAAGACAGGAAAGAACAGAGGGCTAAGAGAAGGATGGAGCAAGAGCAGTTGACACACAGCAGAGAGGTAGAGGCTCCAGGGGGAGAGTTTCTTTTGTATGGACATTGCGGTGGGCAGAGAAGTGAATGTGAGCAAAAGAGGAGAAGGATTTAGGCTAGAAATACAGACTGAAATCAGAATAAAGAAAAAAACTTTGATAGCTAGTGACTTAATCTTTCAGGTGGTGAGAGTACTGCTGTTAAAAATACCAATAAAGAGGAAGAAGGGCTGTGAGGTGGAATATTTAAGAAAATATGGGGTTCCTTCAGTTGTGTCTTGTCACACTGTTTCTGTGGTCAAGCTTTCGAAGGAATGGGAGAAAAATGACCACATTTTTGCAATGGCAACTGATGCTGATAGAGTCAATTCTACATAATACAAACTGAGTCTTTTTTTGTAGGAATGTGTAGGTGGCTTTATGTGTAAGTGTAAAATAAATTAGAAATAGGAATTAAGGAAAAAAGCCAGATATTTATAAGGCACTATTTAATATTGAACTATTTAAAAAATATTGCAGACTGTTTGCTTATGCATATATGAATACAAGAAATGAATTTAATAGGCATTTTTTTTTCTATAAGATAAAAAGGATCTTAGAGAGTGGTGTTTTGCATTTGTATTTTTGTTGTGTGTGACGGGATGTGTCAGGGAAAGAGTGTGCTGTCTGTGATTTACCAAAGGAAAGCTTTCTTTCTCAATGCTTGTACAGATGGCTAACTGCTACCAAAGGTTTCTGCAACACTGCTTACAAGTTGCTGGAAGGTTAGTGTGAAAATACTACAGCCTGATTCTATAGCAAGGATGGTTACTGTTACCAGGATTTATTAAATCTTGTCCTCCTAGTGAACAGTAGCTCTCAAGCACTTCTACGGGTAGTCCACAGGAAGCAGTTCCAGTCACAGCACCTTTAAAATGTTTTCTATCAAAATGCATTTTTTACATTGTTTGGACATGGTTCATTTAAAGTATTGCAAGAGTGCATGAAATAATCTATTGCTTGTAGTTGAAGCTGGTAAGAAGAATCTAAATTATTTAAAATGTTTGTCTGCAATAAATACGTAATTGCCACTGTTCTCTGAAGAAAGCTTTCGTCATTTTAAGCAGTTAGGAAGGAGTATCACTGAAGAGTAGCTTGGTTAAATAATTTTAGGACATGCTTTGTGGATTGAGACTTACATAATGTAAAGAAGGTTGCCAGCCTAATGCTTGCCTCATCCTGCTAATTTCTTAGTTTTGTAACTGTTTTGTAAAAATCCATTCTGTCTTTACAAAGAAGAGAACTTACCATGGTTTCCCGTGACTGTTAGCCTCCACATGACGTTCCACAGGTGTGCAGTTTACCTACACTGTGCAGTTGCAATGTGAATTAGGTGATGCTTGCTTTCTGAAATGATTATGTAAGTGAAGGAAAATAAAATAGCCTGATGAAGTACCACTATTCTTCTTCAAATTAAAACATTGAAAGACTTTTAACTAAGATAGGTTTCAGATATAATGAAAATCACATTTTAATTAACAAAATCCAATACTTAGTGCAAAATGTTCAAAATCCTTCAGATATTTTAAGCTTTGTGTGTTAAATATTTTAACACAATAACCAGCATAACAGCTAATGTTTTGGTGGAGAAGGTGTTTTTGTGAACAAAGACATCAGTTCATATCTTACAAGGTACATCAGAGGTATACTTCATTGAACTAAAAGATAAAAATGCAAATCACAAAGACTTGACTCTGGACATACACTTCCGTACTTAGAACTATGGTACTAAGAAATACTACTCCCCTACTACTAGTCAAATAATAAACCATCTATTTACTTTCTGTTGCAGCAAAATATAATACACTCTACAGATGGAGTATTTTTATGTTAGTTTTAAAAATCCGGTATTAATATTAAATATTAATGGTGAAAAGCTAGAAAGACGCATAAGTCATGCACTTGGTTCCTAATGAAATAGAATGTTTTACAATGACTGTTCCTAGGTCCTTCAGGTATTTTAGAATGTGCTTAAGTTTGTGTTTAATATGTATAAATCTAGAAGCTTGTTGTATATTCTTTTATATTTTTCTGAATCAGAGTCCAAAATGGAGAAAAGGAATTTATTTATTTATTTTTAAACTATAAAATGATAATTCTTTTTTCCGTTCACAAATAGCATGTGTTTGAAAAAATTCTTTTGGCTGCTTATGTCTTACCTAGGTGATTTTCTCATATCATAAATATATCTCACATGTATTTATGCCAGTTAGTTAAAGTCACTAAAACTTTTCTCTTCCCATTCATTCTGTAAACGTTTGCTCTTACTAATAAATTTTAGTTGAATTGCCTACCTTCAAGCTGTATATTTATGGCAGGATACATAATAATAATAGTAGTGGTATCACTGATGATGTTAATAGTAAGAATTGTGAAGGAGTTTCACTTTCTTAAGTATTCTGATTGTCATACTAGCCTTTGATTGAAGAATAAGTATCAAACTAATTCTATTGCATATAGAAAATAATTGTTTCCAGTACAAAGGTTGTAACATTTATTGATGGCAGCGTCAGCTGCCTTTTACGTGGTGGTCCAACTACTTTGATTTTGCATTTACTTCAAAAAGTATCACAAGTTTTTTCCAAAAAAAAATATCACTGTGAGTACTTTAGTAGACAGGAACATGCCAGTTTTGTGTTGGTCCTGGGAGCCTTCTTCAACAGAAAGACATTTAGTTTTGTTTTAGAGAGAATCCGTCTGTCACTTTTTCAAGGTGGGAGCAGGAAGTGACATAACTGCCAGCTACAAGCCAGTCAAATGAGAAATGAATTAAAAATAGTAAAAACCATCATCACCACCACCACCACCACCAAGAAGAATGAAAGATCCTCCAGATTATTTATTAAAGCAACAGTTTTTGTGTTTCTGGTGGTTTTTTTTTTTAATTGAATCATTTGAGGAAATAGGGGTAGAAATTATTTTCAGAACATACCTGCTCATGTTGTCTGGTATGATACCTCCAAGTATTTCCACCCTTCAGTGTCTAGAAGCCTGTCTTCTGTTTTTTCAGGCAGTGATACTGTTGAGCATAATGTTACTCCACAACTTTTTACTCAAAAGTGTGTTTTAAAAGTTTGAAAACTTCCAAAAAATTCTACTTTATTTCTAATACCTGCCTGGGTTTATTAATTCTTTTACAGTACTTCTGTTAAAATCAAGTGGAAACTGATCGCAGATTACTGAAAGACAGAAATTGTGTCCCATTTAGGTGTGATTTATTTTGTCTTTTAATATTGTATTCCATCATAGAATACATTTTATTTCTTGATGTATTTTCTTCCTTAATGCTTCAGTGCTTACTTATTTTCTCTCAAGGCACTGGATGTCTTGGTTTTTAACAGCAAAATTTTGGTTTTAACAGTCATTTCTTATTGGTCTGTTGCAACAGGGCTTGAATGTGAAAAGATTTTGTGCATTAAAGGGAGAGAAAATCCACTGTAGCTTGTCTTTATGTTACAAATTTCAATTTTAAAAGTTAAAAATATTACTGTAGGCTTCTATGCACGTTTCCAGTATGCAGAAGTGTCTTCATTGTTTTTTTTACTGTTCGTTGTGACCAATCATGGACTCTCTAAATGAAACATACAATTTCAAATATGTTTGGGGTTTTTTCAGAGTTTGTATATAAGTGTGTATATGCATGTTGTTTGAAAAGGGAGCATTCAGATGGTATTTTGGATAAAAACTATAATTAAAGGCAGCTGCATAAAATTACAATTTCTATGTTGAATTTTTTTTCCTTCTTTCCATTCCATCCTCCATTAGATGGCAGTGTTGTGAATATGCAGCATATCAATGTTGACATACTGAAAGGAAAACAAGCATTTTTAACATAGATGGTTTTTCGTTATGTATCTTATGAATTTCAAGAGGAAGAAGGGTGAACTAGAAATGATAGATGGAAATAGTAGATAAAGAAATTTGCATTCAGTGCACAGAAACCTAGCTAGTAGGAAAGTTGCATTCCGTCTTTTGTGTGTTTCAGCTTGTTTGAAAAAAATGTAATGAAACTAGTTGTAGTAAACCATAAAGCCAGGCCATGCATTTACCAGGTTTTTGTATACATCTCTTCTTACCTGAAAGAAAATACTGTCTCAGTTTTGTGCTTTAACAGAGTTATTTAGCTATAGCAAAGTTCTTTCAAAGTTTTTTAATGTAACACTATGTTTTAGCCAATCAATTTGCTTTAAATTTGAAAAAAATTTGCTAAGGTTTTTGTGGCAAGGTTTTACTAGTGTAGGGTTGCTTCAGCAGTTGCTAATATCAGAACAGATCAGGAACACTCCACTCACTGGACAGAACCAAATCCAACTGACTCCAAAATGAACCTACTGCTGCCTGAAGCTGAGCCTGTCAGCGACTCTGGTGGCATTCATGTGATAGCAAATTTAGAAAGAATAAAAATCACTCTGAAGCAGCTGTGAGAGAAAGGAGTGAGGAAAATGTGAAAGAAGCATCCCTGCAGACATCAGTCAGGAGTGAAGTAAAGCCTGAAAAAATAGGGTGAGGGAAGGGTTTTAGTTTTTTTCTTATTTCTCACTGTCATAATCTCTTATTAATTGGAATTAAATTAATATAATTTCTTCAAGAGAAGTCAAAGATGGTAACTGGTCAGTGATCTGCTTGTCCTTATCTCAACCTCTGATATTTTTCATCTTATTTTCTCCCCCTGTCCTGCTGAGGAGGGGAAATGGGAGAGCAAGTTGATGGACACCTGGCAGTCAACCAGGGTTAACCCACTATAATAGTTTATGTGCGGTAGACATATTGGTTTACTTAATGTAGTCTCCTACTGTTAAGTATTTTTGAGTATTGAGTACAGTGACTAGTCTGAAAATTGACTCAGCATCTACAGTATTTCACATGGAGGCTCCTTTGAATTTTCATGACTATTAAGATTCTATTCAAATAGATCTAAAATGTTCCACTCACATGCGTAAGAAACAACGCAAAAATTCTTTGGAGGATTAAAATCAGGGATTAGATTAAAGTTGATGAGGAAAGTACTACATGAGATTTTAGGGTCTGCACTGTACAGTGGATCAGATTACATGGATATAGCACACCCTTCCTTATTATGACCTTAGACATAATACTCCCCTCTCTTGCTTCCTTTTTACTCTTTGTAGGAAAATAAATGGGCAAAACTGTAACTTGATGTGGTACTTGTATGCATTTATGTTTTCAAGAGTTAAGTGCTGGGACTGTAAATGCCTATAAAGACCTTTGGGTCAACAGGATACTATATGAGTTATTTTTAAAAGTAAAATTGTGATGTCACTTAAGATATGTGCAGTCGCTGGGTTCAGCATGGTAGTTTGCTTAAAATTATCAAAAACAGCTAATAGAGCAGAAAGAAATGCAGTAGTTTCTCTTTTGTTTTAACCCACAGGAGGTGATGAAACAATGGAGTGGTACTTTTGGGAATCCTAGTGTGACACATTTGTTCAGATAGTGTTTTCTCTTGAATAATCCTTTCCTCTTGAAAATTAGGGGAAAGGGAAAAAGGAAATACTGATTAAAGTAGAATTCGGTTTTACATGTGGAATTTTTGTTCTGGACTTTTTAAACTGCAAACAGTGGCATATTCCAGTACTTGTCACTTACAAATTTCTTCTTTTCTTGCAGTGCACTTGTAGGAGAGACATGGTGTCAATATCCATGGATGTCTTTGTGAGGAAGTTTCAACCAGACAGGTACCAGCTGTGGAAACAGGGCAAGGATTTATATACCATTGATCATACAAAACCAACTCCTGAATCAACACCTGAAGTAAAGATCTGGCTACAGAGAAGAAGGAAGATACAGAACGTTCCCAAGAGGTATTTATGTTTCTTTACCGACTATTTAATTGTCTTTAATATGATGGCAATGTCCTTTTTGTTTCCTTTTGGCCACTTCCTCTGATGTTGTCTTAGTTTTGACCACAACAGATTTTATTTTCTCATAGTAGCAGTGAGGCAGTGAGGGGGTGCGGCTTGGAGCTGTGTGGGTGTGCCTACATTGTTCTCTACCACACACATCACTGCAGGGGGACAGAAGTAAGGGATTCTCATTTCTGAGAAGGGAGGGGGTGTGGTGTGCGCCCGAGGCCTGGGGGCCATAATGTCCTTTTGTTTTGGAAATCCTCATGGCTCTGGGTCAGATTGATTGGAGTCAATGAGCATTTTGTTTGTAGTCACTCGCTTATATAAACTGTTATTATTAGTATTGTTGCTATTAATTTTCTTATCTCATTGCTGTTTTCAGTAAATTGTTATCTCAACCCATAATCTCTGTCTTTTCTCTCTCTCTCTCTCTCTCTCTCTCTCTCTCTCTCTCTCTCTCTCTCTCTGTCTCTCTTCACTGGAGGGGCTGGAGGGAGGGGAATGGCTGCATGGATTTTAACTTCCAGATGGGCTTAAACCATGTCACATGTTTTCTTTTAATTCATTTACTTTAGACGAAAATGGTTCTTCTTTTTTCTGCGTTAAGATGGACTTGGGCACAAGGCAGTCTTTTTTTAGAGTGATTGTGAAAAATTAATTTAGCTTATAAGTTGTGTGTACCTAAAGTTAATAATTATGGGGAACAACCAAATGGATTCAAGTGTTGCATTTAAAATCTCTCTTTAGTGAAAGTTATTCCAGTAAAATTTTTGAGGAGTGAATGGTTGCCATTGTTTCTAGCGATCACTGCAACCAAAAAACAAGGGAGAAGACTCCTAAGAACTGAGGGAAAGGTTAAACAGGAAAATCTTATAAAGCTGTGGCAGAATCCCACCAGCTGTTCGAAGTCGCTAGTAATAGTCTTAGCCTTCACTGCCATTTAACTTTAAGGAGATACTGCTGCATATTTGTAGCACTCCCGCAGTGCTGCAGCCAAAACCTGTCTTTGTCTACCACAGGTCGGTGGCAGATCATAATAAGGTCTAAATTTGGTGGTGCTGACACCACTAAGAAAATTAGGAGAATAAAGTTTCTCAACTTGTCACTGAAGCCATAAAAGCTTTGATGTATTAAAGCAGTTTCATAGCTATTTTCTTGAGATGCATTATGGTTTTTGTTTGCATTGCACAAACATTTTTTGTACAGTTTCCTGTCTTACTTAACAGGATCTTTATGGATTTTCTTCTTCATTATCTAACAAAGATCTACTTAATTTCTAGCCAAAGGTGGGCAGTTTTATTGGTATCTACTTACCTGTGTAGTGCAGTTTTTTGAGTTGGAGATAATACTGATTTTTTTAAGATCTTTTTCCTTCTTCGAATAATTTTACGGCGTAGTTGCTTTTTTAACTTGGTCTTAAACCAAACTTCCTCATTTTCTTTGTAAGTTAATGTATTTCTTGAGGAAAGGATAGGAAAGTCAACCTGACAAGTAAAGGACCAAGTGGCACTGTAGTGAAACATTGTTACTGAAAATATAACACCAAATTCGTTCTGGGCAGGGGTAGTTTGTGAGATAGAATCACTTCTTGAAGACAACCAGTGAAGCGGCTGAACAGCCAATTTGTTAGTACATGTATAATACTAACCTGGACTCACGGAGAGAGTAACTGTGTTGTTTAACTTGGTGAATGCCGTTTTTCCCTGTAGCAGGTTTCCCTGCATCTGTTGTACAGTGTAAATGCAAATTCCCACTTTTACCAGCAGTGATTCATTCGGTAGTACCCTTATGGGTAGCTGGTTCTGAGTAAAAACGAAGATTTTCTAATAATTGCATTGAAAGTTTTATCACAGGAACACATGGGCTGATTTATGCACTTTGCTAAGCTAATAAACACAATTCCAGTTTAAATCTTGTTTAAATCTTGAGTCGTCTTTTGCTCAGGCATGGTAACAGTGTACATTGCAGAGGGCAAAATGTTTATTCAGCTTCATTTCTAGTGTAATGTGTCAGTTGAAATTATCATTTTGATTATGGGAATAATACAAGTTCCAGCAAAGTGAAAATAAAAATACCATTTATGGGAATCTTCATGAATATAGTGACAGGGAGAGCTTAACTCTAACATTTATGGCTGAAATATGTTGCTGCTATATAACATCTAATGACTGCATGTAAATAGTAATGATACTTTCTGTTATTTACAATGTGAACTGATGGTTGTCTCATACTTTAGCAAATTTTCTGGAAATTACTATTTTATAAAGAGTGTGTTGAAAGCTATGCATTTGTAGACACAGAATAAAATTTAAGGGGTAGCAAAATGTGTTTCTGGAGATGTGTAGAATCAAAGATGCAAGACCTTTGTAAAACTCACTTTAAACTGTAAAATTCACCTGCGATAGTTGTGCTTTTATCTCTAATGTATTAGGAGCTTTGAAATCTGCTGTATGATGACAATAAAATCTCCTCTTGTGTTACACAGTTGAATTTGAAACTGGACTAATTTTCTATTATATTTATTCTGAGCACATAGATTATGAACCTATTTCCAATGGGTTTGCCATTTCTCCTGCCTTAAGCTTTCCCTTACACTTCTGAGGGTGCAAAAACTTACGCTGAATCTTTAATTTCAACTTTATTTTAAAAAAAATATATATCTATTGCTTGATATTGTAGCCTTTCAAAATATATGGTGATCATAATTTTAAACTTTTTCAGATGCTTGTTGATTGTGTTAAAACTCACTTGAAAACTTCCAAATAGATCAGCTTTTACAAGAGTATTCAGACTAGTGTTTTATTAGCATTAGTGTTTGGAAATATCACCTGATTTTACTACTACTGAAAGAGTTTTGTCTTAATTACTCTTGTAGGGATAGTTCTTTTTTGGGTTCAAAAGAATGATTTATTAAAAAGCTTATTTGGGTGCTAGTTAAGTAATAGTTACTTAAAGACTGTTTTACTTTTAGAATTTAACAACTTTGCCATGGAATGGTGATGAAAGATTAGAAGATTAAATCCAATCAATTGTTAATCTATCACTTAATAAATTGTAGCACTATCTCAACACAAAAAGATGAAAAATTGTCAGTTTTTTACCACTTTAAGCAGGTGAAAGGGACATATATTGGTAGATGTTTTATCTTATCCAAGACGGACTTTCTACTCTGACAGCAATATCTCCTATAACAGCTTCCAGCACACCAGATCTCGATCTAAAAAGCTTAAAACTCCAGAGGACAAGAGAGTATCTGCTATGGTAGCTGATACAGAAATCATAGTGACTGAAGCAGCTACTGATGGCTTCAAGGTCAATGAAGAACCTGAAAAAAAAGTGAGAATGGTAAACACAGGACTGCCTTCTGGGGAAGAGGAAGACAGTAGTAGAATGCATCTGGATCAACATTTATTGGATCATGTCAAGGTTGCAGGTGAGATAAGGACTGATTATGTTTTACATGTAAGTTATAGCCTGTTTATACTCTAATGCCACAAATTAGTGGATGTTAAACTAAAGTATTATCCCAGAGTAGCATACTAAAATACTTACATAAAGAGTTATTTATGCAGAGAAGATTGATATTCAGTAAGAAAGAGAAAAGACCAGAGTTAATATTCTGAGCTGAGAGTAATACCACCTGAACTCTTTTAATGAACTGTTTTTTAAAGGAGCAAAAAGAATGAGGTTTTGTAAATTTTAGTTCTTGAAGGGACTCACATGTGTTAAAGTAAAATGTTTTTGATATGCAAATGGTGCAGAATGTCTTAACACTATTCAAACAGTACAGAATGTATCTGCTTGCGAGTATGCTACGTGTATTTACATAATGAACCTGCAGATTAGAAGTGTTCTATACCTATACCTGTATTTTTGTTCTATACACAAAAATGCTCTATTTTGAGACTCCAGATTTCTTTTCCTTTCCTCTGGAGCTGTCTGACAGTGCAAGTTGTAAAGTTCTTGCAAGGCAAAGATTTTTTCTTCCCTCCACAACCATTTTTATACTCATATACTTGGTCTATTCTGGACTTAATTTATTCTCCTTCACGTTCCATTGTATAGTTCCTCATTCCTGTTCATAAGGCAAACTGCAATTTTAACTTCACGTTTAGGAGTGGTCCCATTTTGTTTTATATTGCTACTGAAAATTTACTTTCAAATTGCATATAGAGAGTATTTTCATTATTGTGAATATTAATGGTTCTGTTAATGCTTATTTGGAGGTGATAACCACCATGATTGATTCACATAAAGAGAACAAGATGTTGCAATATGGAGGGTTAAAAATTCCTCTGCACAAATTATCTGGTGCTCTGTCAAAGCATTTCCAGGTTTGTTCTGTTAATACTTTTTTTTTAAAGGTGCTATTGCTTGACATCTTCCCACAACTTTTAATAGAGGTTTGGAATGTTCGTGACCACAGAGAAAATAGTATTTAGTTATCACCCATTCTGTGTTTATTGGCAAGAGGAGGAAAAGCAGAGAAGAGTGGAGAGCTGCCCTCTCTCCTTTGTCCTCTTAAAGGGTGGTGCCCGGACCTTTGTAGGGAAAAGGATGTTTTTAGATATGATAGGAGTTCCAGTACTCATTTTGAAGAAGGTAGTTTGTTCTGCATTGTTCTGTGTGGCTAGTATGTTCGTTATACTCGGTTGAGGCAGTGCTGTTTGTGCCCAGAGATTACATTTTAGTATTGTCTTTGTATTACTAAATTCTGTATTCATTTGACCTGAAAAGGAAATTTTTCAGAAAAAACAAGTTCAGGTAACCTTTGTAAGAAAAGAATGGCAAGGGACTTAACAGAAAATGTTTTCTTTAATATTGTGGATGTGCTGTTGAATCAGAAATCACTGCAGTGTGTGCCGGAGTTCTTCAGGAATATGTTTTTTGAGTGACCTCTCTAGCCTGTTGTTCTGTCTTTCCAGTGCAAGCATCAGCAGAGGAAGAATTTTTGTAAAGTAAAATCCACACACTTTCACTCTTCAGTATCGCTGGAATATACAATTATGCTAATTTTTTAAAAACAAAATTATGCTGATTGCTTTTTATTTTTAGACTGATGCTGTTGTTTTAAAAATATTCTTGGTATCTATTTGAAATATGTCTTTGTAATTATAAACCATTAATCTTTGGTTATTTTCATTTATAAACAGACATAATAGGTATAAAATGCAGGGTATCAGGTTCAATATACCAGCCTTTTATATTTTTTCCGTTGACTCAAAGTGCATATGGGCAATATGGGTAAAGAGTAGGAAGCTACATGAATATTGATTATTTTGAATTAATGAAGACCTGTAATAATTCAAATGCAAAATACTGATTAAATGATCAAAACTATATTTCATACTCCAAACTCAAACCATTTACTTATAATTTATTCATTGATAGAACCTATGCTCCACATTTGTGTATGCCCCTCCACCAAATGCTTTTCTGTATGATTTCTAAATGAGGAACTGTGCTTTGAATTTGAATAATTTAGATTGCTGTGAAATTCAATATGGTAATGTAAAGTGGGATTTATTAACAAATCATATTCTTGATTTATAGGAAGCATCCCTTCAGACTCAATTTTGGGCCCTGTTCCTGTACTAGAGAAAAAAGAAATGGAAGATGAGGACAAGATAGATTCCAGTCATTCTTCCTTTACACTTGAAGATTCTGTGGCCAGCAACCCTGCTTCTGATAGCTGTAGAAACGAAGAGAATTTGAAACCTCATAATCAATATGTTTCATCCATACTATACCATAAAGCAGAGGGACAAACTCATGAAGCAGAAAATCCAGATAGAGAGGAAAGTGTCTCCACAGAGGGCAGTATCAGCAATGTAGAAAGTTCTGGAAGTGGTTTGGAACACGGAGAAGTGCCCATTGTAAAAAAGGATGAAGAAGATGGCATGGAAACATCTTGTGTATGTGAAGCATATTGCATCATAATAGTAATATATTCTTGATTTAATGAAATATGAATGAGCATTTTTCTAATGAGACCTGATATCCATATTAAAGGCTTTAAGAATATGCATGATTTTAATCAGATGATAATTTGAACATGTTTTGAAGTGTTCAGGCAGGAGTGGCAATTTTGATCCGAAAGCAGACTGTTTCTGGAGTTTGCTTGTTGACATATTTTTCCCTGTTATTTTATATGTCTAGTAATTTCACTTTATATTTGTGAATCTGAAGTGTCAGCAACTATTCTCAAAGATATTCCCGCCTTCACTTCCTGCCAATGAGCAGAGCTGTGAGCTTCACCTGCTCACCTACTTACTATTCTTGGATTTTGGAAATGAACTAAAATATGCAAAGGAAACACTTGAAGGAAAAGATACCGCTATTGAAAGGAATATGTATTTTTAATTTTTAAATAGTAGGTTTTAGTAATGTTTTCTCTTTGGGCCACCTACAGACATATAGCCTTTTTTTTACTCTTCCTATTGTGCTAGGACACATGGTCGTATTTGACCTTGGGATGCAAAATGAAAAATTAAGCTGTGGTGGTTGTCACAGCAGCTTTCTGAGTGGTGAGCTGAATGTCAGTTTGGCAGAGAGAAAACAGGAAATCCACTGCCAAGTTGCCATACTTCATGGGGAATATATTTTAGAAGCCAAACTAAAAATCATGCTGACCCCTTCCACATACGTGAACTGTGCCCTAATGATTTTTTTCAATGTTGTGAGTTTTAATAATCTTGGTTCCAGTCTTTCCATTGTAATAAGGAGCAGTATAAACATCTCAGTGTTTTAATTAACATATATTAGAGATTATATTTATCTCTTCCTGTGCCTTTCAGCCATTTATATATTAGGTTTCAGATTTTCTGCAGTATTATTGCATACTCTTTCTTTCTATTTTAAGTGAAGAAATGTACTGTACAAATGCAATTTAAAAAGCCTGACAGTTCCCTTTTGTACTTAATCGCTAACTGTTTTATACTATAAAACTGTCCTGTGCATTAAGAACATCATCTGCCCTCTGCTTATCATGGTAAATGTAATGTTTTGTAATTTACTTCAAGGGGCGTGTGTACAATCTGCTAGGTTAGATTCAGGGTCTTGAGGCGTAGAATGCTGTGGTCCATAAGAATTGTGTGAAGCTGAGTCCTTCCCACACCTCTGCCATTGTCCTTGTCCTTCCTCTGGTCCTGAACCTCCAGACACCAGCTACATCAGTAGCTTGTTTACATTGGGATTCCCCCAGTGGCACTTCAAGACTTTGAAGTGTTGGCATTAGTTCTTGAAGCTTGAATAACTTTAAGCTGAATGTACATAGGGGTGTTTGAGGGAGGAAGGAATTTCTTCGTATACTAAATCAACATGTTAATCGTATATCAGGACTCTCGGTTTCTTATCTGAACCAGATCTTCGTTTTTTATTCCTGAGGAATTTTGGAGTCTCTCACAAATGAGGCTGGTGGGCTTCAGCTTCATTTTTCTAGCCACAGTTAGTGGCTGTTTTGTACTTCAGGTCTGCAGAATTATTTGGGCTGATCTTCCTCTCAAACATCACTTCCGCAAAACAGGATTTATGCTCTGTAAGTTGGGAAGGGCTGCAGTAACTTATACCTAAAGTGAATTGTGTATGACAAGGATTGCACTTTTTAAATTGAAATATATGTCCTTAATTAGAGACAAGTGCTGTATTGGTACACTAAAGGTCCTTCAGGTATACTGTGGTGTTATTTACAGATTTGACATCTGTGCTCGTTTACAGAAGAATAAGTACAGTTTGTTAAGAATAAACTGTATAGAAGAGTAATACAGTTTTTGTTTCTTGTAATTAATTATGCAGAATTACATACTAAATTAGTTGCGTTTTTTCCTTTCAGTCAGAGGAAGTTGAAAGAAAGAAAATATCTAAGAGTTGGCGTCATCCACTACATAAACCCCCGGCTAGATCTCCAATGACTTTGGTTAAACAGCAAGCAATTAGTGATGAAGGTGAGTGGACTATTTAATATATTTTTCTGATGATAATTTTATGGTTTTATGAGACCATATATATAGGCATTTAGAAAGTCACTGCCTTGTGCAGACAGGCTACAAAAATCTAAGAAATGTACCCAACATAGGGATTTCCTTCTCTGAAGTAAATACAAAAAGTAAATCTACTTTACCCAGAAATCACGTATACAGCCACCCAAAGTTGATGAATAAAGCTACTATATTCTATTAAATGTGACTTGTGAAACTTATGGAAACATGCATCAAAAGTATAGATCAAAATAGAATACAAACACATTCGTTTTTCACATCACTGTACCATTTTAGTTTTGTAAAGCACAAAATTTTCTGGTCCTGTTTTCCAGAATCTCTTCAGTTAGCAGAACGGGAGATTAGTTCTCACACTCCTTTAGACAGTTTGATAATCTGGAGCTGATGCCATGTCTGTGACTACGGGTCTGATTCCAGCATTGTTGCATACTTCAGTGTTTACCTGTAATTTTTACCTGACTTTTTTTCTCCCTCAGTTACTTGTCATTAACAGTAGCTGTTTCTTACAGCTGCAGATAAATTTTCTTGACTTCAGAGAGCATGCCTGTTAATTGATTTTTCTTCTTGTAACTAAGCAATATTATACTTTCAGTTGGCGAGTTAGGCATTGTTGAACTGACTGCTATAAGTTCAATTGACCTCTCATCAATACATCTCCCTCCTTGTTTCAACCCTGAAGTAATTGATTGTGTCTTCTCTCTCAGTAGTTTTGGAAAGCTGTACTCTCTCTTTCAGTTTTGATCTGAGCCACAGCTTTGCCAGGCATGATACTTCAATTAGCTGTTAAGCATCTTTCTGAAAATTAAAGACAGCTTAGACCCATGATCTGTATCATATATGAGTATGTTTGGATACCTTGAGGGCTAGACAGAAAATGTTATGGTAATTTACAGGATGATATTAATACTAAGTTTCATCTAGTAAAGTAATTAAAGATTTAATACGTGGCAGGTTGCAGTAAAAATGCTCTTTTTTTAATTAGAGATTATATTCCTTTTGCCTGCTGATGCTTTTTCAACATTATGGTTGAAACATACTGTGAATTTCCTATTTAAGCGTGGATTGTGTATGATATAATCTGGCTAGATGATGATATGATGACAGTTTTGAGTCAAGGATTTTTCTAATACCGAAACATTTTCTATCTCATCCAGTAGTTTGCCAGCTTCCTGGTGTATTAATTTTATGTGAAAGTAGCAACATCCTGACAAGAAATGGTATACCTTAAAGTCTTTCCTCTTTGCATGATGATTGTCTTCCTGATAGATAAGGATGTATTTTTGTTAGGAAACTAAGAGCTGTCTTAGAATCGGTAGTCATTAAGAACATGTCTGCTTACTGATTGAAGGAAGTAATTAAGAGTTGTATTGGACATGGCAGTTACTGCTATTTCTTAGCTGGAACTGGAATTGTTATTATTTTCATGCATTTGTTTCTCATTGTAATCTAATTTATCAGCTGGTTTTTGTAAGAGCACCAGAAGAGAAACAGTAGCATTTGGGTGAGCAGAATGTTTACATCCAAGACAAAGACTGAAGAACTGCTGAGGGAGGCTGGGTAACTGTAGCCTCATCAAGTTGCCTGACACATGCTGGCATGCAGTTAAACATGTGTGGCTTGATGATTTTCTGATTTTGTTCAAGTTTGTGTCAGATACTAGGAAAGTAATCAGCATCTATGTGCTAATGGCTGTGTTTGTCTTTATGAAGGTGCTTCGTCCATATTCCAGAGTTAGTAGAAATGTAATTCAGCATTTATACTTACTCAGTTCTTGTTCTCTGTGTTTTTGAGCAAAAATGCTGCTGGCTGAGACTATGGTAGAATAGTCTCTTGGTACAGTAATTTCTGAGTTAATCTATTCTTTTACAAGGGGAATTTATGTATTGTACATTAGTTTATATTTTAATTTTTATGGGTCCAGTGAGATAATAACTGCAAACAAAACGAAGGAAGAAGATGCGGGCTAGTGCTGTTGTGAAAAGTTAGGAAACTGAGGCTTTATATTTCATCTGCAACTCGTATCACTTTCCACAAGTTGGATAGTCTGTAGCCATTTCTAATATAGATAATATATATTCAAATTAATATATTTAAAGTCTTTCAGATACTAGGGTTCTATTAAGTTTCTGTGAACAGAGGTGATCAGAGGCTGTTAATATGTAGGTAGCATTCTTTGACACTGTCAGCCGTTTCAGAATCATAATTTTGCAAATAGAATACTATCATATTGAACAGCATGCTTAAATCTTAGCAGAGACTTTCTGAATTCACTTTTAATACAGAGTTCTTTGTCAGAAATTTATTTTTTTCACAAGACCACTCGGACATTTGAGTTTTGTGCTTTCTTTTTATCACTATATATACTTACATGTGTGTGTATTTCTTTATGGAGAATATTTGGGTTAATTGTTTATTTGTTGTCTATTGGTGTTATTTTTTTTCACTTGCCCTGAAGCCTTTCCCTGTGTATGTCTGACTTCTCATGGAATTAATGCCTAAAGGACATACACTGAGAAATACTAGGGACTGGGGAATCAGTCCTAGAAATCATAACTCAAGCTGCCAGTTCAAGAAAATAAGTGCAGCAGTACAGTGTGGGCTGTATGTCACACTCAACATGCTAACAATTTTTATGTAATGAACCTTGGTCTTATACTCAGTGCAGTGTATTAACTTGTGGTAGTAATATTCTGTTGTATTTAATACAGTTGTATTTCTGCTCACTTAAGCAATAAAAAAGCAAATTCAGCAGAAGGAGCAAGCATACTAACTTTGCATGCACATTGATTGGTCCCAGAGATTTCTTTCCAGCACTATTTGGTCACGCAACATTAGAAACTGTTTTTAGATTCAAGTTGACTAAAATTTCCCATTGCCCTAAATGATGTAATTATAGCATATAGACTGAATTCGGTATGGGGCTCTTTGTATATGTTTTTTAGCATTTTAAGTGTGATTCAGAATTTTGTTTTTATTAGTTTGTAAGATACGGAAACAGAAAGAGAGAACTTCTGTAAATCAAACAGTGGCTTCTGCTATGACATAGTATAAAGCCTTGGTTTTTACATTCACTGTCAGCATCCTGTGAGATCTGCTTGATTTGATATTAGAAGTCAAACCACTTAAGGCTTGTTCAGTAACATCATAAATAGGCTAAGCCTGCTTAAATAGGGGAAAATTACGCTTGTAGATACAGTTACTATTCTTTTGTTTCAGAGCTTAAAATGGGAGATTTTGCTTGAAGAGTCTCACTTACTTCAGAAAGAAATGTTAACTTTTTTTCCTGGTGTTGCATGGGAAGTAGATAAGAATTTGCTAACCAATTGATAGAGGCATGTTTATATTTACCACATTAGTTTTACAATTTCCAGTATTGCTTTCCCTCCTATACTGTTTTGTTGAATGAAGTTTTATTTCTTTAAAATACTTTGCTTTTGTGTGAGTGTGGGTTAATCAAGTACATAATTTACTTTTTTCGTGTATCATCATCATTTAGCACTGAAGAGTCCAGCACTCTCTACCATATTAAAGGCTATCAGTGTGCTAGAAACACGTGCTTTCTGTCCTTTTCTCTGGTACCTAAATTACTTCGGTTTTGTTTAAATTCAATTTTCAAGGTGCGATTGCCGTAATTTCAGAAAAGTTCTGACACTTACGAAGTATGTGGTGTTCTAAAGACCCCAAGAAACCTTTTATAAAAATGTGGTATAATCTTTAGTCGGTATTTAGGAAAGAGGTGTGTTGAAAGGTCAAATAAAAGCTTTTCCTGAATTTCCAGTACTCTTGTCAACCTTGTGGGCCAGCAGCTGATCTCCAGAAATGGCAAGAACTGATGGCTTTGATTATTACCACTGGCAGCTCTTGTCCTCTGACATCTTTCATGAGTAGCAGTTATCTGCCTTTTAGTGGACAGTTAGAGGATCTAAGACTAGCCACTATTTTGATCAAGAGTGGAATACAAACCAGTTCTAACATTTATCTTCATTTGCTGGAAAGTGGTGTATGTTGTGATCATTGAAGAATCATGGTTCTCTAGGTGAACCTTGCAGCTCTAATTGTGCTGCTTTCTTAGCTTTAAAATATGGTATTTTACCTCATAAAGGACTGCATAGAGTTGCAGTCTTGTATAGAAAGGCATGTATAATTTCTCATTATCAGGTGTGCCAAAATGGAAATGGATTTCCTGCTGCATTAGTACAGCCTCTTAGCAGCCTTCTCAAGAGTAGCTGTGGAGTTGGTGGGCAAACTAGATGAGACGTTTACCAAGGAGACAGGTAACCCTTCTGTAGGGTGATCTTCTGGAGCTGAGTTTCTGTTTCTGTAGTTATGGTCCAAAGAGAAACACCAAAAACATATGACCGTATAATCCATAATAAAAGATGAATTCATTGAAGTATTGGTGCAGAGTATTGCCTAGTAAGTTACTCTAGTAGTAACTTTTGTTTTTCAAATTAAAAAAACACTAGCCCATAGAATTATCACTGCCTTTGTCAAAATCTGAAGCTGCTTTCTAAACCATTAGTATCGAAAGTGACTTAATTTTAATACCAAAGGGATTAAAGGGGTTTTGCTAACTGTCTTTTCGTGGCTGAGAAGTGTATGTAATATAGATTTTTTAATATACAAAATAATTACACTTAAGAAATTGGTTCTTGAAGAAGTTTAAATGCAATTGTCTAGTGTATGAAGCATTTATGGAATATTTGTTTTAGTGATCTGCAGGAACTGTAGCTTGAAGATATAAAATTATAATTCTCATTTGGGCATTGATTTGTCATGAGTTTGGATCTGTGACTGAGTCTGTTTTGCATCTTCCGTACTTATAACTTATATCCTTAACTTATGAAGAGGCCTTGGTTCAGTGAAGAACTTCTGGACAGTCTTAAATGAACACGTTCGAGCAACCTTGTTCCTGAAATTTCACTTATGTTTTGCCCAGAGGAACTTGGGCTGGAATAGCATATTGACATAAGTTAGATTTGTCCTGAGAGATACAAAATAACCATAAAATATGCTTTCCTCACTTGGTACTGGTTTTTCTCTTTAGTGTAGCATAAAACAGGAGTATGTTAGTGATTCTGCTTTTGTAATACTTCTGAAACACTCTAACAGCATAGTAATTGACTATTTATTTGACTGTATAGTATTTGGCAGTATGGTCAATGATGGTACTTTTTAATTTCCAGAATAAGGAAGTACCGCCAAGTAATTCTGTTGTATCTGAGAGACTAATTTTATTAGTAGGCAAGACATGTCTGATGACTGGGAGAAAGCTTTCTGTATTTTTCCACTTTTGTAGGGATGTGTACCCTGGAACACTGTGGTTTTTCGTTAGTAAATCAGTAAGCATGTATATGGATGGCAATATCAGTTCCTAAAAATTCCAATGTAATTTTATTTATTGATCAAGTTTTTTGTGGTAAGTCCATTGACCACAAGCAAATTATATTAGAATGCAAAATATGAATTTTGTTCATAAAAATGTGAAAAACTGCATGCAGAATGGGAATGGAGAAAGCAGTTGCTAATAAGTGCTATGAATTAAAGCTTTTCAATAGCCCAGATATCTGCTAATCTTCAGCTTGTAGTCTGGGCTTGTAATGGTTTTGTACTGACAGCTATGTTTTTTGCTGATGAGCTGTGCAGTAGATTCCAGCAGATCTTCTTTTGTTTCTGTTTTGATTTTGCTGAGATGCCTCTTTGAACAAATTTATAAATACAGGGGCTATTCTTTAAATTTACACAGTGCAAAGACAGATGAAATTACTGGGATTGCTGTAATATATACAATATATATAAACATCTATACAATAATGGAAAATATAATACCAATATGCTGTAAATATTTCATGTTGGCAGTTCATACAGATATAAGAACATCTCCCTTTCTGTGGCCTCCTGTCCACATTTTAAAAAAGTTGCCTGACTAGTGGGTCACCTTTACGTTTGGTTTTTGGGCATGGTAAGTAACTATTTCTGGAGGCACTAGATAGTTCATAGACTTTAGCATCAGTAAGAATGTGTTGCTTGTGCTTCAGCTTAGGTAGCCAGAATAAGTAGACGTCTTTGACAATTTGAACCTTAACTGCTAGCGCTAAATTTTTCATTCCATATGCACAAAAAAAGTTGTGCATATGGAATGCAGCTATTTAGGGAATTCTGTGAATGAAAAATTGACTTTTACTGCTTGTAATTATTGTGTGCCTTTACGATCTAGTGTTTCACATAGAGAATTATTTTGTTGCAGAAATTAGTAAGCGAACAAAAATGGTAATTTACAAAAATAACGATGCTGTAGTTCTGTAAAAGTAGTTTTACAGGTCATTTAAATGTAAACTGAATCTCTATGCTATGAGTCCTCAGAGCTTTCTATAAGTTAGTTTATCAGAATCATAGAAATGTAAATCAAATGTATTTTAGTTACTTTGCAATTTGTTAGAGAGAAAGATTGGGGTCAGGTACAGTCTGAGAGGGTCATTTTACATATTCCACATACTGAAAATGCAGTATAATAGAAATTTTACTTAGTTTAAGTTATGCTATGTCACTGTTTCTTTTGCTTGTTCTAATATGCTGTGTTAATTTCTCATCTTCTAACTTATGCACTACTGCTCACAAGTAAATACCCAGCAACCTGTGAAGCCCTGCTTTTCTCTCCTTTTTTCAAGTTCTTAGAACCTTTCAGTTTTTCGTATTCATCCAGAGTATCAGTGGGATCAGTGCTTTGTCTTGCTGTCCATGAAAAATCATGGTTAGGGTTTTCCCATCCCTCCTTTTCAAAGTTACTGGAGATTTTTCCAGTCCTTTCTAGTATTTGTACTAATTTTATGTACTGTTTAAAATGGTAGTGGTCCTGTCTGCAGCCAGTCTTAATCACAGTGAGATTTTTCTTACTAGGTTCTTGTTTGTGACTAACACCGAATCAGAAAGAATGTTTTTGCCAAAGTAATCATTACTGTTTTAGTGGGTACCACTCACCCTCAGGAAAAGCCTGCTGACTATGCCAGTTAGTGTAGCAGTACAATACACTCTGACCAGGTTCTTTCGGATATTCTGTGTGTGGATGGTTTAGTGAATAATACAGAATTTTCTTATTTGAAATTACTTGACATTACATAGGATTTCGATTTAGCAGAGTGATATAGCAATGCACTTAAATCACAGTGAAGATACAGATTATGTTTAGCAAGGTGTTGAATTGTAGTATACAGTTCAGTCACAATACAAGTACAAATTACATTGAGCAAAGTGTAGCAATCACAATACACAGTTCAATCACAAAACAAATGTGAATTTCATTTGGGGCTCAAATAGTATGCTGAAGGAAAATCAGAGTATCCCACTATCAAATCTTTCAAATCTGTCACATTGTCTTTTAAGAATGTTTTCTTGTATGCTGAATTTTTCAGACTCTTCAAAACATTTTGAGATCTGCTACAGCTGATGTCTGATACTTTTTTGATCTTTAACATTTTTTATTAAAGCGCCTCATTACTTTGTTTTGGGAGCTAAATCTTATTTGATCCAGGAACTCTTTGGCTTAACCTATAGAACTCTGATTCAATATGGTTATCTTTACATGCAATTTTTATGAGAACTGAAGTATTAATAGCTAATTTGGCAATTAGACTCTCTAACCAAAAATGTCTAGTTCACAGTACCTTTAGTCTGTGGTCCCATAAAAAAAATGAAATTTCTTGAACAGTACAATAAATAAAATAGTTTTTATTTTCATATTTTGCTATGAAATCTGTGTCTTTCATTACTGAAAAAAAAAGACAATTTCTGAGACTGAGTTTGCTGATACACTGCTGGAACAGTAAACTTTTCAAATACAAGTCTTTTTCCTGACTGTCTTTTTTGTTTTAATTTTTTTTTTTTAAATTTGTATTATTATTTCCTCTAGGACATTTGAAACTATAGATAATGCCTCCCAGGGCTGCGATTATGCTCAACTACCTGAAAAATAACAGATGCTTCTGTGCTCTTCGTAGCAGAGAATGCTGCTGTACAAAGCCAGGAAACATCAATGGAACATAACCCCAAGCAGCAAAATCATTGTTGAGATTGGCAAAAGCAAATTGTACTGTATTAGTGTCTATGGCTTTTCACATCTGCTGGGTTAAATCAGCAAATGCTGGCAACAGCCCATTCTGCAAATGGCTCAAATGTTTTCTGCCTGATAATTTGAGTTTAACTTAGTAAGCAAAAACCATTCAGAGCATTAGCATTGTATGTTGGAGCAAGTTTTACCACAGACGGTTAAACCAGTAACATTACAATTCATTCATTCACTTACTCACTTGGAAAGCAGCATAGTGACTGTTTAGAAGTACTTTGCTATGGAAGGAGTTTCCTTTGTATCAAAACAGATTCTGGGCTATAATTTTCTTTTTGTCTACACAGTTTGTTGTAATGAATTGTTTCACTTTTCTTAAATATGAGAAGGGGTACAGATGCATATAAATAATCACATTCCTGACAACTGGTGTTTCTGAAATTACATTACAGAGATTAATTGATCCCGTATAAATATTCTTTTCAGGTACGAATATGATAGCAGGAACTGTTATGAAGTTTAGCATTGCTAATCACCTTGTACGATCAGTAATACTGTGTCTGAATTATATGTGTTGTGGTTTAAGCCCAGCTGGCATCTAAGCACCACGCAGCTGCTCACTCACTCCCCCACCAATTGGATGGGGGAGAGAATTGGAATATTCTTGTACCACTCACTGTCAAGGTGGCACAAGAAGCAGAAAAGGCCTTGATGCTGTGCAAGCACTGTTCAGCAATAAGAAAAACATCTCTATACTGTCAATACCATTTTCAGTACAAATCCAAAACACAACTCCATACTAGGTACTGTGAAGAAAATTAGTTCTATTCCAGCCAAAACCAGCACAATATGATACAGTAAGATTTATATCAACTGTTATGCATTTATTTAAAGTTGTAATTGTATCATCAATTGTTTCTACTTTTCTGTAGAAAAAAGAGCAATTGGTCTAACCCCTTAGGAAACAAAGTATTTAACTTAATTATGCATTGTATCTGGTGAAGTAGTATTACAAAAAAGCATTATTTGCAGTGAAGTAAAAATGACCAGGTGATTTAGGGGGATTCAAGATCTCTGACCACTGTTACTGGTGACAGTAAGATGTTTTTACCTACTTAGGAATAGGCTGCATTACATCATCCAGTTAATACATTTTTTGACTGGTATTAATACATTTTAGACTTCAGCATGAATATGTGATATATTTACAGCCAGAAACAGAACAGAAATTATGAGAAATGGACTACATTCATATAAGGGTGTTTAAAAACCATGTGCATGCTAACAGACTTGAAAAATACGCTTTTCTTGGTATTTGTCAGTGTGTCTATGTGTTATGCGTGAGTGTGCAATCTCTTGAACAGTGCTGTCAGTTGAGGTGCAAATATATATTGAATTTCCCTGTCATGGCTAGCAGGTTCAGATCCTGTAGTTTTCTTTTGTTCTCTCTGACAGTGAGATGTATTTCCTACTATAATTGAGTTGAAGTTCGTATACGAAAGAATACCAAGAATGCTTTATTCACTTTTGTCTTGATTACCTCTTGATTTGAAATGTGTGTTTCATGCCGAGAAGCTGAAAAAAAAACATGGCACACCAGAGTTCACGCCAAGGAGTTCTGTTGTGCACCTGTGCAGAGTCCTGTTCATGCATTTACTGTCAGCGAATTGTGAGGCATTGTCAGTGACTTGGTCTGAGTTACAGCAGACGTAGAAGTCAAGGTAGATTCCCTAGCTCCATTTCACATGCTGCGTAAAGAAAGTGCTCCCGATAGACATACATTATGTTTCATATCACTGCATTGGCTGACCTGAATCTTTTGAATTGCCTGTCTTGGGCCGTTGGTAGCTGCTCTTAGAGCAAGGCCAAGTTATCACAATGAAGGTTTGACTGCATAATGGTGCATATCGTAGAGTGTTGTTGGTTGGCAGCATTGCATAAGTGACTATTCATCAAAACTTGCTCTACCAGAACTGAGAGCATTCTCATGCTCTTTCAGAAAAATGCTGGTATGTAAGATTATGAGTGAAACATCATGTTTGTAGCTCTTCTTGAAACATTACATACTGGTCTTATAAAGTAGATGTTTGGTTTTTTGGGGGTGGGGGGGGTCAGTGTATCTTCCACTGTAGGAACAGATGCTTCTACCACAGTTTTTGCAGGTTTTGAGTACTTGAAATTGGCACTGATACACAATTGAAGTAAAAAGTATGCCTGCTTATAACAGTGGAGTTTCTGAGATCTTTCAGTCAGTATGAACACTACAAATTGTTCTATGTTCTTATTCTGAGAATCCTCAGTTAAGGTGGATTTTGAATGGAGCCAGCTGGAGACTGCACTTGTTTTGTGTCCTTCTAAGAGACACATCTGATCAAAGAAACACTGAGCTCACATGAGGCCCCTGAAATTGCATGCAACAATGTGAGTTAGGAAAGGAAATTTATTTTAGGCTGGGCCACTGATTGCTCTTCAGGTAAATAGTAAGTAATGAAAGGAGTAATTAAAGAAAAGAAGAGGAGTGAGAAGCACAGGATAAACAGAAAAAACCATCTAAAAATCCCTCAAGTTTTCCAAGGTGTTTTTGGACATAAATAGGACATTGATATTATCAAACGAACAAGCGAAGAAAGGCTATAAACTGTGCCAAGACAGCAGTGTTTGTTGCATCAAGTAATTATATACTCTGTGCTTTCTCTCAAAGAGTTGGAGAGCTGTATTTTTCTTAATTTCCTTGCCTGTTTTGGTTAAGCAGATTCTCGGTTTTTATTTATGGTGCATAACTTCTCTGACTACATGGAAACCGGGAAGGTACCTCCACTTGTACTACCAGAGAAGCTTATGTAGAAATTCTTCCTCTCAGTAGTACTGGTGCACACACACAAAAAAAATAAAGCACACAAAGTGAAACTGCCCATCAGTTCTACTGATGTAGAATATTTACACAGACAATTTCATATTATCCCTGGTGGGGAAGTTGTTTAAGGCAGCATTGTTGTCATATTTTGTAATGGGATCATGTACTCTGTAACTCTTTTTTTTAATACCAATTTCTTTTGACATTTTATTATTTCAGTGTGGCTGGGTGAATGTTGATTATGAGGAGATGAATTAATATTTCTGAAGCCCTTGAAAGATGGTAATTTAGGCTCCAGGTTGCCTATGTAATTCCTGGGGACAACTGAAATTCACTAGCCTTACAGTGGTGATAACAGAGTATCAGACAAAGCTTGTAATCCTTAGGAACATCTTTTCTGTCTACTCCTAATTTTGTATCCTGTTAGTGAACCATTCCTTTAAGTACTGGATTAGGCAGCCTCCCTCTGAAAAGAGGATGGATATTTTTCCTTTCTTGTTATGGTGGAGAAGAGTGAGGGGTTGCATGGTGTAATATATCAGAGGACCATATCAGAGAGCTTGTGTAGTTCATGCAGAGACAGACGACTGCATGGATCATGGAGAAGACAGTCACACCTCAAAGGACATAGAAGGACATAGAATTCAGAATTACAGACATTAGAGATCAGAGGCAAATAAATGAGGAGTGTTTGCTTCTAGTCAGTAGCTAACTGGAAGTCCTCTAAACATAATGTAAAGGAGAAAATAAATTTATTAAAATAGTGTTAAATTTTTATGGGTTTGTGGAAGATGGAGTCTGGTACATATGCATATGACACTTTGTCCCTGGCTTGTTTTGGAATGAGGTTCAAAAATAAATACAAAACTCTTAAAAGCAAGAAAAGGCTGTTAAAAGCCAGTGTTATTCTTGTCTCTTGTGTTCTTTTCAATTTCTTAGTTGGGAAAGCATTTGTAAAAATCACACTAGAGGAAACTGAAATTATGGAGTTTATATGGAATTAAGATAGAAATAATGTTTTCATTAAAACCAGAACCAATATAGTCATGAACTTAGCAATATGCTGTAGGCAGTGGAAAGCCAGAGCACCGTATGAGAGAACTACAGTTATCAACCTAGAATTCGTTCCAGGACTGTAAATGTGAAGATAGATTTTTGAATAAAAAAGAGCATTATAGGCTGAGGTTCTGGGCAAAGGTTTCAACTATCGTGGGAGAATTATTCAGTGATGTTAAGGAGTGGTGCAATCAAAGGATGTCAGTTTCCAAGTGGATAATAGATAGGGAAGATATTACAAACCTTCACAACAAATTCTGTGTGCCTCTTTGTTTTCTTCATAAGGGAGAATCAAGCTCTGAATTTTCTGTGAGGTCACAGCTATAATGAAAATATTTCAAGTAAGGAGTACAAGCTCCTTAAGGAAAATAATGTAAAAGGAAGAATTAAAAAAAAATCTCTAAGGCTGAAGCCACTTGTAAGATGGCTCCTTAAAGGAAAATTTAAATAGGAAGAGAACTAGAGAAATAACTTTCAGAGCTATGTGTTTTACAGTTCTTTAAAATTGCAAGCAATAGAAAAAATATGATTGGATAGAATGTTTTTCAGCAAAAAACTTTGTTAAGCTTCTAACTTAAAAAAGTAAGTAATTCAAAATGTTATAAAAGTAATGCTTGCAGTTTATATGTTCATCTTCTCCTTGTGTTCAGCTTTTTCTTCCCTGGTGTTCTTTGGAAGCTGATTTTTTCACCAGAAAGCTCTGCTGCTAAATATTGACAGCTTTTTTGCAGTAGTTTTCTTTGTGCGCTTCTACCTAGATTATTGGCAAATGTTTATTGAATTGATATTAGTTCTTTTGAGAAACTATAAAAAATGTATTAAAAATCGCATGCAGGATATATTTATTAATTTATTTTTATTACATTTGGCTTGCTTGTAGACAAATATCTTAGTCGGTATTTTATTCAACACTAATAAAAATATTGCCAACTTTATAGTGGTTTTGTAGCAATGTGTGACAGTTTATCATAGGAGACCCATAAAGCCTCTGCTTTTTTGTAAAGTGGAGAAAGCAGTCACGGGCTGAAGGATTGTGATGAATCAGCTTAATGTACTTAAATGTTTCTCTGTGTTGGAGTTTTCGTCCTGTGAAGTAAACAGTTTTTCTTAAATACACCATTAGAAAAGGACTGTATGCTATAGACCGTTTTTGTTATCTGAAAGTTTTATTCAAAACTTTTCACATTTTCCTTTCCACGTTCATATTATAATTATTCTGATTGACACCAACATGCCTTCTCACTGACAGTGAATGATTTAATAGGCACTGTCCCAGTGATCCAGCATACATGTCTCTCTACTTCTTAGATCTGGTTGTTCCCTGTTACTCCCTGGCAATAATGTTTGCCTTTTTTTCCCCTTTGGAAAATGAGTGTCCCTCTCCATGAAGAGTTTGTGAGGTGCCATCTCGTGTGAATGGAGTGATTTGTCTGGTGCTGCTGCCAGGATGCAATGTGTTCCATCCATAAGGGATTTAGGGCAGAGCGCGTGGAGGGAGAGGGAATAGAGTTTGGAGGGAATGAGGAGACAGTGGGAGAGTGAGACATAATGTTGTTGATATGAATACCAATTGTAAATAGTAGAGCTACTTTCTTATGCTGTACGTGGAGCAGCCAGCTCATGACATAGATGTCAAAGCACTTAATTGTGGGCTTTTCTTGACACGACGTTCTTTTAGACTTCTGCACCCATATTTGCACACAGACTTCTTCTAACATTGTTTGATCATCTTTGTTAGCACACGTGACAGATTCATTGTTGTTTATTTTCATTCCATGACTACAGTATAGGCATTATTTGCTTTCTTTTAGAACTGCCTGAGGCTACCTTAATTGAAGAGAAAGTTCAAGAGTCAGAGGCATGGGCCAGGCCTCTGGTCTATCTGTGGCAGACAAGACAACCCAATTTCAATGCTGAAAAAGAATACAATGCAGCTTGTGGAAAAAAGGAACCTTACTGTGCCATTTGCACTCTTCTCATGCCGTACTATAAGGTAAGGAAGATTCTCACAGCTCTGTCTCTAGATGAAGTGTGAAATAGCTGCCTGGCTACTTAATTTTCAGGAAACTGTAAAAAAGATAGACTTACGTGTTTCATTTGTAAGAGAGGTAAATAAACTCAATACTGTTAAAATTAGAACTGATACTTTGTTCACCTGCATGTACCCTTGGCTGCAGATAGTGTATGCCTTCTACTACCATTTATGCAGGGTTTGTATTAGTGTGTGTATATTTTCCCTTAAAATTACACTTTTTGATGTGGTGAACCCAAATAGGTTTGTATCTTTTAGCTATTTCCTTATTTATCCATCTCCAAATACTTTTTATCAGACCCTCTTTTATGCTGCCTTCCTTCAGTGTTGAGGAAGTAAGTGTTTTCACAGTACTCAGGCCTTCCCAGGAAAAATATTCCCTTGGAAAGAGTCTAATGCAGAGCACTGTTTGATACTGTCTTGTGGAATTACTGTGTCAAATAGCAAGTAAAAATGGTATTGGAGTACTATGCTGCCAATTCTGAAGCTGCTAAACTGGAATTTCTTCAGCATGGGAACCAGGAAAAAAACCTTTATTGCACTGGACCCAGTGAACACTGCTGCAATAACACTGGTTTGCAGGCTGAGTGCTATTCTAGATGTTATTTGGAACAGTCAAGGTAGAATGTGATAAATATCTAGAAGCAGTTAATTTTCTCATGAAACTGTTAAACTTAGTACGAAAATTGGGAGGGGTGGAATAGTTCCATCATTGTCAAAAGGAAGAGTAAGACTCTCTTTTACTTAAATAAAATTTTATTTATTTTCCAGCCAGACAATCATGATGAAGAAAGTCCTACTTTCAGTGAAGCAAACTCAGCAGAAACACTGATGGCAGCAAATGAGAAGACTAAACCTCTTATTCCAGAAATGTGTTTTATTTATAGTGAAGAAAACACTGAAAACTATCCATCAAATGCCTTTGTTGAAGAAGATGGAACAAGTCTTCTGATTTCATGTGCAAAGTGTTGCGTACGGGTTCATGCAAGTAAATAATCTAATTGTTCTATTGGCTGAAATGCAATTTCAAATTTTGCTTTATTGATAAATAATAATTAGCTAGGCTTCTAACCTGTCTTTAGAAGTACTTGAAGAACATTTCCATTTATAATGCTTCAATCTCTGGCTAATTCTTTTTGAAAATTACATTACATTTTCTGTAACCTTTTCATGGTTGCTGTGAAAATATTGAAGAACTAACTTTCTTATAAACTTTCAGTAATCACAAACTTCTGATTCTTTTTTCTGTTCTGAGTGATTTAAATACTCTTCTGCTTCTCTATTGTAAATCACTGTGCAATGCTAGTATGTCCTTATTAAGTAGTTATAGTGAAATTCTCTTGGACAACCTGGGAACATTGCAATTAAATTTGGGGATGTAGTATTTTCCTTCACTTAGCATTCTTTTTTATTGCAAGAGTAACTGATGAATGCATGGATTTTTCTGCAGTATCTTCTAAAGACTGTAGAGCTGTAATAGTTAAGTCTATGAAGTCCATGAGATATTTAGAAATGTGGTATATTTGCACAGAATAAATGTCAGTACATTAAGTCAAATTTTTACTTCAGGGAGAGTTGGTGATATGATATTGCACTGACAAAAATAAGAAATCCACTCTGATTCGGTTTTTCGGGTGCTTGGGGTTTTTGTTGTATGGTTTGATTTGCTGGGTGTTTTGTTTTGTTTTTCTTGTGGGGATTTTTGTGGGTTCTTTTTTTTTTTTTTGAGTTTTGGGAAGATGTATTTCATGGACTATGAAATTAGCAGTAAGCCTAGATTGTAAAAGTCTCCTTTGTCACAGGACAGGCATGTGTTTTACTAAGGTTTATGTATAATTGAATTCTATGACATCATTGTCAGAAAGGCAGAATATAATAATCAATTCAGCTCTCTTATTCTAGGTTGTTATGGTGTTCCTTCTCATGAAATCCATAACGAATGGTTGTGTTCTCGATGCAGAAAAAAAGCCTGGACAGCTGTAAGTTTCACTCCTTGTTTAGCTATCTAATACACTAGAGATAAAGGGAGGAAAAAAAAAGGTAGCATGTGCATTAATTCATGTGGAATCCAGCCTGCATATTTTTTCTGATCACACTTGCTGGGGAAAAACTATTTATTAAATATAAGTAGATTTCAATATAAAATGTAATGGCATTATGATAGACAAACTTGGAGTAGTTTCATAGACTCATGAAAAGGACTGGCTGACAGGATACAGTTTTGTGAAAAACATTGTTCAAGCAAACAACTGAAAATTAAAATGCATATAAAAGAGAGAAAAAGTTAGATTTCTCCTAAATAGTTATAATCTACTTTTCATCTTCCAGTGGTTACCAGAATACCCTATTACAGCTTCCTTTTCAGACAGTCATGAATTTGAGCATCTTCTGAAATACTTTTGTGACTACTGTTCTAGATTCAGAGGAATATCAAGGGGAAAATTGTAAGTCTGTTCCTATGAGCTCACTATTTAATTACTAGTTAAACAGGCTTAGAAACCCTGCTACTCTAGCAAAAATTAAAAAATGTTAGCTTCTTCCAGGGACATTACAGCTATGATGGCAAGTATGAGAGTTCTAAGAAGAACATCCTTATTCATAAAATACCATGTATGACTGAATCATATATTTTTTGTTAAAAACACTGAAAAATTCAGGATGTTGCCTTGGGACCTGATGTTAACTGCAATATAAAAATAACACATTTGAGTGGAAATTAGGAGTCTTTGTCTTTTGACTATAGTACGTTTTTTAAAAGCAAAGTCACTGAAAAAATTGTAAACCAAAATCCAGTCTTAAAATTTATTAATTACGTGTTGTAGAAAGGATTCTAAAATTGTTCTTAGGTTTTAAGGCTACAAATATTCTTAAAGTGGACATTTAGATGGCAGTAGTAAGTGAATGATAAGAACAATAGTGAAGTGTCTGATGACTCATTTACATTCACTATGGGTCAGTTAAGGGGGGAGCTTGGTAGTATGGTAGAGAAAGGAAAGTATTGGTGAGAAGATTAAAATTTAACTTGACTGGAATTTTTCTTTCACGGACTTCTAGGGGAAAAATTAACACCTGTGGAAAACATTAATTTGAGAAGAATTATTCACATTTGGCTGAATAAGTTTGGGGTTATTCTCTTATGATGCATGTAAGTTTCTGAAAATAAGGAAAATCTGAATTTTAGGGAAAGTACTTTTTTAGCCGAATTATTTGAGGAGATGAGATGAAGCAGTGAAAGAGATATCAAAACCATGTGGGAAGTGGCTGAATGAAAATTTTATGTGGTGAGGTTTTAGAATTGGATTTTGCCCAAGCACACTCTAGAAACTGGAGAGAAGGCCCAGTGTATTCCTGTATTTTATAAGTTAGCTAACAAATGAAATGGAGCACCATTTTCACTGTGCGAAGACTAGACAATATGTGTTAGCCATTTGGACAATTTTTTAAATGTTAGCTTTAGCTGTTATATATTTAACTGAATTGCTGTAATTTTATGTGTGTATTGATTATTACATTTGAATCAGTAAAGCTACAAATTCATCTTTCTGTAGCTCTGTTTTGGTAACCTGAGTGAAATGAATTTGTACCCCAAGAGAGTCCTTCATTCGAACATGCTTGTGAAATAAAGTTCCATCCGTAATGCCTGAAGTCATCATTAAGTTGGAAAGTTTTAATGAAATATTGAAGATTGAATAGACCTCTAGACTAGTATTATGTTTACTTATAAACTTGTCCTCTTGTCTGCTGCCTTGTAGTCTTTGTGATTATATGGAAATGTGAACTGTTCATTTTCACCTGAAAGACATGGGAGTAACAGATAGTAGGCATCTGTTACCCAAGTTAGATAGCAGAAATCCAGCTGTTTCAAGAATGTGAATAATGCTTTGTTGAATACTTTCATGTGAATGATACCAAATTCACTTTTTTAGTAGTAGGGGCTTTCAAAAATCTTGACATGCAGATCTTGAGCTAATAGCAGTCTCAGAGCTGTCAGTGATTACAAGAATTTTCAGAGCTTAGTTGAGGTGACATCAGCCTGGAAAATTTATTGTTATTTTTTAAAAAGGCATGAAATGGGTGACCTGAGGAATAGGCTAGGTGGCAGTCAACCTATCTCAGATACCAAGAAAAATACTGAACAAGTGCTGAATCTATCAATTTCTAAAAACCTAGACAATAACAGAATACAAAGAGATAACTATTTAAGAACAGGCCGCTGATTTTTTTGCTGTGACAGATCATGGGAGTAAGGAGTAAGCAAAAAATTTCATGCATCCTAACTTACAGATGGTTTTGATGGTGTTTTAAATTCTGATATTACAGTGGCAGAAGAGAGATGATGAAAATAATAGTTGCCAAACACACAGCAATATGGATTTGCTCTCAACCCTTAATATCTCAGACCACCAGCCATCATTCTCATAAGACTTTTAAAACCATTAAGAGAATAAATTTCGGGGCATCGTTTGCTGATTACTTTTCATGTCATTATGGAGCATTTGTGGAAATCTAGACTGGTCTACTTTAAGCTGTTTAAGATGATTGCACAGGAGCCGGGGGAGTTAACGTAATGTGAAGCTACCAAAATGTTAAACTATATTGAAAAATATATCATATGGAGTTCAACAGAGATAGGGAGAGTACTTAGGGGTTGTCAGCTATGCACACATAATTATGGCAGACTGTACCTAGGCAGTAGTTCCTGTTGACAGCTGCAGTTGTGACCACTCTGGTCACAAACGGAACATGCCATCAGTTCTGTAGAATCTGAAACATCACACGAGGATTCTTAAGCTTTGTACTAGAAGCAATGCGTGGAAAAAACTGTGGAACAATCTTTCTGCTCTCTTCAGCTTTGATGAGAGTCCAGCTGAAGAACTGTGTCTAATGGTGGATATACAGTGTTCAAAAAACCATGATGAAAGAAAACAAGAATTGCAACTGAAATTGCAATAAAGTAAAATTCTTTTTGTTATTCGTGATATATGTCAATCATTCCATAAGGGATGACTGAAAAGATTTAAGCTTCTTAGTATAGCCAGGGGAAGGCAGAATGAAAAAAAGTCACATTCCGTCATGTAAAATTCTATGTGTATGACTAAGAGTAACATAAACAATTCCCATTCTGAAATTTTTTTCCTCTTGTGTATAATCAGATTGTCTCCAGGAATAACTCGTACACACTACCCCTCATATTTTCCATGTGACTCCCTATAAGAAAGGGAATCTCCATCTTGTCTTTTAGGGACAAGATGACTTAGAGAGGATTTAAGCTGCATCAGCAGAAGTTAATATTAATACCAGGAAATTTTATTAATTTTTATTTCTAAAACTAGTGAACTGCAGGGCTAGGATATATAGAGATTTTATAGAAATTACTCCTTTAAGATTTTTAAAAACATGTTATGCAAACATTTTTCAGAAATAGTTGAAGAAGACTTGATTGTGCCTTGAGACAGAAGGATTAAATAGACACTGCATTTTGTTTTTTCGATGGTTCTCTTTTCCTTGTTTGGACAGTACTATTCATTGCAAGCAATGTGGCTGTAGTTATCTTTGGGGAAAAATTTATTAGTTTGATATCCAACTTAAATATACTAGTATGTTTTTGCTTGTGTGGAATCTCAGTCCTGACATCAGCATGATAATAATTGCTGATACTTATTTCATCATATTTGTCATTTTAGGATAATGTTTCTGCCCCTTCAGAGTTTGGACGATAACCTTAAATTATCCTAACATCTTTCGCTTCAAAATAGTACAATACTTTTATCTAATATTAGAATTCTACTTAAGGTAATATGGTTCTCTTTTAACCAATCTTCTGTACAGTAAAAATGACAAGTTAATTAAATATACTGCTAGCCCGAAGTACTACTTCCCTTTTAAAAATCAGCAATTCAAGTTAGTTGTACCAAGCTACAGCCTAAAGTTTTATGCTTCCTTTGAATTAAACATTTAAGTTTCTTTTATGAATCAATTTTTAAATTTTTATAATTTTTTCATAAAATCGTAGAATACCAGGTTGGAAGGGGACCTCAAGATTCATCTGGTCCAACCTTTCTTGGCAAAAGCACAGTCGAGAAAAGATGGTCCAACACCCTGTTGAGATGAATTTTAAGTGTTCAACACAGAGAAACTCACCAGTTCGCTGGGGAGATTGCTGCAGTAGTTCTCTGTGTGAAATTTTTTCCTCTTGTGTCTAATCAGATTGTCTCCAGGAATAACTTGTACCCATTACCCCTCATATTTTCCACGTGACTCCTTGTAAGAAAGGGAATCTCCATCTTCTTCCTAGCCACCCTTTAGATACTGGAACCTGATGATCAAGTCTCCCCTAAGCCTTCTTTACTCATGGCTGAAAAAACTCAGTTCTCTCAGCTTTTCCACATACGGCAGGCTTCTCAGTCCTTTGGTCATCTGTATGGCCTGTCTCTGGACCTCTCTAGCCTGTCCCCATGTTTTTTGACCAAAACTGAACACAGAACCTGTTTTCTATATATGTTGTTTTTCATCTAATATTTTAATTGTATCTTAAATTACTGTGTAGTACCATAAATCTCTCTGGAGAGGGAGAGAAAATTAAAGAAAATTCCTTATTTGCATGACTTTTTTTTTTTTTTCTGCAGGGAATATAGAGTGAGTGTATTTTACATTCCAACTGATACAGTTCAGACTTCAAGTTTCTACATGAATTAAATAAAAAAATCATATTCATCTAAATTTTTGTTCCGGATAATCATTTCTAAAAAGCTGCATCTGTTGCAGAGCATATGAAACAGATTTGGCTCTTTGTGGGAATTATATATACACATGCCTTCCAAAACTTAAGTTTTTTGTATCAGAAAAGTGCACAAAATGGGAAGATTTAGTTATTAGGAAATACCTACTCCCTGAAACTCCAGCTTCCTGGATGTGTGAAATTGTTTTCCCTACACTTCATATTGATTCCTAGAAGAAGGAGATTTAGCTGAAGATGACCTGAGAAATTCCCTTCTGGCTAAGGCATTAAATCCTGAAGAGAAGGTTGATTGAAAAACAAGGAGAAAGAAAATTTTGTGTAATGAAGAATATAATGGAAGTTATGAAACATTGGTACAACCTTGTTTCAGAGTTTATTTCTTAGGAGGGAAAATGCCTTCTCATTCCTCTGCTTACACAAAATTGTTTTAAATTCTGTTGAATTACACTTTCTTAAAGTCACAGCAGTTATGTTAACTCTATGGAAAATTTGGTCTCTATTAGGCTTCTATATATCAGTATGACTTTGCAAAGCAATGAAGCATGAGGGCACTGTAGGAATGAGAATTGTCTTAATAGCTAAATCAAACTTTATTATGTGTGGATCCCAACTATGAACATCATTAAAATACAGAAATAGAAAAACTTCTATGTGGGTTTAGATTGACAGAGCCAGGCTTTTCCTTGATGGCTATTCCATTTTATAGTATCAGAGGAAACTGATTCTGAGATTCAGAAGCATACTGTTTTCTTGCAGCTTCAGCATCTCTAAGTAGCTGAAGTAATATGCTTTACAACACTTTATGTCGAATTTTCACCCTCTAGGATATACCTGCATTCATGATACATAATACATCTTTATATTCTATTAGGCGGTAAGTCCTGTTTGATAGCGGTTATTGACAAAAGAGAAGAGTGATACAAAATGGTCTATGCTAATGGACAAAAATAGCCATAAATCAATCCCCCAAAACAATTTAAAAAATCAAATAATATTAAATAAGTCATCTGCATGGATCCTGCAAGTGTAACTGTATTCATACAAAGTGCCTTGATTGAGAACAAACGCCTCATTAATCTTAAATGCTTCAGCTAGAAAAAGTTAGTGAAGTCAGGAAGAATAATGACTGGCATTATAGAGAATGCAACGTACTGTACAATGAGCAAAGATGTGGTCACGTAATAGCTATAATACATAAACATGGAGTACCTTTGTTATTTAGAGGGCAAAGGATTTGGGACAGGAAAGAGATAGAAAGAAGAGCAAGTAAGAGGACAGGTAAATACACTTCAGTGGCTTGCTTCATAATCAGGTAGCTGTTCATAAGGCTACCAAGGAAGCTGCATGACTTTTCACAAGTGATTCTTGCATTGTTCTCCACAGCACTACAGAAACTGTTAAGTACCTAATCTGGTTAGCTGGCACTGATTCTGAGAACAGATCCTATGTTTAAATAGCTTAGCAGAATTTATTTTTCTATAGATGAGCTTTTTCATGCTTTGTATATTACGTATTGATAATCAGGCTTTGGGTTTATTTGCATTTTATGATTAGCGTAGCCCTTTATGTAATTTGAAGGATTTTTAGTTTCTTTTTCCCAAAGGCATCAGCAAAGTGGCACGTGAGAGCTTTCCACATTCCAGCTCAGAAACTGCCCTATTTTACTCTACTGAAAATAATGATTTTGAATGTTCTTTTTGTAGTAGTGCCCTTCTCACTGATACAGAGTCAGCATTTCCATTATAAACTGCTGTTTTCAGAGCCTGGTAACTGCCAAAATTAACTCAATACATGTGAGTTGGTTATACAGTGTCTTAATTTTCAGACTGATTTTTCTGCCAAGCTTTAAATGCATTTGAATATTGTTAATAAAAGAAACTATTGAACAGGAAAATCTGGCTATAATAGAAAAAGTAAAAACTGAAATGTTTCTGTGGTTTTTTGTTTTCAGAAAAATAATACCTGATGATTATTTTTTAAAAATATTTAAAATTTTTTTTTTAATCTGGATTTTCACAAACCTCTGCAAAAAAAGTTGCCTTACTGGGAGAATTACTTGTAAACGATGATGGTAAACGTGTATGGACTCAGATGTGTGGAGCATTATATTTCTTTCTGATTTTGGTATTATACTAGTAACAGGGTATTTATTGCTTGCAAAACTCAGTCTTTGAAATAACGTATTTTAACAGGTTTGTAAATACGGGGTTTCTCTGATGCTGTCACAGAAACCAAATTGAAGACCATTAAACTCAGAAAATATGTTTTTAACATAAGTGCCATAAGGCTCAAACCCAAAGCCCATTTTGACCTTTCATTCCCTTCGTTCGTCAACCTTTGCCACTGATACCCATGTCAAAAGGCTTGACAGCTTTGGTCATCTCTAGCTGTGTGGGTATTCTCATTTTACAAGGAAGGGATCCTTGCAGGGTGAATTATGATTTCAATCAATGCGGTTTTGAATCTGGCCCTGCTTGAAGATGGCATTGGACCAGAAAACCTCCCTCAATCTCATCCAGTCTTAATTTATCCTCAAAGACCATATATAATCTCTGGAGGTACTGCTGCAAAGTCACTGAGAAGAAAAACATGCTAGAAATAGACAGTAGCAGGATATCCTGACCTGCCCAGCTGATGCTATGCTGCTTTCTTAAAGACACAGATTTTCTTCTAAAGATACTCTGGTTTAAATCTACTATTTGCTGTCTATAATAATGGGAATAAACCTACGTATTTTTTATCATAGTATGTATGTATTAGATACACCATCATTCCTGTTTTGTTTGCTAAGCATTTAGTCTCAGTGTTCATAGAATCATAGAATGGTTGGAAGAGACCTTAAAGATAATTTAGTCCAACACTCTGCCATGGACAGGGTCTTTCAGTAGACCAAGTTGCCAGGGCTGCATCCAGTCGACCTTGAACATTTCCAGGAATGTCTGGAATTTCCAGGAATATCTACAGCTTCTCTGGGCAACCTATTCCGGTCTCCCACCACACTCATAATCAAGAATTACTTTCTTATGTCTTGGTTAGTAAAGGATTTCATTCTTATATCTAACCTAGACCTATCTGCTTTCAGTTCGAAGCCTTGTCTTACTATCTTTCTTGTAGCCCCCTTTAGGTGCTGGAAGGTGCTATAAGGTCTCCCTGAAGCGTTCTCTTCTCCAGGCTGAATAACCTCAACTCTCTCAGCCTGTCTTCACAGGAGAGGTGCTCCAGCCTCCTGATCTTTTTCTTGGCCTTCTGTGGACCCACTTCAGAAGATCAATGTCGTTCTTTCGTTGGGGTCCCATATCTGTATGCAGAACTCTAGATGGGGTCTCTTAGAGGGGCAGAATCACCGTCATTGACGGCTGGCCACACTGCTTGTGATGCAAGCCAGGATGTGGTTGGCTTTCTGGGTTGCAAGCCAGCTCACATTGAGCTTTCTGTCAACCAACAGCCCCAGCTCTTTCTCACCGGGGCTAGTGTTGATCGATTCTCCACCCAGCCTGTATTTGTGCTTGGAATTGCCCCAGGTGTTTTCCTGTGTAAAAGTGATTTTTGCAGTCTCTCTGTATTTTGCAGGAAGAATGATCAGTTTTGTGTTTTCAGTGGCTTACTTATTAATGCTTTTAAAAGGCTAATCTCATTCCTTTTGACTTCTCTTCAAAGGGGAGAATGTAATCTTTCTTGTTCAATTGTTGGGAACAGTTGCTCTTTCTACTATAAGGATTTTCTAGGTCTGAGTGGCCAATAACCACTATGACAGAAGATACTTCATATTCAGGGATCTAATAAGTCTCCATGTCATACTTCATGGATGTATTTTACTTTATACACGTTCTAGGGAGAAAGGACACATAGTACCCACCCCTGTCAAGTGTGAGAGTTACTTTTACTCCAGTTACCTGTATGAGTATTTTGATTCTCATTTCAGTCTCAGCCTCAGTTCTCATTCCTTCTCTAGCTGTGAAATTCTCTCCATATTCCCATTTTCCATCTCACCTCTCTTTCCTGTCCTTTTAAAAGTCTTCTTATCCCAGCCAGCTCTCTCCTGCTGTTTGCATTCTTGGAGATTGCTGTTAATAATGCTATGGACATTGTAGTGAAACACTACTTGCTCTTTATACTGTTGCTTTAGATTGGCATGATATGGCGGCTGCAACTGCAAGGAAATTTTTGGCTATCCCTAAACCAAGGGCAGGGCAGACTGAATGTTTGCAGGATTAAGTTAATAAAGTGTGGAAATTAGGCAGCTGATGATTTGTAAACTTTAAATTCCCAAAGGTGGATGTCTTGAACAGACTTGGATGCATCTGAAAGAGTAAAATGTTCATCCATAAGAGAAATGTGGCCACCTTCTATTTTCAAGAACCTACTTTAAGCTTGCAGCCAAAGATCTTTCTACATGTTACATAAATTTTAGCCTGTGCTGGATCTCTCTTTCGTGGACAGCCTGAACCTCCATAATCAGTTACAATACAAGTAACTTTAATCATTTACAATACAAGTGAAGGTTGTGAGTTATACTGGTAGCATCTAGGAACTCTGTTAAGAATGGTGCTCCTTGTCGGGAAACAGAATCTTTTACAAGATATACATCAATTTTTCTGCAGTTTATTATTTTTTGAAAATATCTTGTCATTAAAAAAAGAAAGTTTGTCTCTGAAGGTAATAGCTCGAAGTGGATACAGTCGTGGACTTTGAATTGAAATTCAGTAGTTTCAAAAGCTGTTTTCCGAGTGAAAATTATTCCCTCCGTGTAGAAAGATTAGCGTATTCATTGGTGGACCATTGCTGAAAACAACATTTTCAAATGTGTCAAAAGAAACACCAACCCATTTCTCTTTACACAAGGATAAATATAGACACAAATATAAATAAGCTGGGAAAATGAGATAGCTAAAATGCAGCAATGCCGTATCCAAATGCACATCTGTGTTAATACTACTAGGAGTGTCACCTTGAGCATTACGATGCAATTGAGAGAAAAGGTGGAAGACTAAGGATATATATTTTCAGTTCAAAGGTTTCTATCTAAAAAGCTAACCTGAATGGCTTGAAGAAAACAAGATATGTTTAACAGCCATAGCCCTACAATTTGTATCTGTTTGACTTAGCTGTGGCAGAGTTGAACATTAGATGCCTGTTTTAATTAGTTGCTTTTAAAGGAGACTAGTAAATTGGTATTATTGTGACACAGCTTTGGAGCAGTTGACTCTTAAAACTGTTCTGACCTCTTATTAGAAATATTTCAGGGGGAAAAAACCAACCCCAAAACCTTTCCTACCCATTTTTCTTAGGTTTTTAGATAGTAGTCAAAGTCAATTGACAGGGAGAATAGCTGATGAAAAAACGGTGGAAATACATTATTTATTGAATAGTGGTGTCCTCCTTGGTGCTTAAGACATTATCAAGGGGTTGGGACTTTAAATTGTTGGAGGGTTTAGATTAGATATAAGGAGGAAATTCTTTACTTTGAGGCTCACCAGAAAAGTTGTGGGTGCCCCATCCCTGGAAGTGTTCAAAGCCAGGTTGTATGGGGCTCTGAGCAACTTGGTCTCGTGGAAGGTGTCCCTTGTGGAGGAGTTGGACTACGTGATCTTTAATTTTCTTTCCAACCCAAATTATTCTATAATCAACACTTGCAATGCTTCAAATCACTAGCCAAAATGTATTGAAATTACTTGAAAATATTATTTCAGGTAAAATCACTGCTAAATAAAGCTGTGACAATAAAGCTACCACAATAACTTATTATATGAATTATAATAATATATTAGTAAAGTTGCATTTTCTTTATTATTTGGAATCACAAATTAGGACAATTAAATATATGTTATATGTAATATATGTTGCAATGTGTTCTTAGTGCCAAGCATTTGAACTTTCCTTAATATCTAGATATTGTTTCTACATATAAAGGTTTAAAACTGCAGGTTACGTAGAACAGTGAGATGTGCTATAAGAATTAATCTGGAGTCTGTTCTAGTCTGTTATTCTCTCTTCCACAGCAAGAAATTAATGCCTGATGAAGAATATGTGTCTTGAGCAGGCATTCCTAATGCTTTCTCAATATCCTACAATGTGGAAATAAATTGTCTTAGCCAAAGGCAGTATCTTTCTATTTACTTAATAAAAAGTAACCTTTGTTGGATTTCTTTTTCATGAACTTATGCAGCTTCTTTCTCAACTACTGTAAAATTTTAGCACCCGCATCTGGCAAACAGACACATACTGTGTGAAGACTCTTTCTGGTTTTTTGTTTGTTTTGAATCTGCTGCTGGTTTCCTTCTATAGCAATTACCTTCTTTTATTGGAGTACCTAGTCAAGCCCTTTTCCAAGTCTCATTTTTTTACTAGCATCTGTCAGACATTACACAGTCTTTCTACTGGCTTGACCAGCCACAGCCTGCATAATTAACCCTTGTGCAGAAACTGTTGCAGGAGATGTTAGCTGAAGACAAGCTTTTGGCTTTTTTTTTACTGAGGCCTGTGAAGTAACGGCAATCAGAAATGAACAAGATCTTGATAAGTTATTGAGATAACATGGAAAACAAGAAGTAATTAGAGAAAAGTGCAAGATACTGAAGCTAGAATACAGACAAAGGATTGTGGAGCAGTGATGTCAGCCACTGCTGTAGAAGAGGTCCTGAAAATTATTGTCCATGTGCTAAACAAGTCATGGCAGTGTAAGCACATCTCCCCAGATGTGGGATAAAAACTAAACATACTTTGCCTGACATCACTGAAGATCTGTTCTCATTGCGTTTCAGAGGGGAGAATGTGGCCACAGATGAAGTCAGTTAGGTGGAAAAGTTGTGGTTATTGAACTGACTAAGGGTCTACAAATGGAAAATGTCAAAAAAAGAAAGGGACAATCTGGGATTTTTTATGTTTATCATGCATAAACTAAAAAGGAACAGGCTTAAGCAGGGAATCTTCATGTTAGTTGTAATGAAAAGCTCCCTAATTGCATGGATGCCAAAGAGCTGGAAGAGATTATTAGGTTGCTTATGGAAACTACATTTTATGGGGAAATTTTTAAAAATGTGTCAGGCACAATTCATTAAGAGTAACGTGTATTTTTTTTTACCGTATCTTCTTCCACTGACATAAGCATAACTTTCTTTTTCATTTAACTGGATAAATGTAATTCTTTGGAGATGCTATTGTAATTTACAGGGCCTTAGTAAAGGAGAAATAGCAGTTTAAAAAGAAAGGGGATTGTGTGGTGCATGGTCATAGTTTTCAATAAAAGTAACTGTTAGATGACTTAATATATATCCCTCTGCTATGCCTTGGCTGAATTCTACTGCGTTGCTGTGTCAGACAGCTTCCTGTCTCCCAGGGAATGCTTTTGCTGATGACGTAAGTATGGAAATATGGAAGTGTGAAAACTGCTTGTTTTAAGCGTTACTGTGAATATGACTTTGAGTTTTAGCAGATGCTAAAAAAAATACTCAAAGATAAGCAAATGTATTCATTTTAAAATATAAATGAATGTGAACAGGCTTGGGTTTTGTGTAATATTTATCCATGCAACTGTATTTAATATGCAGCTATGCCTGAGTAGTGACATACCCTTCCAAAAACGATGATCCATCTTATGGATGTATGTACCAAAGGAAGCATGGTTAATTCAGACTGACTTGAGGTTTTTCCTGCAGTTTCTTGAAGTGATAGAAGCAGAAAAGTGAGATTAGGGTTGCTGGTTGCAAAAACGTTTCCTTGAAAGCAAGGGGAAACATTTAGTCCAGAAACAGTGGATATGATATGTATTGTTATGAAAAAAAATGCATCATCTCCATAAAAAAGCTGAAAGATTAAATGAACGTTAGTGTATAAAGCTCGTGAATTATATGGAGATGTCTTACTTCATACAAATACTGGAAGAGAGAAAACTCTCTTGTAATTCTAGAATGTTACGGAGATTTTTTAAGATGAGCAATTTAAAATGGTCTAAGATTTAATTTAGATATGTATAAAATAATATGCTTATGGAATTATTACTTAATGCAAATACAAATGACAAAATTACTTGTTTAAAGGATTTGCAAAGGAATAATGGATCAGAGATTGGATACCTTCTAAGGTGATGCTTGATAATGAAATACATTCTTCTCCTGATTTTTACGTGTAGGCTGACAGCAGGCACACAGGGATGCACAGACACTCTCTTTCTCTGTGAGAACACAGCATCACAGAATCATAGAAGAGTTTGTGTTGGAAGGGACCTTTAAAGGTCGTCTAGTCCAAATTCCCTGCCATGAGCAGGGACATTCTCAAATAGATCAGTTTGCTCAGAGCCATGTATGACCTGACCTTGAATGTTTCCAGGGATGGGGCATCCACCACCTCTCTGAGCAATCTGATCCAGTGTTTCACCACCCTTATTGGCAAAAACTTTTTCCTTATGTCTTATCTATATTTAAAACCATTTCTCCTTCTAGAATGTTTTTTCCCATCTTTTTTATAAGCCGCCTTTAAGTATTGCAAGGCCACAATGGGGTCTCCCCAAAGCCTTCTCTACTTTTGTCCAGGCTGAACCACTCTCTCAGCCTGTCTTTGTAGAAGAGGTGCTTTTGGAGCGCTGGACTAGCTCAACAGACCTATGTCCTTTATGGACAATAACATGGATAATAATTACTAGTGTCATGTGATTTCACTGCCATCTATGGCAGGTATACATTTATTAGGAATATTAGTTTTTGTAAATGTCAGGTCCTCTGGGTTTTCGTTAGTTGTATATGTTGAAACAGAAGTTAAACTAATAGCCATGTTGCCTGGATATAGGACAATATATTGCAATGCAGGCACGATCAACAAAATAGTTTTAATGGGCTTTAAACCTGTGTTCCTACGCACACAGGTTTGTTATGAACACTGGTGAAATTTTCTAGTTCTTAGGGATCTGATTTGTTATAGCCTGTGTCCAGCACACAGTGAACAAGTACCCACCATCATTTTCTGCTCACCAAAGATATGTGTAGGTGTTTTTTTAGAGGAGACAATGTTTGGTTCCTGTTAGTCCTGCATAAGGGTAATCTTTTCATAGCATGTAATGAGGATATTTAAAGCCACCTTCTCTTTTGTCTGGGCTGCTCTCCTCCCTTTAATTTTCCCTCATTTTATATTTTTTTTCCTTTTTTTTCTATTTGTTAACCTAATGTCAAAGCTCTGTAGTTAGAACATAAAGATTATGATTCCTGTCTCTTCCTATGCTATTTTAGCTTAATTTATTTGTAAAATTTCCTTATGGCCTTGGATTCTCAGTCTAGTTGCGTTAGTAAGTTCCACAGCAGATGATCTAATGAAAGTTTTCCTTAAAAGTGAAAAATATCCATTAGAAGCAGGAAAATGTAATCATCTTTCAGATAACAGATTTCAAAGTGAGGTGACCTAAGAACATCAAAGCTCATGAAATAGGGGCAAATGCACTCTTTATTTTGCAAAGCAAAGAGTCAGTCAGTTGAAGTGTTTTTGTGTCCAGTGTTGAAAAAGTGGTCAGATTAAAAAGAATTTATTAGGGATCTCTGGAACTTCTACATTGGAAAGTGGAGAATGAAGCTTTTTCCCTCAAAGATTTTTGATGAGTCAGGCTCATGCTCTTTTCCCCAGCCTGCAGATGTTATTCTGTGTCTAAATTGTAAAAGTTCATGCTTTGCAGAACTGCTGTCTTGGTTTAAGGCAGCCCTTAAAGCGGTGGACACTCTAAAATGAGTTACCTCCTCTTGGTTTCAAGCAATCCCTTTCCACCCATAATGAACGAATGTTAGTAGATACAAGTGAAAAAATAACAGTTTACTAACAAGCAAAACAGCAACAAGTGAAAAAAATAACAGTAAATAATCACTAGATACAAAATAGCTACATCTCATGAACCCTGGAGAAAAAAAGGGAAACCCAAAGTGTCGGAAATAGCATTTCCAAGATGGTGCCCACCACAGGTGCTCAGGTGGCTTGAAAGACAGAGGGAAAATGGCATCAGCTCTCTACCCCATGATGGTGCTTCTAGTCAACCATGCTGTCTGGGAGACAAAGGGAAGAAAAGATAGTGGACAGAAAGAACCTTCCTGGGAAAGCAGGACCTTGTGGAGCCTCTCCAGTGGCAGATGAGTGCTGGTGCGTATGGGGTCAGCGCTGCCACCCACTGCCTCCTCCTGCTGCCCGCTGGGCTCTGCTGGTGTTGGTGCTGATGTCCACCATACTGCACAAGTGTTGGGAAAGGGGGAAGAACCGGTGTGTCGAATGCGGGATGACCTGACCACTGGGACAGGTTTATGGAGATCACTCAGAAACACATTTATTGCAAAATGCCGTTTTTCCGAGTGGCTACTGTTGCAAGCCCAGAAAAAAAAATCCAACAAACCAAAAACAACCCTGGGAAGCAACCTCCTCAGAAGAGGAGCTTCTGCCTTCAGCAAAGGCTGCTGGCAGAGAGAGCTCCCTGGCTCCTGGCTCTGACTTTAAATGGGACCTTGGCAATGCCCTCACTGCCATTTCCGTTTTCTGGCTGCAAGGTCTTAAAGAGATAGTAACAAATTTTGGGCACAGAGACATCTGGAATACAATAACATTTTGTGTTACCCTGACAACTGCAAATGATTTGTGGATCAGATTCGCAGGAAGTCCTGCATGGCTCCATTTTTAGGAGATTGTGGTATTTGCCTCTTCCAGAATGGCTGTTCCATTTTAGGTATAATTTTCTATACTGCTTGGGTAATTTATTTTGTAACTCTCGCGTAGTCCTGGAGATGTATGTCCATCCATTTTTACTGTTTTTATCTGGCATCCCCAATTGTCATACATAAAATCAACATATTGGACCCAGTTTTTTTAGTATCTCACTATGACAGTGACCAAACTGTGTTTATGAAGATAGATAACACTGGTAACAATAGATAACATTGGGGGTGACAAAATCAGACAAAGAAAGAGCTGAAGAAACATGTTTTCCCTCTGCTGGTTTGTAAGCAAGATTCTAAGGTGAATCAGATTGAAGATGATGCAATACTGTAAGGTAACTCTGTGGTTGTGCTAATGTTTTCAAAATCCCAGATAAGCATCTGCGTACAGTTTCTTGATGTGTTTTTTACATATAAGTGCTTGTCTTTCAGAACTGAATGCCAGTTAGAATAAAATTTTCCATGATGGTAGGGGTACTTTACTGGAAGTGGTGTAGTTCTGAGCCTTTGGGTTCCCTGATTTAATAGTCAGTGTTTACTTTTAGAAAGGGAGATGTGATCTGGAATGTATTACGTCCCGTCCTAAGGTTGTTGTGGATAGAATAACGAACCTCAATTCTCTTCTTTAAAATTCTACAGTAATATTAAATATTTAAAAGGGTGCTCCATAAGAGATGTTCTCTTCTCCATGGTTTTGGTTGGTAAGGCAAAATTTGTGTGCTTAAATAGCAAAGAAGATCCAATTGTCACAAGAAAGCATTTTTTTATGGTTAGGAAAGGTGTTTTTCATAGGAAATGTTAATTTCAGCATTCAGTTAAATTTCTGCAGACATTTGTAGTCTTCATCATTGAAATTTTTAAGATAAGATCAGACTGAAGTATAACATAAAGTTCTTTGGGGTTTCGCTTTATTTCTGTTTTTGTTTGGTTTGTTTGTTTATCTTGCAAGGGCAACTTAAATATAGGGGTTCAAAAGACGTGGTCTGGTATAGGTATACAGTCACAGAATATTTTGACTCTATTTTGTACATTTGGTTCTTTGTAGAGAAAAACAGGCAGGAAGAAAAATAGCTAATGTTGGAAACACTTTCTCATCAGCTCCTCTCTAGGGACAAGAGAAAAAAAAAGAAAAAAGGGAAAGAATAGATTCAGAAATGGAGGACACTGAAGGAGTGAAGGGTTGGAAAGAAGAAAAGACTGTTCTGTTCAAAAGCTCAGTTTTAAGTAGAGGTAGGAAAAGCCGTGTTTTTTGGCATATTATCTGGGAACCACTGAACACTTTGCTGCGTGCCCTGAAAGAGATGGAGTAGTACTGAAGATCAAAGCAGTGAAGGTATACTGCAGGAAAAAGAAAAAGAAAAAATATAATTTGAGCTGGATCAATAGCTTATGGGTCAGTTTCTCAGTAACTTCTATTAAACTAATTATATGGAATAGTTTTACCTTTGTAAAATGTATGGCAGTTTCCAGCCTTTCTATGGCAGTACTGATTAAAAGTGTTGGGGATTTTTTTGTTTGGTTTTTTTTGGTGTTGATTTTGTTTGGGTTTTTTTTATTACGTTTCAAAGTGATTCTATCACTTTGTCTATAAGTAATACTCAAATATCTTTTTCCTTTAGGTCATATGAGTTGTTTCTCTTTTTGTTACTGTATTCTTTTCTGCCCCTGTAAGGAAATGCTGTGCTGACAAGTGACAGTTTGTAACTCAGAAATTAATTGCATTAGCAGTTTGCTTATTCTCAAGATCAGATCAATAAAACTGATTTGTAAACCATCATTAAAGCTCGCTTTTTTCTACTTTATTTTTATTTTTAGGAATGTTGTCTCTGCAATTTGAGAGGTGGTGCATTAAAGCAAACTACTGACAAAAAGTAAGTAATATGTTCTTCAGGACTGTATGTGCTTATTTTAGGCTTTATTCCTAGTCCATTCCCATGTGCAAAGCATTTGTAAACCTAATTACTTGACAGTGTCCCTTTAAGCTGAGTTGTTGCTGAATTAAAATTACTTCTATTGAAATGTAGCACTGGCATTTTGTTAAATACTTTGGTACTAAAATGTACATTTGTTTTAGTATTAGCACACACTTGCTTGTTTCAAATTTTAATCTGCTGGCCTTTGAGCAAAGAAAGTAAATGAGAACTTATTTATCATCATTTTCATGGGCAAGTCTTATCAAACAGCAAAGTGTATTTTCTTCTTTGCTCCTGAAAATTACAATACAATACCTTTGAACTTCTAAACCTAGTATTTTCAATGGATTAATTTTAATCATATTGAAGTAATTTTCAATTCTGAAGTTTGGGGGTTTTTTTCAAATGCACTTCTATCACACACTGTCAAAAATTGTCTTACTGCTGACATCATGCTATTAACAGCCTCAGGATTTTTCTCTGTATCTGAGTGACAGAACACTGACAAGTAACCTTAACATCTAAAGTGGAAAATGTGGCAGCTTAGTATTTTTTGAAGCCCAGTGGTAGAATAGTCTTTATGCATTTTGAATAATTTCATAATTAATTAGCTTGTCTTAGTAGCTTAGCAATCATCATGTAGATCTCTTTCTCTCGTGCTTTGGGATGCAGTGGTAAGACATGATCTAGGTACAACATTGTTTTTCTCTTACCAGGAAAGAATTTGTTTATCAGTGATTTGCAATTGATTTTATAACCTTTGTAAATCGTCCAGTTAGGAGAAAGTTTTTTGTTTAACTCAGCCCATATCCTACCTTCAGAAAACATTATAATTATAGCCATTTTAATGGAGATTTTTGCCAGTACATGAATATTCTCAGCTGATTTTTAGTTCTGTTTTAAATTCTCTTCGATTTTCTACTTGCTTTACTCACTAAATAAAAAGAGAATGACAAAAATACTATCTCAGAAGAATTTATCATGCCCTTTTGATATTTGCTGTTGTTAGCTTACGTGTTGCATCTTTAAAAATATGTATATCTTTTTTTGTACATCAATTTAAAATTTTTCCAAATGTCTTGTAAGATATATTAATAGAAAAATCCACAGAGGTTTGCATAAAGTTTCTTTTCTTGTATAATTATGTATAAGGTATTTGGGTTTACATTCTATCACTCGATAGGTTAGTGTTACAGATTTATGAAATGGGATTTCTGTAAAAGCAGTTCGGCTCTGGTTTTCATGTTTCCATAACACCTTATAGTTATTACACATTGTGGAGTTTTTAATCTATCTTTCAGCATTAGCTACCATTTCAAAATTTTGAGTTTTCAGAAAAGTATGTTACACTTATATCTTTTTTCTCCAACAGCTGTAAAAATCTAACATGTGCATACATTTTGCTCCTTTACTCTGTACATACTAACTAGAGATACAGGAACAGCATGGAATACATTTAGAATCTAATAGATCAGACTGGTATGTGTGCATGCAGTAAGCAGTTTGCCATATAGGAAAGCTGAGATTCCTTCTTTTCTGCAGAGCACAGCAATTGAGTCTGTTAGGTTGAGAGATGTCAGAGTATAAATGTTTAGTTGAAGATTGAAGAGGCATTTTATTTATAGCATTTCTGTCTCATAAAGCTTAGATGGTAAGACAATGTGGTTTAGCAGGTGGGCAGGTCACAATGAAAAGAAAAAGGCTGTTATAAAAATTTTTTTAAAAGTCTCAAAACAAGACTCTTTTCTGTAAGTTAAAACATAAACAAACCATCACCATAATAAAAGGATGGATCTGCAAGCTTTATCTGTTTTTATTTGGGCTGAGCTGCGTAACTTGCTAATTGACATGTCATCTTTATGTATGGCTCTTACTTCACACTCTGACCAGGACAGCTTTAAAGTCACATGACAGCAGTTTGTTTGGTCCCTGTGTGTCATATTACACTTTTGCAGATGTTTTTGTCAAAGATGACTTACTGAAATATTGCTGCTCTAGTGCAGGAAAGAGAAATTATTTCTCTTTTCTGCTACACTCTACATCTCCTTCACCTTCAGCCCACATTCCTGTAATCTGCTAAGATGCTCATGTAATGTGTGTCTCTTTGAAATGTGCAGACAGTGGAGTGAGGTAAGCATTCAGAGCTTACAGAAATAGAGCAAATGGGATAATGAAAACAGAGGTACAGGGAAATGACAAGGAATGAGGCAAATATGAGTTGAAGAATGGAAATGTTTTCCTTTATACAGATTTACTACTTGTCTACCCCAAAAAGATTTTAGAAGTAGCCTCAGAAGGCTGCTCTTTGTTAATAAAAGTGTTGTTAGCTTCTCTTTTACTTCATGAAATACACAATTTCAACATTAATTTCAGACTTTTAATAGTTTCTTTTAGCTTTTCCTTTTTTGAGATTCATATATTGAAACGGGATTTGGAGTGTTTTCTGGTGGATATAGGAAGCATGTAGTATCATCTGACAAAGCTCCTGAAGTTGCACTGAAGTGTTAAGTGTAACACTGGTCCGAGGCACTTGCAGGTGCTTTTTCTGCTAAAGGAGATTCGGTTCATGTTGGGCATTGCACTGGTGGCTTGATCACTTTGCTGCTTGTATGCCATTGTGTCTGTAGACAGAAGGTCTTGGTACCATTTGCATTTCATTTTGCATTTTGATAGATACATGATTGATCATAATCACGTATGTTGCATTAAGAATAGTTTCTCAGGTCTGAGTAATGTTAATAATGAGTAATAAATGCTGTAGATGATAAATTACACATGAACCAAAGAGTGTGGTGTTTACATACATACCTGAATAGCACACCTCCAAAAACTTCTTACTTAAATAAAAAGTAAAACATACTTAAAAATTGTTGCAATAAAACCTCAGTCTGAAATTTTATTTACACAAAGTGGTAGTGCTACAAGGTTTGTTAAGATATTTTAAAGAAGCTTAAGAAAGCCTAATAAGAAAGTAACTACAGATGAGTACCTTTAAGAAATCCAGTCCAAACCAAAAGCAAAAGCCAAACGCACAGCAAGCAACAACTTAAGCACTTGTATTTCTATGGGTTTTTTTGGTGGTATTTTTGACTTGCCACTTTTCACAGGTGGGCACATGTAATATGTGCAATTGCCATCCCAGAAGTCAGATTTGGTAATGTCACAGAGCGTACTCCGATAGACACTAGCAGAATACCTTTGCAAAGATTAAAATTGGTGAGTAGTATATTAATATATGCTCCATATATGCATTGCTATTAAGGTGTTCCGATATTTGAAATGTATTAAAAATCTGAATTGTGATGGTTATTGCCAGGTAAAGAGCAGTAAGTTATGTTTAAGGTAAGAAATAAATAACCAGGGTTTTACCAAGATGGGCCTTTTGAAACATAATGGCAGTTATAGTAGTAACAGTGTTTGGTATTCTATTAAATGTAATTCAAACCTGTTCTTCCCCAAAAGAAGAATAACAAACTTGACCAATGTCAACTGTGAGTTTCATTTTTGAATCTGTATTGGTGATGAAACCCAGACAGACTGGGAATACTACACAGTACATATTTTTGAGGTCTTTTGATTGTTGATTTTTAGCTCAACTGTTTATGAAGGTAAAAGGATGTATGATTTGTTTGTTACATGGTATCTCTGCCGTCAGGGTATTGAAAAATATGCATAAAACAAATCACACATTGAACAGTCTTATTCAGGAACACTTACGTACTCAAGAAGAGGATATGCACAAGTGCAAAATGTGTTTTTTTGTCATGTTATATGATAATTACTTAATCTGTCAGTGTGTGCATGACTGTGATGTTGTCAGATAGAAAGAAAGTGATTAGTGGCCCACTAAAGTTTCAGAGAAAGTGTAAGTTTTCTGGATCACCCCACACTGTTTCCAAGGTGGTTCTTGGTCTACCTTAACTTGTACTCACTCATTTTGCACTATTAATATTTTCATTCTATTTATACTTTAATTTCATTTTATTCCATTCATTATTTTTGTCTTTTGTAGTTGTGTGTCTAAATGTGGAAATGCAGCTTGGGGTGGTTTAAAATTGATAGCCCGTCCTTCAAGTGGTAATCTGTTTTGAATTTTTGGTCAGAATTAAAAAAAAAAGTGGTTTTCATGTGTCCTTTTAAAAATAATTTTGAAAGACATATCTAAAGAGTGTATATATAACATAAAAACATAAAGCGACTTGAGAATTGTTAATTCAAGGATTGAAAACACACAAATCATGGAAATATTGCTGGAAATTACCTCCAAGATCAACAAGTCCAACCTTTGACTGAATAATACCAAGCCCACTGGGCACACTTTATCTCAGTGTGCCATATCTGCTCATTTTCTGCACACTTGCAGTGATGGTGACACCATCCAACTTCCCTGAGGAGGCTGTTCCAATGCTTAACCACCCTTTCAGTGAAGAAGTTTCTCCTGCTATTGAACCCACCCTCCTCTGGGACAGTTTGAGGCCATTATGTCTTGTCCTACTGCTTTTTACTTGGCAGAAGAGGCTATCACACCTTCATTTCAGGCAGTTGTAGAGAGTGATAAGGTTCCCCCTGAGCCTTCTTTTCTCCAGGCTAAACAACCCCAGCTCCCTCAAGCACTCCTCATAGGACTTCTTCTCCAGACCCTTCCCTAGCTTTGCTGCCCTTCTCTCTGGACATGCTCCAGCACCTCAATGTCCTTCTTGGAGCACAGGTTTCAAGGTGTGGACTCACCAGTGCTGAGGACAGGGGGACAATCCCTGGCCTGGTCCTTCTGGTCACACTGTTGCTGGTACAGGCCAGGATGCCATTGACCTTCTTGGCCACCTGGGCAGGGCATGGGCAGGACTCAGTACTCAGCCTTGTTGAACCCTACTGGCCCCCCACTGATCCAACCTGTCCAGATCCCTCTGCGGAGCCTTCCTACCCACCCAGCTTGGTGTCATCTGCAAACTGACTGAGAGTGCAGTTGATCCCTTTGACCAGATAATTGATAAAGTTATTAAAAGAAGTGGCCCTGATTCTTGGGGACCACCACTGATGGCCAGTTGCCAACTGGATTTAAATTCATTCATTCATTCATTCATTCATTCGTTCATCCATCCATCCATCCATCCATCCATCCATCCATCCATCCATCCATCCATCCATCCATCCATCCATCCATCCATCCATCCGACGTTGAAATGTATTCTCTGGACTGTCCATCACTTAAAACACTTGAAGACTAACAGGAGCCTTTTGAAGAAAGCTTGAATTAATTTTAAATTATTGATTGTGAAGGTGTGGAGCCACCGTTTCTGAAATTACATGATTTACAATTCTAGGTTATTTCTGCTGACTATGAAGGAATTATATGAACCAGTTAGGAATAGTTGAGGGATTTTTAGATTTTAGGTTTTGTTGTATTTTTTCCTTCAGTGGATAGAATATTGCTTTTAGTTCTTAGTGCTTTTTCAGTTCTTGATGCCTCCTTCAGTATAAAATGACATTGAACCACTACAGATTGTATAAAGCTGTGTGTAAGCCTATGGTGTCCTGCAAATATATGAATGTTTAGAAAGAGAGTATTTGCCTTCCTTAACACTGTTTTTTAAAGAAGAGTTTGTATATTTGTATGGAATGAGTGTTGTGAAGAAGGAACTCAGCTGAACACAATAAAAATGAGAGGCAGGGTACTTTGTAACAGTCATAAATGTAGTAGCGCTGCAGGTAGAAGACAACCTTTCTGTGAGGGAAGGAAGCACCAGAATCCTGGTTTGGCTCATTAAACCTTACTATTCCAAGATTTAGTTTCTGACATTAAGTTCATAAGGAAATAGCTAGATTTGTATTAATTTAAGGGAAGTAGGCAGTTTGACCATTTCAAAAGGCTCTGTAATGATGTAATGCCAGTAGACCAATAAAATGTTGCTTCTTGGGTAAAGGAGCAGAAAAATTCTGCCCTAGAACCACCAGCAGACTGTCTGCTTTTAAATTTGGCTTTTGTTGCAAGTAAGTTACTGCATCTGATGATTTTACTCTGCTCTGTTTCGCAGTGAATACCCTAGCTAAACTAAGTTTCCTGAATGATATTATATGATATTATTCTATATTTTAAAAATAAAAATAAAAATAAAAATAAATATCTGTGTATACTACATATACATAGTAAAATTCCATGGATACTTTTATTTTCTCTATGGCACTGTATATCAGATACTTCCTGTAGCGTATTTGTCTTGTTTCCTGAAATATGGGGTTCCTATTTTTCTAAAGAGTTTGCTGCCAATAGCCTTCTGTCCCTGTCCTCCCTCTTCCTCCCCCCGAAATAGTAAGAAACCCAAATCAGCAGAGTGTCTACTGTTTTCAGAGATCTGTAGAGGAGGAGCTGACATTTTCTTTAATGTAGCATCTACAAAGAAATAGCAATAGCAAAGAAAATAAAAAGCCAATGTTTCATTTTTTTACAAATTAAAAAACATCTGTGCAAACACTAACATATTGGTAGGCTGTTTTTTATTGCTTAGCTAGTAGATGTAGTGATTGCTGTTAAATAGTTTCAATTCACTAGAAATTTTGGGTTGAAATCAGTGTGTTTCCTGTCAGTCTTTCCACTACTAAATATTCAAGATTTCTTCCAGAGTAATTTCTTCCAGAGTAAAACTCAGTATTTGTATCATACTAATAGTAGTCTGTAGCTTTAAAATTGTTTTATTCAACTGCTTCATGTTTGCAAATTACAGGGTTGTTATAGCATGCCAACATGTTTTTGTATTTCTCTAGCTTTTTCAGTAGGTTATGTATTATGTACCATCATTGTTAAAACTTACATAACAATGAAATTTTCACTGAAAATTAAAACTTTTGAAAATTCTTCCTTAATGCAAGTGGATAAAATAAATAGAAGATTTGGCTGCTGTGTTTTTCCTAGAGGAAGAAAAGAATGTGATACACTCTGGTGAAATCGCTTCTATTTCAGGGGTGTAAACCCATGATATTGTTGGACTTCACCTGGCTTTTCATGTGAACACAAAAGACCTCCTAGGCAATCTCAGTGTGGAGAGCATGCCACAGAGATGCTATAACCTGTAGTTTCTCCACGTTATGTCTGTGATTATACCTTTTCTCTTATTTTTTTTTCTTTTCAAATGTATGTGAATGCAGAAATGAGATTGTCCTGGTCTCCTTTTGTCAGAGAGTCAGGCTTCTTTCTTCATTTTATGATGGTCACATCCATCAGACACTTTGAGTTCAAATAGCCACGTGAAATGACAATTTGTAATTACGAAGCTAGGAAAGAAATACATTGAATATGGACATTTAAGTACGGGTTCTAAAATGAAATGGCTGAAGGCTATAAACCAATATTTTACATAAACTACAGTATGCTAGCTGTTTTGTGGATACGTAGTTCAGCTGGTTTCTGTTCCAGTGGTCTCCATGTTTAACAGCAGACATGAGCTACTGTGAAAACGGGAAATACACAAATGCTAACTTAAGTACTTCTATGTTAGGAGCAGATAAAAAGAGAGGCAAAGTTGCTGAGAACTGATGGGATGCAGGGGCACCACATGAAATCTGTCTAAATGTAAATGCAGAGTTTTAGCTGTTGACAAGTTGGAAGAAGTATGTAATTTGTAGAAGAATTTATGCTGTGAATGAGTGTGGTGTCAGCTTCCATCCCAAAGCTGTTAAACAGTATCTAACAGTTTACCCAAAGCAGACAAAGCTTAGATTTCTAGCTAAGTTTAGCTTTATTTATTTTATTTTTGCATTGTTCCATTTGTCTTTAAGTCTCCAAGAGAAGCTTGGTGTATGCCTATGCTTTTGAAATTCCATTTTCCTTGACTATTTGTATGTATGGGGCTTTGGGTCATAGAACACAAACTGGATTTCTTTGTGTGTCAAAGTCAATGATAAAACTCAATTTTGCTTTGGGAAGGGAAAAGCTTTTCCCCAAGTACCTAGATAGTCTCTGTTTTCAAAAGAGTGTTAATTACTCAGCTCTAATTATAAATATGAATTATAGCTGCATGAAAAAGTCTCTGGAGATGAAAAATTCAGACTGACCTCTTAAATATCAAATCAGCCTTTGAAAGAAAGTGCTCTCTTGTCTGTTTTTCAGTTTTAATAAAATATAGGACTTAAAACTAGAATTAAATAAAAGCCCTTGCTAGTATATGGCCAAGGAATTCAAGCCAACAGGAATATTGAGCCTAATGTCATTCACCCTTGCCAGACACATGATTTATAATGAATGTAGACCTCGTAAATGAGAGTGTTTAAATGTTTCATCTGTTACAACAAAAATATTTAAATAGAATCATTAGTATCTGTTCCTAGACGTATGTATTTTGACATGTCAACTCTAAAATCATGTTTTCAATAGAATAGGTATCAACTTGATAGTGAAATACATTATCTCCTTTTGGTATTTTTTATGTTTTAAAATGCTTGGGTATTGGATTGACTTTGTCCTTATAGGCTGTCACTGCAATGCTGTACCGAAACATGCACTAATGATGCCTTTGTTTCTCTATCTTTAGAGTTTCCTATTATTTTTATATTTGAAATACTATTTCTCCAACAAAATAGAGGTAGAAAATGAGTTTTGGAATAGCTGAAGTTGCCCTCAAGCTTTTGATGACCTCAGATTTGTATTTGACAAGTGAACCGAGTATAACCACAAGTGTACTCTGAGTGAAGAACATTATTTTGAGAAGAAATCTACAGTGTTATGATGACTGATCTACAAGCCTTTCAGTATCTGGCCGAAGCCATAAAGGTTTTTTAGAAGGCTGTACACTTTAAAATTTGCACCTGAAGGCAAATAATAGTAAGCTTGAAAGCCAAAGATTATTGTATTGAAAGGTACATCAATTCTAAAAATACAGAGGTTTCTCAGTGGTATGTCACTGAAGAATGGAATCAAAGCAAAAATTTGTATGAGCTTTTAAAAGAATGGGCACATATTCTCCTGCCTGTCATTCTGTTTTAATGATTAAAAAGAATTAAAGACATTTGAGGACACTGCTCATATTCTCTGTTCTAATTGGTAATGAAATTCGTTTGTTAAACTACAGTGAGGTAGTAGAACTATTGCAGCTGTGTTTGTGAAAAAGTAAAGAAGCACTTGCAGTGATGTATACCAGTGTTGCTATGCGTTTTTGGTAATACAGAGAAGTATTGATTACTTTCAGTGTTTCCAAAGATATTGTTGGAAGGGCCATTGAGTAGAATCATTATGCCATACATATAATAACACATTAACTAGATCATTGCACACATTCACAGGCAGTGGGACCAAAATAGATAGAAATCTTGAGCCAGATTTTAAGATATTTGCAGATTGCTTTAAAACTGTTAATGAAATAGCTTTTAGTAGTATACTTGATTTTTAGTGGTAAAAGTGTTAAACTAAAAATAATGCAATAGTTGCTTACTGCAATATATAATTTATTAAAAATGTAGTGACTCATTGCCATCGCATGCAAAATAGAATTTACTATGTATGATTTAGTCACAGTGTTTATAAGATTTTTAATAAGTATATTAAAAGAATATGGTTTGCTGGCTGTATAGTACTTAATGTCGGAATAATTTGCTACAATGTGCAGATCCTATTGCAAACTGTCAAATTTGTATCTTGCAGTGGTACAGTACTATCAAGTCTTATGAAAGATGTGGCAAATGTTAGAAATGCATGACTATAAATAATGTCTGAAGACATGAACAGAAAGGGACATAAACATGTCTGCTGATGTAAGTGTAGTAACTGTCACGAATTAAATGTGTCCAGTGTATGCAGAATTTAGAAATCCCGGAGAAAGAAAACTGGCACCAGGTTTGTATCTGTAAGAAAAGAATTTGCAGACACCATAATCCAGGAAAATTTATCTCTGATTATTACATGCACAAGTTATGTGCGTGTTTTTTATTTGTATAGTGATTGAATATATATCATATTTTTAAATGTAAATTTAAAACTGAAAAATTCTTCCATGATTTTCTATAACATCTCTGTCAGACTAGGGACAATCCCAAGTATGAATACAGACTGATGTATGAATAGGTTGAGAGCAGCCCTGCAGAGAATGACTTGGGAGTACAGGGGATAGAAAACTGTACACAGGCCATCAACGTGCACTTAAAATGCAAAAAGCCAACAAGCCAAGTGCATCCTAGGCTGCATGAAAAGCAGCATGGCCATCAGGTGAAGAGAGGGGATTTTGTCCCTCTACTCCACTTTTGTGAGAGTACTCCCAGCTAGAGTTACCATCCAGCTCTGGGATTCCCAGCACAAGAAAAAATAGCCTCTTAAAGTGGGTCCGAGACAAAAATGATCAAAGGGCTGGAGCACCTCTCCTATGAAGACAGGCTGAGAATGCTGAAGCTTTTCAGCCTGGAGAAGAGAAAGCTCTGATGAAAACTTATTGAGGCCTTTTAATACTTCAAAGGAACTTCTAAGAAAGACAGGGAAAGAGGACCTGCAAAGTGACGGAACAAGCAAGTGTTTTATACTGAATGAAGGTAGATTTAGATGGGATACAAGGAAGACCTTTTTTCTTACAATTAAAGTAGTATAATGCTGGAGCAGGTTGCCCACAGAACTTGTGGATGCCTCATCACTGGAAGTGTTCAAGGTCAGCTTGTATGGGGCTTTGAGCAACCTGGTCTAGTGGCAGTGGGGCTGAAACTTGATGATCTTTAAAGATCCCTTCCAACCCAAGTTGTTCAAGGATTCTGGAGGACATGAAACAGTGGGGACCGCCAAGGAATAAAACTGTAGTGAGGTGATCACACACTGATGTATCTCAGGAACTGTTGGGTTTTTTTAAAATGTGTGTAATGTTTATATAGTCAGTAGCACAGCAAAATTTATTCAAAACTGCTTTAGACTTACGTAAAATAAAAAGGTGAATTTCTAGAAGATTGAATAATACAACTTTATGGTGTCATAAATCCAACTAGTAATAATTGCAGTGATGCTCCAGTTAAAAATACCTTACCCCGGACACAAAGGTGATGCAAGATTATGGAAAAAAAATTTTCTGTTATAAATATACATTTAAAAAAGAGTGCAATATTCCCTTTCCTCCAGTCAGTGGGAACTTTATCTGACTGCCATGACTTTTCAGATGTGATGGAGAGTGTCTTAGCAACTACATCAACCGATTACATCAGGACACTGGGATGCATCTCACTGGGTCCTGTGGACTTGTGTATGTTCAGGTTCCCCAGGTGGTCTTGAACTTGATCTGCTCTTACATTGGGAATGGCTTCAATTTCCCAGTTCCTGTCTTGAGGTTCAGGGACTTCAGAGATGTGGGAAGAGTGATTATTAATGAACACCAAGGCAAACAAAATTATCGAGTACTTCACATTTTCTTTAATCTTCCATTTCTGACCAACATGCCTATAGAAGCCATTTTTACTGTTCTTTGTATCCCTTGCGAAATTCAGCTCCAGTTTATACCGTAACTTTCCCAATCCTGTCGCTACACAACCAGACAGCACTTCTCTTTTCTTCCCAGGATACCTGTCCCTTATTCCATGTCCTGTGCTTTTCCTTCTTGTGTTTCACTTTGGCCAGGAGGTCTTTACTGAGCCATGCTGGTCTCCTGCCTTCCTTGCCTGAATGCTCACTGGTGGAACTTGAGAGATCTTGGGCTCTAAGAAAAATGTCCTTAAAGATCTGACAGTTCTAGTCTGCTCCTTTTTCCCTGAGTGCAGTTTTCCAGAGGGTCCCATCCAGTAATTCCTTAAATAGCTAGAAGTTCAGGCTCCTAAAATTCAGGGTACTGACTTTAACCTTTCTTTGGCCCATAACGCTTGAGATCATGAATTCCACGGAGGCATGATCACTTCAGCCCAGGCTGCCACTGATCCTGACCTCGCCAGTTAGTTAATCTGTGTCAGTAAGCAACAGGTGCAGTAATGCTTCTCTGTCACCTGGGTTAAGAAATTGTCCTTGATGCTCTCCAAGAGTCTCCTGGACTGCTTATATCTTGCTGAGCTGCTTTTCCAGCAGATGTCAGGGTGACTGTCCTGACAAGTCCCTGCAGCTGGATCAGAACCTGCCAGAGTGATGCTTCCTGCAGGTGAAGTAAGAAGGTTTTTGTCAACAGGTTCCCCTCAATTGAGTGGCTGGTAATAAACACAAACCATGAGGTTTCCTTTGTTGTCTTGGCCTCTGATTTTCAACCACAAGCTCTTGACCTGTTTGTTGCTGTTTTTCAAAGACGGGTTTATGCAATCAGTCCATAGAGGGCAAATTGCCCACTCCTCCTTCCTTGCTTGTCCTTTCTGAACAGTTTGTAGCTACCAATTGGAGTGCTTCAGTCGTGTGATTTGTCCCACCAAGTTTCAGTGTTTGTGATTAGATCATAGCTTTCTATCTGCACAGTCACTTCTAGCTTCTCCTGCTTGTTACTTATGCTACGTGCCATTTCATAGATTTGATGTGTTTTACGGAAAGAATGATGAGTAATTGATAAATTAATTACTTGAACATAATTGGAAATAGTTCAAAACTCAGTTCAGTGAGAATTTTTAGCTTTCAGCGGTTAAATTTGGATTTTTAGTTCTTTTAACTAATTTTTTCCTGGTTTTTTCCTCACTTAAAGTTCTCTGCCACAGGGCATTTGTGTGGTGATCCTTGGAACATTACTGTGAGACCTGTTCCCTGAAGGGAAAAAGGTCCAGTTCAGGTTATATGCTTGAGAACCTGTCTACATGAACAGATACTGGTTTTCCTTGAGGAAGCTGCCTGCTATTTGAAATAATATTTGTAAGGAGCTTCTGAAGAAAGTAGTAAGTTGATTTGCACAGCAAATTCTGATGATTTAAAGTAACTCAAGTTAATGTTCATTTTAAAGAGAAAAAATGATGGCTGAGCTGCTGCCTGCCTTTTTTTCCATAAGCTGAAGTAGCTCTCTGTGAGCTTTCTATATATGCAGTTTCCAAGAAAAAGGATAAGGTATCAGTTTTAGATAAAGTTTTATTAGTGGAAAAATGTCACATTCTTTTAGAGACTTAGTGATTTGTCTTGCCTTTTTTTACAGTGCAGCTTTTTTAACATTTATTTTATTTTATGCTGCTGTTTTGTTTGGGATCCCACTGTTACCAGAAGAAAGTATGGTCTCTTAAACAGCCACCACACCTTGCACTAGAGATGAGTCTCTTAAATGCCCCAAATGACAGAGAACAGCATTTTGTTTCTGGAGAAGTGGCATGTTTTCTCTGTACGTGTGAGATCATTTGCTAGGCATATCCAGTGTGTTTAACCGTGTGGTCTTCAGGAATGGCTGTGTGTTGTTTTCATTACCAGCAGGCATTACATCTGTCTTGTCAGCTCTGAACTTAAGCAGCTTACTTACTCCTTGCACCTTATCACAGCAGGGCACTTGGCAAGGTAAGAGACTACACTGTCCAAGTCTGACAAATATAAGTCTTAAAGCAGTGTCAGCATCGTAAGGATGGCACTGCAGCCTCCATCATCTTCCAATTTCTCCAGCAGCCTATATTTTACAGAGTGACACTATGACAGAAAATTCGCTTGGTGGAGAGTCAGTGTTACTGTCTGCTTTTTTCAGCAGAAAGGGGCTGTGTCCAAAGGTTCTGTAACAAAATCATATATAGGTTGTCATGGAACTCATAAAATGAGTAATTAATATGTTAACTTCGTACTTCAGAAAATTTAACTTTATGAAACTGGGCAGATATGAGGGCATATGAACACAAGCAGAGGATGTAGAAAATATCCTGGATTTGAAAAGTTATATATTCCTCTGCTTTTTTGCAAATCAGAGCAATAATAGGAGATATATTCTTGAGCAAGTTTACATCAACTTGACTGTAGATAAAGAAGCCATTGCAAATACAGACTTTGTTTTAAAGATTTTCTTATCCTGAGGAAGAGATAATATACAGGAACTTCAGTCTTTAATATGATCTCTCATGTTTGTCATCCTTTTAATAGGAAGGTAGCCATCTATGTTATCTTTCAATGTTAAGGCAACATATTCTCCGTAGAAATGATGACTGGAGAAAGAGAGTGAAACATACAGCAGAAAAATTCATGTTACCTGATAATGTATGATATTCAGCTACCCATCTGGTCTATAGCTTATTGGTTTTCTTGTACAATATTGAAAATAAATTCCTTGATGACAGAGGAATTACAGTCTTGCAATAGGGAAGCACTTAGATGATTTTGGAGAAATTCCAGGTTTCTGACTAAGAAGGCTTGACTTACATTGCAGATGTCCTTTTGGTTGTAAGCCTTTTGCTTTTTGACCGTCATGGAGAAGTATTTCTATCCTTGTGAGAGGTATTTGCTTTTTATAACTGATACCTGCTGGCTGGGTATTTTCACTGCTATAACACAGTTTGCAGTGTAGACTGAGGATATTCAGAGCTGCCTATAATGCCTGTGCACTTTCCAGTTCATCATAGTTCAAGACACCCCACCTATCTGAAAAATACTGTGGTCGCTATGAAAGCTGCCTTTGAGATAACTGTCGTGTCTTTTTCCCCTTAGGAATTTTCTGTTTGCAGTAATCCCATCTAGTTCTTGAATTAGTCATGGTAAAAATTAGCTCATTATAGCAAGTAGAAATTGGATAGCTTTTAAATAGAAATTGAGAATTTGCAGCTCTCTCCTGGATGTGATTTGTTAGGTTAGTGGAAAATTTAGGAGATGAAGGTTTGTTGAATGTGTCTGCTATCCCTTCCAGAATCACAGAATCATTTAGGTTGGAAAAGACCTCTGAGATCATCGAGTCCAACCCTTGACCAAACACCGTCTTGTCAACCAGACCATGGCACTGAGTGCCACATCCAGTCTCTCCTTTAACACCTCCAGGGATTGTAGCTCCACCACCTCCCTGGGCTGTACATTCTGATGTTTAACAACCATCAGCATGAAAAAATTTGTCCTGTTGTTCAACCTGAACCTCCCCTGGACCAGCTTGAGGCTGTGTCATTTTGTGCTGTTGCTAGTTACGTGGGAGAAGAGGCTGACCCTCACTTGGCTACAACCTTTTTTCAGGGAGTTGTAGAGAGTGATAAAATCTCCCCTGAGCCTCTTTTTCTCCAGGCTAAACAACCTCAGCTCCCTCAGCCACTCCTCATAGGACTTACTCTCTGGATACTTCACCAGCTTTGTTCTGGACTGCTCCAGCTCCTCAATGTCTTTCTTGAAGTGATATCTTTATTAATACAGGAAACTACAGTTTAGTTTTTTGAGTGCTGTCTTTCAGTCTGTTTGGGTGATTTCCTTGTTTATACAGCTGAGTAATTGTGACTAGCATACAAGCAGGTGTCAGAGGAGTACTTGCTGACCAAATATTTCTATAATTCAGAGCTTTGTGCTGTCCTAGACAGCTTCTTGTAAATTACAAACACTTGTTCCAGTATTGCCAGATATGTGATTCAGCCCTTTTTCGTCACGATTTTCAACATAAGTGGAACAAAATAAAAGCATAGAGATTACAAGAGCGGGTAAGCAACATAGACATAAGGGAGATATACTAGATGTTTATCCCTTGCTATCAGATTACTTTCAAAGAGGAAAATTAAGATCAAAATCCTTGTCAACCTGAGTGTGATGAAATGGTTAGTGAGCAGTCAGTGGGATGGGATTATGGATGAGACTTGGTAGACTTTCAGTATATCTGATCTGTATGAAAGGAGGGTTAATGTTGCAAACTGATTTTCTTCTTGTTTTAGATCAGAAGACAGGGATTGACGTATCACTCAATATAGAACCTTGAACTGTAGAGCACTTTGTAAGGAAAGCAGCCAAAGGCTAAATATTTTTGGTCTTAGTGATGATTGTTTGAGAGACAAGAGAAGACTTCACAGTGCAAGTGAACATTGTATCTAAGCAAAAGGAAGAAGGTGCATAACAGAAACATACTGAGAGGAATGAGTACAGTCCATGTAGTTCATTTGAGGTGGCCAGATCCATAATTTTTGAATGGTTTAGTTTCTAAATTTTTGTTTTCTTCAATGCAGAAAAATCTGAGCATAAAGTAGCTGTACCAGAAATGTTTTTATTCTTATCATCGTAACATTTTCAAGTATTACTTAGTTTTGTTAGTAGAACTAAATGCATGTTAATAAATAACACCTGTGTATGTGCAGTAAATTGGATTTTCCAGTCACTATGAGAATAGCAGTAGAATTGGTAAAATGAGGGGTCTCATAGGTGATCTTCTTGGCTTGCTGTGTTTGTCTAGCTGTTCGAAATTCAGGCTTAGGGAGCACTGTGTACTGATCACACCATAAAAACCTTCTTTGTTTTTATCTCTCAATAACGTTTTTCTTTACCTAGTGCATGTGATCAGTCATTTAACTTAATCTAGGTATATAAAACACACTTTTTGGATCCTAAAGATTTTGTTATGCATCATATAGTTGCCTATATATATGATGACTGTCAACTGAAGAACAGTTATAGAAATCACCCACTTCTTTTGTTCTGCGTTTTGTCATTGTGCTATTGCATAACGATAACCCTCTGTGGTATATTACATAGCCATTGCTTTGAAGTTCATGGGCTGGTGATGAATTTTGTGTAAATATGGTAACCATTATGTTCCAGGTGGCTTAAAGGTATTGCAAAACCCCTTTTCTTTCACGTCAGTAAGACGATTTTATACTAAAACTAGGCTGAGTTCTTGTATTACCTTTTGTTTGCATGTAGATCTTTGATTCCTGAAGAAGCTAAAGTTAGCTCTCCTGAAGTCCGTGGTTGTAAACTTGCTTGCTGCCCTGTTTCCTGCTGCTGCCCAGCACCTCATCTGGTGCTGAATTCCACCCTCTCACAGCTTCAGCAAGGCCTTCCCTGGTTTTAGTATGAGCTGAGTGGCACACCATTCCCAGTGGGATCCTCCGCTACATGCATCAGGAAATTGTCATCAGTGCTTTCCAAGAACCTCTTGGGCTGTTTGTATTTCGCTGTGCTGGTTCTGCAGCAGATGTCAGGGTAATTAAAGTCCCCCAAAAGAATGAGGGCCTGTGACTTTGAGGCTGCTTCATGGTGCCTGTAGAAGGCCTCATTTGCGTCCTTCTCCTTCTCGAGACAGCCTGTAGCAAAAAGTTTATGTGGAGTTAATGAAGCAAAGTTCAGCTTTTAGTCACCATTTTGGGTCATTCCTTTGTCTTAGTTCTCATAAGCTGCATTGTTTTCAACAGAGTATGTCTATGCTTCCATGTCATGCCATCCTTTGTTGTATCTCTCTTGGAGTGGTACACCAAGCTACTTCAGTGTTCTGGCTCCTAAGTTTGCCCTGGTGAACTATAGCAAATGCATGCACTCCTTCTTGCTGAACTTTGTTTTTCAGTATCTTCCCTGGAGCATTGCAGGCTTTTGCCCAGTAAGCGGCTGGCAGTAGTGAGAGCCGTGGTATGAGGTGTGACTAAGCAGATATCTGTACAGTCTGGTGTCAGAGCTTTGGGAGAATGTAAAAAGGTTAAGGAGCATTAGGGAGTCTGAGACAGAAACAGGAAAAGCCACCAGAAAAAACTACAAGGTCAAGGGGATCATATATCCTCCCACTACCAAACAGAAGGCAGTAACTTAAAAAGAGTTAATGGAGGCAAGCATATGGTTGGAGTGGCAGGCAAACCTCCTTCTTGCCCACCTTGCCTTTTTAGATGCCTTAGTCCTTGGGTATGAGTCTTTGGGTGAAAACAGTCAATTGATGATGTAGATGATGGTCCATCTGTACCAGTGGTGTTTCCAAGGTCAGAAGGGCCTACCTCATATCAAGACCATCTTCATGAGGAAGAAAAGATAGGTTATAGTTGTAGGTGGCTCTCTTCTGAGGGGAACAGAAAGTCCTCTGTGCTGGATCAGCCCTCCTCTTTGCAAAATTAGCTGTCTTTCTTGGGTCTGGGGTAAGGACATCACTAGGAAACTTTCTAGCCTGGTACAAACTTTCTGTCTTGGACTATTACCTGTTACTGTTCTTCTGTGTGGCAATGAAGCCATACAGCGTAGTCCAAAAGCAATCAAAAGAGAATTAGTTCAGAATATTAAAACTGACCCTTCCTATAGTTTTAGTTGTGATTGCAAAAGGTTGATTAGTATTTTTTAGAGCACTTTTGCTGCTCTGGATTACTGAACAAATTGTAAACTGCTCTTTGAGTCTATCCTTCTGCTTTCTGTACACAGTGAGACGAATGCAGTTTTATTGACCATGACTGCTTTTTTCTTTTCAGTCTTCATTTATATGGGAAACCAAATTCTAGTATAGGAGGTTAACAATTACCATTCAACTTCTTGATGATTATTTTTAATAGAAGAAATGTTGGAGTCTTAGCTACAGTGCAATTTTAATGAAATAATGAGCTTCCTGACTACAGCAGACTGAGCTTTGTCTGATTCCTACAGTAATGAATTAACCATGTCAAACTTTGCAATCTAGCCTAGTGAAATATTTTACTCTGAAAGTTTAATTTTCATTCTTTATTTATGAAAGCAGTAGTACTGTCACATTGTGTTATTGTATAAGTGCCGTTTTGTGTGATTTGTTTTAATGAGTGTCACTTGTTGATATGTTTAGTGATTTTTGACCCATATTTAATGCCAAAACCTCTAAGTGTTCAAAATACAATGCGTCTGACTTTTTTTTTTCCTTAAATCAACGTGTAACACATTGGCAGTTGTATCTCATCTCAAAAGCTGCAGTGATAGTCTGTTAGATATGGTGGGGCAAAGAGAGTGAAATCTTTTTGGAAATCTGCTTTTTGTGAAATCTTTCCTGGAGAACCTCCTCCTTACTAAAAGCAAATATAAAATTTTAAAAAATATGCATTTTTCTAGCTTTTCTGAAGAATCTATGAAAATTTTTGTACTCTAAGGACCTGTATTCATGCTTATTTGGGACTGAAGGATATAGGGGGCATTGCTTCTTTAGAGCAAGAGTAGCGTTATAGGAGGTATTGTCTGTACATGCAGAGTGAAATAAAAAATGAGCATTTAATAGTATTCTAAGAGAGAAGTTAGTTAGGTTTATATTATAAATGAAATATCTCAAGCCAATGACTTAAAAAGAAAAAAAAAAGGATGGAAAATTGTACCATAGGTGACACATATGGACTACATTTTGTTTAATTCAATACTGGGTTTTTGGTTTAACAGTGATAATAAAATGACTAAAACTTAGCAGAAAATAAATTTTTTTTTTCTTACATTTCTCTCACTCTCTTGTAAGCTGCTATAATTATGCTATTTGTATCTTCAGACTGAATAAAAAGCTAAAGATAATCTACTAATATAATTCAATCAGTGATTCATATATATCCATCTATGTATAAATTATCATGATTATTCTAATAAATGGAGATTGCTGTTTTCAGCAATTTCAATTTTGCACAGTAAAGTTTTCCCAGATTCATAAAATTCTTACAATCCTTAAAATTCACTGGTAAAAAAGGGAGAACCTTCTATGTGTAACATTTAAATATAAAACATTTAGTAAAAAAATCAATGAAGAAAACAGAGATCACACGTGCTAGTCTGAAAGAGAATCCCATGAAAGATAGATCTCTGTTCAGCCCTGACTAGACTTCTCTACAGTTCAGTTTCTGTTGCCTGTTGCTGCTTCCCTATAATCACCTGACCCAGTGAGGACAGAGTCTATTCAAAGCTTCTGTCTTAATGCTTAAGCAAATCCAAAAAGTGTCATACTTCGAAACTGATATATCTGGTGAAGTAAACTGTGAGGCAGCAGTCACATTCCAGTTATTACTCTGACAAAATATTTCTTCAGATATGTAAAGGACAATTATGGTAGAGACTGTCACTGGAGAGGTGTGCAGTTCTGTGTGTTTGAGCTGTCTGTGCAGCTCTAAGATATCTTCAAAACCTCCATGACAATAAGTATAATTTGGTTGAATAATAGCTGTGTTGCATTTGCTGGGAATTAAGAGAATAATTCTTAAGAATTGCATGCCTTTTATCTAGAAGACAAAACTATCCTTAATGATAAATCAATAGTGGATACAGCTGGAATGCAAATGAAAACCTGGCAGTCCTTCACAGCCAGCCAGGAAACAGAGTGAGATGTGTAATAAAGCTTTACAAGAGTTGTTACAGAATGGTTCTAAACCTGTCTTCTATTTTTTAAATAATCTGCATGCTAATGCTAAAATATTTGAATTTCTTTTCTTCTGTTGTGTGAAATCCTGAATTTGAACATCGCTATGCTTTCTTGTTTTTGCAATGGAATTGAATGTGCAATCTGCAGAGATTATGCATAAGAATTTTTAAGCTTCAAGAATCTGTGCAACTCATCTTACTGCTTTATGAAGGAAACCTATTATAACTGTAAATAATTTTTGTACTTAAGATTTCATAATTCCCCAAGAGAATTAGCATGTCATGCAGCTTCAATTAGCAGATGAGGACAAAAAGCTTAATTGCCTTCTTGTAAACTGAAGCTGCTGACTTCTGACTTAGTTGAAAGTCAGCTGATGGATTTGCAGAACATTATTTATTTTTAAAAAAATATATCTAGTAATCAGTGACAGGACCCAAGGGAATGGCATCAAGCTGAGGAGGTTTAGGTTGGATATCAGGAAAAGGTTCTTCACCCAGCGGGTGATTGGGCACTGGAACAGGCTCCCCAGGGGAGAGGTCACAGCACCAAGCCTGACAGAGTTCAGTAAGTGTTTGGACAATGCTCTGAGGCACATGCTGTGATTCTTAGGGTATCCTGCACAGGGCCAGGAGTTGGACTGAATGATCCTCAAGTGCCCCTTCCAAATCAGAATATTCTCTGGTTCTGTTACATGTTTTTGACTTAGTAAGGAAAATGAGATTTGCTGATCATTCTATTTTTCAAATACAGCATTCAGCTTGAAGCAAACTACATTTCCTGCAATGCACCAGCATTTTAGTAATGGTCACAGAACTGTGTTTCACACTTAATTACTACAGTGTAGTCCGTGGAATTTCATTATTTTTACAGTCTTGTCACTTTTACATAATTGTTAATTGTAAAGTAACCCAACAAAATAGAAGGAAAAGTAGCAAGAAAAAATAGTTTCAAATAAGAAGGAGAAAACATACCATGAGTAAAACACAGAACATATATCAATATTGGTGTTACTGAAAACGCTGCCAATTATCATGGAGCATTTACCTTCAAAATACTACACAAAGTATATGTTGTAACATTGTTCTGTGAGCACTACCAAAGGTTTTCTTTAAAAGTTATTTGGAAGGAGTATTTTTTTTACTAACAATTTGACTCACATCAGCTAGGAGTGACCTTTTTAAATTTTGACCTCAAGAGAGATCCATTTCTTAGCTTTCAGGCATCTTCATGATGAGCATACCAGACATGTCACCCTGGAAGCTCAAAATACTAAAAAGCTATGTTGATGTGAAAAAGATGCTAAAAGACCTTTGCCGCAATCATATTTCCTCTATAAAATGTAAAAGCCTGGATGAGCACTATCATTAAAAATTCCATATATTGAAGAATAAACTTCAGATGTTCTCTAAGAAAGGCTTCATTGCTATGTCCTGGGGGGAAGGCATAATGGAAAAGTTACTCATTTAAATGTCTATAAATTTCTTATACTGTTGGTAATTTAACAGAAATAAGTACTTCAGCCAAAATGACACAAGGGCGGCAGAAAACCTCGTGCCACAGAACCAGAAGTCTTGCAGACAGAACCAAGTTACCATGACTCATGTCCCATAATGCTGACACTCATAGCTGGATCATGGAATGTACAAGTTGTTAGTCAGTTCCCGAGTATATAGCATAATCGTAAGATCTGAATGTTGCCTGTCCATGTTTTTATAGCTTTTTAAAGATGAATGCTTTCAATATTGAATTTTGGTTACTCCATTTCAATATGTCTTTTTCATGATTTTCAGTAGCATCATATGGATATAACCTGTATTTTATCCATGGCAGCTTTTTGTCTTCAAGTTGTTTTATTTTGGGGTTTTTTTCAGAGTTGATAGTCGGTGTTTCTTTATGCAGATAGTAAAAATGTACTGTCTAAAACCTGTAGGAGCCCTGATCTTTGAAACAGTAGCATTTAGCACTTCAAAGATCATGAACCTCTTTACATATGGTTTATATTCTATTCACGTGCTTACTCAATTTTTGTTGTGCTGTTATTCCTTACAGTTGCTGCTGAGCTTTTTTCCAAAACTATCAATAGTGAAATTCTTCCTTTATTTTAAGAAGCTTTTGAATTTCATGTTTGTGATAAGATTGTTTTTTCAAGCCATCAAATGCATCCAATCCTTTAAAAAAAGATTATAAATATTAATGGATACATTTTGCATTTGTTCTTTATCACAGTATTATTGAAAATATTTCTATCTTCTAGTTCTGTTAGAGTATGCTCATTAGAAACTTAGGCATGAAGCCAAAATCACTAGTAATCACTAGTAATAAAAATTACCCTATTTAATAAATCTAAGATCTCTTAAGGCACATGTATTTCACATCCTACGAGGTGCTACAATAGCACGATTTTAGAATAGAATTAAGATAGTGTTTTTAAAGGTAGCACTGTGAGAAAATGCTATTGGGTTTCCCTAAGAATTGTCTTTTATATAATTTAAACAAATTTCGTACATTTTATAATGATAAAGCAGAAAAAAATATTCTGTTTTAGCCTGTTACACCAATTTACGAACAGCTTTGCTGCTATCTCACCATCCAAACATGAGAAATAAACTTAAGTTATGGGGGGCACAGTGGTACAAAAATCTGCTTTCCTGAAATTCATGTTACAAATCAGTAGCACTTTAAATCAATGAAGAGCCAATTTTGAATAACCTTGCTTCTCAAATGGGAGTACATTCAATTTAGGGGAGCAATTTGCATTGTAACAGAGATCTCTTACGTCAGTATCATCTTATGTTATGTCAAATACTTAATGCTTCTTGAAAGATGTAACTTACAGTAGGTATATGTTTCATGTTTTGGAGGGAAGAAAAAGAGAAGGAGGGGAATCATGAAGGGAGTTGTAATGGAATAGCTTGTCATAGAGTAGGAGATAAGACCTCAGCAATAACTGAAACGAACAGCTTTACAATTATCTGCCCTGTAACTCTGCCCCAGCCATGGGGAGGTGTGGTTTCTTAGTCCTTTCCTCCTCAGATGGTAAACCTGAGGTAAGGGTTACCTTGGTCTGCTGTGCCTGCTTGTTGGAGGGAGGAAATGTACTAACCGTAGCAGTGCTGAAGTGTGTACAGCCCTCAAATGCAACTTAGAAACTCACTCTCTCAAGGACGAGTGGGACAGTGATTCTCTGCCTTAGCCAGGTATCTTCCCTGGTTTTGCCTTGCCAAGCTACATGCAACAGAAAATCAACAGGTAGGAGTAATTTAATTTAACTTTCTCCTTACTGATACACTGAGAAGTTGTGAAAAGATAAAAGCCTTCCTCTTCCAACCACTGCTCCTTGAATTGACACGTCTCTTTGTGCCTGTATGATTATGTGGCTGTTAGGTATGTGGATGGACTTGTTGTTTGCCACTGACTGCTAAGACATTTATCTTTGCAAAGCACAACTGAAGGTTTTCTAGATTACTGCTTATAATTTCTCTAGGTGTTAATTGCTTTAGCTGAAAATAATTGCATGTAGTGTTCTTCACAAATAAATCTATGTTCTTTCATTGTTTTATATCTCTCCTGATTTCAGGTGGAACAGAGTTGATTTTCTTTCTAGTAGCTGATGCAGTGCTGTGTTTTGGATTTAGTATGAGCATAATGTCGATAGGACTTTTTAGTGTTCCATGAGAGTTGAGGAAGTACACAAGAAGCTGTGAGGGAGCATGGCCAGGACAGGTGACCTGAACTGGCTAAAGGGCTATTAATATCATAGAATGCCATGCCCAGTATATAACTGGGAGAGTTACCTGGAACAGGGGCTGATTGCAGTTTGGCATCAGTCAGTGGGTGGTGAGAAACTGTCTTGTGCATCACTTGTTTTTCTTGGGTTTTATATTTCTCTCTCTCTCTCTCTCCCCTTTTCATTACCATTGTTATTATTGTTGTAATTATCATCATTAGTATTATTAGTATATTTATATTTTACTTTGTTTCAATTCTTAAATGTTCTTATCTGAACACCATGAATTTTGCCTTTTTTCTGATTCTTCTCCCCAGTCCCACTGGGGTGTGGAGAGGAGTGAGCAAGTGGCTGCTTGGTGCTTAGTTGCCAGCCAGGGTTAACCCTGACAATACCTTCCTAAAAGGAGTATGGAGGAATTGTCTTGATTTCTGGGCTGAGGAACAGTATCAATTCTTACTCCATAATTAGCAGTTGGGGGGATGTACTTCTGAACACACTAAAGAGAAAGCAATTATTATAGAAAAAGACTAGAAATATGCATCTCTCTGTAAGGTATGTCCCAGTTAGCTACTGCCCAGCTAACAGTAACAGCACTTACCACGTATTTGTGTGGTTGTAGTAAAACACAACACAAGCTTCATTTCTTTCAATGAATAGGAAGATTTCACAAAGTAATAAACATCTTTTGGGACAATTATATTCATTTTCTTGGCTGTTGTGAAATTTTTTCCTATTCTTGGATGTGGAAAAAAGAACATGGTTCAACTTGAAATAGCCATTTTAATTTTTGAAAGCACTATACCACATGCTACAGAAAACATTGTCAAGGAGAAGGTTGTCAAAAGATAAAATAGTGCAAGCCTCACCTATTTTATCAGCTGTTAATAAATATTTAAAGTTTTTTTCAGAGATAACTGTAACCTGCTTTTTAAAATTGTTGACAAGTTCAAAAGATAATTCTTGGATTTTGTTTTATATTCTAAAAATAATTCTGATTATTATGAAAAATTGTGTTTAAACATCTATAACTAAAAGGAGCCTTGAATTGTCACAGGTTGTGTCTAAACCTGAGAAAAGGTGTATACTTCCGAACTCAGTGTCCAAGTGTGTTCTGCAGCTACTTAAAATTTGCAACAAAGTTGGATTTGTGATGCCTCTCTTACTGCTTTGTTCTAAAAGGACTTGCATAAACATGGACTATAAGACGACTTGTAACATCCTCTGTTTAGGTCTACATACTAAATAATTGGAAAAAGAGAATTTAGGGTGAGTTGTTATGTGCGTTTTCTCCTGGACACAGCTGTATCATCCTTGTAAAATAAGTGTATATTAATACCTTTGTATCTTACTGCATTCTGTTTGAGTAAGCTCTGTCTGTCAATCAGTGAAATCCATCAACTGCTCTCTGTGGAACATAAAATGTACAGATTTGATATCTAGAAAAACTGACTGATTTATCAAATATAGGAACTTTTTAATTCTCCTTTTTGATTTTCAGGGGAGATTTACAGGGACATTTCATGAGTCAAAGTTTGAAAATATTTTTCTGGGAAAAAAAATGGAAAGTATGGGAAAAAAAAGTATGAAATTTTTATTTATTAATGAGGGCAGCATAGTAAGAGACATGAAAATACAATAGATGCTTAAAATATTCTCAGCTCTGCCAAAGCAAAAGCAACATGTTCCTTTTATTTCAATATCTTTTCAAAGCATTCTTTTTTCATGAAAAGATGTTTTGCTGGAAATTCACTGTGGCAGAAAACAGCATTATGCATTTGAGCAGATGTACTGGCTCACTGCGTTAAAGATGGACACCTGGGGTCTTGCATTAGACTTGCAGGGAATATGGAAATATTGCAAATTAAAACAGATAGGTAGAAAGTAGGTGAGTGTGCACTTTCAGATTCTCTAATTAACAAACTTTTGGCAGTATGAGTAGGTGACTCTAAATTCTCTAGAGTTGCTCTTTAAAACTTAGAGATTCTTTTTGTTTCAATGCACGGCTCTGGAGGCACATGAAAATTGAATTTTTGCCTTAGAGGTCTTCCTGGAGACCTCTGGGGTCTGTACTGCTGGTAACTAGCACCTGTAAGGAATGTATCATAGTTACCCATTTTTATCTGTTAGTTTTGATCTTATCTTTCAGTATCTTTCACTTTGTCGTAGCTTTAAGCACAGGTCAGTTATTTTTTGCCATACTCGTTGTCATATTAATCATCAGTTATTATGTTTCTGCATATTGACAAGTACTTGAAAATAGTAATTATGATTGCTCTTGTTTGAAGCCCCACACTTCAAACAAGCTTTCTGTGTGGATTTTTTTTTAAAAATCATTTATCCTGCTGTGTGGTTTAAAGCATGCACTGTGGCAAAATCAAGTGTTTCAGATTGTACATGCTTATTACATGAAGGCCTGATTATTTTGCCTTACACATTAATAAGAAGTGCTAAGGCAGTGTCAGTGTGAGCAGAAGAGACCTCATGAAATTGTGTGATTGAAATAATCTATGTTGTGGTCAGCAGTCCGCCCTGATGAAAATCTTTCTGTCATGCCAAACTCAAGTGTCCCGGGTCAGGTTTCAGATGCGTTGGGTTAATTTATTGAAAAACTCATGTTGGAAAAGTCGTGAGGCAATGCACATTCACGATGTCATATTTGAAGACTCAAAGTTCACGTGCCTGCTCTAACACTTGCCACACTGCTAAAAGGCAGCTGCTGCTTTGTTGCTTGTTGTAATATCCAGGCAGGATACATATGCTACTTTCTTTGCCTGGAGTTGAATCAGTTAGCACCAAAGAACTTTCCAAGTTGCATTTAGGGACCTCTCTTCTGCCTGCTGTATCTTCCAAAAGTATTTAGTAAAACATGTCTTTTCTTGAACAAATCCTCTTCTCTTACCAAGCGAGCAGCCTGATTCCATTGCAATAAATGTCTGTGAGTGCTAAACTAAGTATGAAGAGTTTTAATTACCATTTCATAATGAGTGATAACTTAGTGGTATGTAATTCCATGCATTTCCTTCCTTGTGCAGCTTGGAATCACACCACAGGAGTCACAGGGGTTTATTAGTCTTACTATTGCACAGACTGGAGGAAATAAGTATATTAGTGATTCACCGTGACCCATAAAGTTTGGATATCATGAGTGCCTCCATATCACTGTATTAGCTGTTCTATACTGTGATACTTCAGGGTTCCAAATATCCATGTCTTTTTTCTCTGGTCCTGAGTCACTAGGCTGTGTTTGGCAAATGGACAGTGTATGGGGTGAAAACTTCTCTGTGCTGTATCAGTTCCTGAATAAACATTTAAAATGTGTTTAAGGATCAAGCATAGTATACTGGGTCAATTTAGCGTTATTTAGGAGCTGAAACAAGTAAGTTGTGCTTTGAAATATTTTACGTCTGCTCTAAAAATTTATCAAGTTGCTTAGACATATGAATGGCATGTTAAAATCAGTGTTGGTTGTTCCAGTCAGACTCTAGTTTATTAAAGGGTTTAGCTGAATTCAGGACAAGTGATAAAAAATCTTTTCTATGGTAGACAAGTTTTCAAAAATTCACCAATTACTTGGCAGTGCTATGTCTGCAAATTGTTGTATTTCTTTATGGAAATATCAGCTATGGCTTTTTATATGACATGTCTTCAGATTGAGAGGTTTAATTCCTTTCTTCACCTGACTTCTTTAACGTATTATGCCATTAAGACACAATGAAGCATGTTTTAGTGGTCCATTAACAAAGGAGTTGGTTGCACTGTGTGGAGAGAATATCTTCCAGAAGTCTAACTAGTCAAAAAGAAGTTTAGAAAATTGATGTCAAAAGTCAGGCTATATGCCTCATGTTCTTCCTGTTCTGTGATTTTTAGAATATTGGGCTTTCATACTTTTCTATATACTGTTGTTGATCAAGCCATTGGTAGGGAATTTTTAAAAATTACCTTTAAAATTAGATCTGTGCTTAGGAGTTTGTTTCCATGTGAATGAGTCTTGCATTAATGAAGATGCTTGTTACACAAAAGCAGAAGGAAAGAAGCTCTCAAAACTGGACAACTGGGCCAGTGGACCAGACTAGTACTTATTGATTTAATGAAGTTTTCTTTGCAGTGGTAAATGGATTATGCTTTTTGGGAAAGAAAAGTGTGCAGCCAGATGGCAAAGATGCTAAAAAGGGTATTTTAAAATTGAACAAAATAGTTTGCATGCTAAATGGGTCCAGTTAGACTAAATAGATGAGTCAGTAAACACACTGAACAGGTAATTAGCTTATAAATTTTTTTTTTGTAATGCAGTTTTATTGGACTGGGCATCACGGTGGAAGAGAGACCAGCTTGCCCTTCAATAACAGTCATTGCTAAATACTCAAACTAAGCAAATCAATTCCATGTCCATCAAGGATATGAAGTATTTCCCAGAGTGGGAAATTAGAAAGTGAAAAACATTGAAGATAAAGATATGAGGAAACTCTTAACTTCCTTCAAGCCCAATCACCATGTCTGAAAAGCTAGTTAAGGGAGAAGACATGCTGAATAAATTACGAATATGAACATTAGACATACATATTTCTACATGAAGCAAAATTTGAGTTGTGTACAGGAAATAGCAGTACGAAATATAATCAAATGTTATCCATAGGTGGTATCCCTGTTGGAAATGACCAATAGACATGTTCCTTTTTGTTCAGGTGCTCTTTGAGCTGCATTGTTTCACTTTTCTATTTACTTTTAGAATGATATGGTACATTCAAATAAATAGGTTTCAAAGCCTCTTTATATAAGGAATTAGAACTGATACTGCAGAAACAGTAATTGCAGACCTTTGTAATGTTTATTCATTATTCTGATACAAAAGAAGTCTAAGTTCCTATATAGATTTCCAAGCACTTCATTATTTGTTGCAAGATTCCCTGTGAGCTTCTCACTGAAGTTTGACGTGTATGCATCAGGTACTTTTGCTTCTCCTAGTGGTTTCAACTAGGAGTGGTTTCGTACTAGGCTGCCTTTCTAGGTGTAACTGTAGAGTGATCCAAGTTTGTAGCAGGAGGAGGAAACCCATCTTTGTCTGAATTTGTCAGAATCATGTTCTTAGAAGGCATTGGAGCGTTAGTCTGTCTTTAAGCCATTTCTCTTATGATGTGTTGGACTCCAATGGCATCCATGGCAATAAGACATTGTATTAAGTAAATATTTAATCTATTGTATTCTTCATCTGGGATGTGTATGGCAGAATTTCTGAAGCATGTTTGAAAAATACCTATGATCTGGGTCCTTCGGACAAAACAATTTAAATGTGGATGTGTTTGATGCAGTAATAAAACCCAGTGTTGATTATCAGAAAACTGTGGAGATAAAATCAAAACCAGTTAAAAACATCTGCTAGTTTGGCTAGTGTTTGGGTGTCTGTTTTCTAATGAACAAAAAATACATTATGTGTGAAATGTAGCTCAACTGGTTATAAGTTATATAAAAAGGTACTTTCTTTCCCCTTTTCCCCCCTTCTCCACCTTTGCCCTCTTACCCATCACACCTTTATCCTACTTTTATCCCCCTTCTACCTTGTTTCCTTCCTTTCCTCCACCTTTTTACTCAACTTTATCTCTGCCTTTTCCCCCTTCCCCTCTTCCCCCCTTCTCTCTCTCTCTGTCTCTCTGTGCTTTTTTTCTATAAACTTGAAAAATTCTCCATCTCTTCCCATGTCTGAGCAAGATAAATGAACTAATTTAAAATATTTTCCATGCCTCATCTGTCCACTCCACAAGCTGTCAATGAGCTTGGATTGGGAGCTTTCATGCCAATAGTCCACAGTGAGCAGTTGTAATATTTTGAAATAAGAGTGTTGTTTCCATGGCAAACTGGGAATGCTTTGCAGCTATGCTTACATCCACATACTTTTGGGTTTATGCAAGAATGGTGATACTATATGATACTTTCTTATCCAAAAGGTCATTTGCTTGCATGTCCACGATAAAGACATCATACTGTTTTGTTTTTTTTTAATATCTTTTGAGGATAGTAACAGGAAAAAAAATTAAAGATGAAGAGAGGAAAACCATTTTAAATATAATGCTTCTGCGTTTTTTGCCAATAATCATTTTAATCAGTAAGTATATTAACAACCAATATGTTTCAGTCTAGAGAGAACAATGATTTGTGGAATTTTTATAATGGCTTAATAGTCTAAGGCAAGACTCACCCTCTTCTGCATCTGATTCTTCTGAATATTTACTTAGTGAAGTTAGTACAGGACTTAGAAATGAAGGAAACATTTAGAAATAGCTTTCTGTTTCTGAGATACTACAACTGATTCATTTTAGATTGTAGAATTTTTTAAACTTCTTATACTTAATACATTTTAATATGTCTTAAAAATATCATACATTTTCTGTACTGCCTTATCACTTTTGTCTGTTCAAATGACAGTATTTTCTGGTTAGGTATAATGTTAATATCAACTCTGCTGAAAAATAGGTTTTGACTTTTGGCTGAAAGCTTCAGAAATAATCTTTTCTTTGTAAGCTGTGGAGTCCCTCAAGCTTTTTGGAACTGAAAAGTAAACTTTCTGTGATACAGTGCATGTTAAACTTATGTGTGCCTTGACCTCATCCTCAAACAAAAAAACCCCAAACAACAAGAATGTAAAAAAGAAGCCCACACCAAACAAAAAATATCCCATACAGGTCTAACTCTGAAATAGCCCTTTATTCCAAGTTTTGACTTACTTGGTTGTTTATATACTATTGTTAGTACCTGAGAATGGCGTGACTCACATTTGCTCAGTTTACTGTAGGGATGACAGGTATTTCATGGCCAGTAATGTAAGTACACTAAATGTTTTTACTTACCCTAATTTTCTAATAGTGTATTCTGTCCACAGCAGCTTCCCTTCAACAGAGAACAACTTGACAAGCAGCTGTGCCCTCATTCAGTGTACTTCACAAGCACAGTATTTTTCTTCCCAGAGGCAAAGTGCATTCACCTACATAATTGGCCATGACCCCTTCTCGCCCAGAGGACAGATACTGAAGTCCATTCCTGTCTTCTAATCTTTTAAGACGCAAAGCAGCACATTACTGTCATGCTAGTAGGTAGATGGAATTTTGATATGTGTGCTTTTATTGTCATCAGAGGTTTCTGTTTGAGCTTGACAAGATTATTGTTTCTGAGCACTTAAAATTGTGTGTCTTAAATTCTATATGATTGTCTCTTTAGTAATACTGTTTTCTTTTGAGTCTGTATGGAAATACATTTTTAGTGTGTGGATATTACCATATTGACTAGCCATTCTCTAAAGGGTAGTTTATTAGATGGTGGTACTTTTATTTTGATAAAAATTGTCTTTGCATTTTTTTCATTTCATAAATTGTTTTTGGCATATTGCTAAGAATATAATCCTTTCAATGCTGCATCTCGGTAGTCTAATTTTAAGTGCTCTCTTATTAGAATAACAAATTTATGTGTGTTTGTATTATATGAAGTACCATAAGGCAGTTATTAAAAGATAAACTATGTAGAAGCAGTGCTGATTTCTGTACTAAGTATAAATAATGATGTTACTTAGAGCAATGCTTTGCATTAAATGGCAACTCATGAAGAACTGGAGCTTGAAATGGCCATACAGTGTCTTAAAGTTCTCTATTCATTGTCTGTTAAAGGCTTTTCTGAGCTGGCAAATTCTAGATTTCTTCTCTAACTACTTTATAGCCATGCTCTATTTTATGGGAGTCTGTCTCTTTTGAAATTGAATAATACAAAGTCTGCCATGGGAATTTAGCTTGGTTGGCTTTGCAGGAAAACCAGTGGGGATTATGATGGAGAACTTCAGTGTGAATCATCAGTGTGCCCTTGCAGGAGGGGTCCAACTGCAGCCAGGGCATGATTTGTAATAGTGTACCCATCAGGCCCAAGGTATTGATCCATCCTTCCCTTTTATTTGACTTTTGTTAAGACAGCACCTGGTCTGCCTTTTATTGACATATGGGAGCAGCTTCAATGCAACGTCACTGGGATGGTCAGGTCTGGAGCACAGAACATATACAGAGGGATTGAGGGAACTGGGTCTGTTCAACCTGGAAAAGAGACACCTTTTTGCAAAAATCTCACTGCTGTTTATACTGAGGTAATCAGAGGATGCAGGCAAGAGGGAGATGGATGCTTTCTGGAGGTGCATGGTGGTAGTTTGAGAGGCAAAGGACGCAAATCAAATGATAAATTCCAGTGTTGTGAGAAAAGTTTTTTGTTGTGAAAGCTGATGATTGAACATTCCAACAGGTGTCCAGCAAGGCTGAGGGATCTTTGCCTTTGTAGATGTTCAAATGTCAGCTGGATGGGCCTTATGCAACCTGATTTAGGTCTGCTTTGTCAGTGCTGGCCTACATGAGCTCTGCAGGTTCTCACTAACCTCCATTCTTCTTTGGAATAGTTTTGCCCTTGTTTTGCACCGTTGTTTTGTCTCTGTGCCACACACTGGGGTTTAGAACTGTGTGACTGAATGACTGCAGTGCAGAAAAGAACCTGAAGTTGACCATTGCCTTAAATTCCAGTAATGCCTGTAGGAATCAGCTGGAAAAAGTGCAATAACAGTGTAATAGTGGGACGCCTGGAGGCTGCAGCAGTGAGGCAGTGAAATGATGCCTCATCACCTTTTCAGCCTAAATGGCATTTCACAGCTTGTCAGATATTTTAGCCTTTGTGTAAATGGCACATCTATTCAAACTGGTCTATGCAAATCTGAAGGAAAGTCTTAATAAAAAGGCTTTCTTCCTGAAGAATAAAGAAAAGGAGATTTTTTCCAACCTCCTGTATTAATCTTCTTGAAATTTTCCCCTTCCAATACTAGCATCAATCATTTTTTGTTCACTTCAGGATGCCTGAAAGATGCACTGAATACAGGCACAGCGCTTCAAAAAAAAAGGTCTTTTTAAGCCTGTGTCTTTGCTATAGTACAATCTGGAGACTAGGTGGTGAAAACTGTGGGGAAAGAAAACAAAAAAGAAGACCTGCAACATTTCAGAGCTACAGGGGAAGAAACACTGTCTGGGAAAAAGATTTGTTTTGTCCTCTAATAAAAATGCATATAAAAAAAATTTGACTATGTAAAAACTACAGTTAAGATAAAATCTTGAGAGTCCGTTTATAAAGTTTGGGCTCACAGTCACATATTTCTGAAAGCAGGTGGATATGAAGTGGGTAAAAGAAGAGTTAGGATGACTGAATTCTCAATGTCACCTGGTGTATTTGAATCTGGAAGAAAGGGGGGTTTATTCTTGTGTACAGTGAATATGTGCTAGCAGAATATTCCGTATGTATATAGGGATTCTTCTTTTTGAAGAAGATGTTGGTGATTGAATATTTTCCTTTTAGTAGTTGTTGTAAATAAACCTGAGGAGATTACAGTAGAGATATGTTTATATGGTGTTTTTATCAGTAGATCTCTATGGTAGGGTTAGAGACTTCTCAAGTACTTTTAGAGTATCTCTGACAGTATAGAATGCTAATGGTATTGCTCTAGCCTGAGAAAAAGTAGGGACTTAACAGCAGTGCTTGGTGTTGAAATGTGGGTACAAAGTTGAGAACTTCAAGAATACTGAAAATAAATATACAGCAGTTTATTTCTCAAGATATGGCATAGTCATAAATATGGTGATTGCGAGTACCACTGTGCAGACCAAAGCTGAAGCCGTAACAGGGCCTTTTATTTCTTACTTTTTGTGTCATAACACTTGTTTTACCAGCTACTGAGACTGCATAGTGTATCACAGGAACACAAACCCTTTCATGCACTTTCAAAATAAGTACTTCTTCACAAAGTGTTTTGTTTTCTTTGATTCTTTTTCTTTCTCTTTTAACCTACAGTTGAATGACTCTTTCATTACCATCACACAATCCATGCTTCAGGAGAAACAAGATTTTTCTTAACTGTGCACTGTATTTTTGTCTTTCCTATTAATTAAAAGCTATTAGTACCTTAACAGTTTGACTGAAATAATAGATGGATACCGTATTCATACGTGATTTTGGCAAGTCCTGGTAGATTTTTATCAGCTGTTAAAATTGTATTTTAAATCAATATGTACAGGTGGCACGATTTTACTATCTTTTCATGTTTAATTCAGAATTAAACAACTTAAAAGTTCACTCATTGAGAGGAGGCCCAAAACTACCACAAAATTACCACAGAGTTTTTAGAGAATAGGATTACTGTTTCTAATTGCTACTGATGCGTGTTATGTTTACTTCTCTGCTGAAATTTACAACTAAAAGAAATTCACCTACATCTAGATAGTGTCTGCCATATTTAATTTGCCATAGCCTCATCCTGTAGGCAGACTTACTGAATAGTAAGAAATTACAAATCGTTTTCTACAAGCACTAGGGCTTTTCCCCCTGAGATACTGGTTGTTATGTTTGAAATACCATAATGATGCCAGATAGTCTCTTGATACTTTCTCTAACAACATTCCTAGTTAATTTTTTTGTAATTGCCTAAACATGCTGGAACAAGGAAGTAGAATAGATCATCTAACAAACTCTTTCTTCACATGTTCTGATTCTAAGCTCTGTCAGTTTCATAGCTCAAATACTCATCTCAGTTTAAATTAATCAGAAATAAAAGGAAACATAAAATATAAAAACAGTAATGAGTTTGTTTCCATAGAAACACACCGTGCTCTCTGCCAAAATTAAGTGCTGACTTTGTATTCTAAAAGATGGTTGTGCAGACAACACGCGCTCACTGGTCTGCAGATAATGTGTCAAATGTCTTCATAGTATGCATCTTCTGACTGCATTGTGCATCATTAACAAATCTTTGTGCCAGTACCTTGCTACCAACCCTTGCTGTAATCTTTTCTCACTTTTATTCCATGTTCTGGCTTTGGAATGGAAAAGGAAAAGATTAGTTTCACTGTGCATTTTGTACTGTAAGTCTCAGGTTATAACGGTTGATAAGCTGGTGAAGCTCCTTCTGTCAGTATTCTCTGTAAAATCTTTGCTCTGTTAAAAATGTATGGGTATCTATGGGTTCTATTACTTACAGTGGGGTGACTTTTCATATCTAGAGTGTGGTCATACATAATAGCAATATTGCTTGTCTGGTAATATAAATTCTGAAGCAAAGTAGATTAACTACAAAATGAAGATATGATAAAGCAGACATTATAGAAAAAACATACCCGAAATTTTTCATTAATTTTCTTAATTTTAGAGTGGTGCCTCTGTCTTAGTATTTCAAATGATACATAGAAGGCAAAAAACTGGCAAATATATAAAAGAGAATGAGAATATACCAATCAGTTACTGACTAGTAGTTACTAACCAACTGCAGCAGCAGCAGCAGCAGAATTCTTATGGGATGAGTTTTAGTAATATTCAGAAATCTAATAATTTTTAGAGACTCTCTTGAAATAGCTTCTTTTTGTAGCATTTAATGCTTTACTACAGTGAACTCCTGCACTTAAGTCATTCTGATTGACAAGGCATGGAGATAATTTTGGGAGAAATCAATACTCAAAATTGTTTCCTAAAATCCATCCCTGGCTTTTTGCTGTGACCTCAGCTTGTGCTTATTTTCATAAATCCTTCCATCAGAAAACACTGCTACTGTGATTAATTCATGATCCTTTTAGGGACTGGAATTTTATTTGTAAATACCACTCCTTTTGAGGGAAGCAATTTCTAAATCTTTAAATAAGGATGCATAAAAATTATTATAAAAGTTACCAGTGGGCTGTCTTTTGCAAAATGCTGACATCCGGTTTCCCTGGACTTGTTTTTTAAAATCCATTCTGTTTATAGATTTGCAGACTATTAACATTAAAGAGCTATTCCGTGATGATGAAATCCATTTCCAGCAGAATATTTTTCTTTTGGGAGGCAAAAAGAGGTCATTTCACAATCTAGAAAATTGCAGTACATTGTTCTGTCCTATATTCCTAATCTCCAGTTATATAAACAATTTTATTTATTCTCCAATTCATTTTGCATCTGGATTTCTGATTAAGATTGATCCTCAGCTACTTTCCCCTTGGTCTCTGCTTTGCACTAATATCTAGCAATCATTAACTCAAAATTACATTCTTCCTAGCTGTCTAGAATTGCTGTAGCTGGTACAAACAGCTGTAGTTTCAAGTTACTGAAAAACTGTCATGGGGCATTGAATTAGCATTATTGTAGTTCAGAAAATGTGTTCATGGTATGTCAAGTTTGTTCGTTTCACAAGTAGCAAACTTAAATACCTAAATACGAGGTTTGCCCTGACAGAGAGGTGTTTAGACTTTTTCTTCTGCAGAAATAGTGTGTGATTGGTTCCATTCTGTATGATTCCTTCATTTTACAAACTTATGAAAGTCAGACTTCAGGGAAGAGGTGGGGGCAGAGTGAAACCTCAGTCTTCACAGCCAGTAGTTCCCTTTCTTCTGTTGAGATTCTAATGCCTTTTTCCTTTGATTGCTTTCAGTGGGGTTGTTCTAATTTTTTATTTTTTGTACATTGGCATCATCCTCCTCTTTTTTTTTCATGTATCACCGTACTATAATAAATAATATTAACATATGAAAAAAATTTGAAAAAAAGATTTAAATTACTGCGTTGTAAAAGCCCAAGCGAGAGTATGAGAAATACATTATTTTTCACAAGCCAGGGAGGGGAGGAATTGCCAGTATGGGCCAGACACAGCACAGTTCAATTTACTACCTATAGCTAATATACAGCTTGTATATGTAGTTCAGCTAATGTTCCAAAAGTCTATGCAAAAACAGATTTTTTATAGCTTGCTCTGCTTTTATTCTATGTGTTCTGATTTCATTTATCAATTAGAGTGGATTGACTATTCAATGTATAGTTTAAAATATGAAGGAGCTTTTTGTCTTATGTCTGAATGGGTCTATGTTGCCTGATACAGTTATGCAAGCTGTAGTTTGCTTGGATATCAGACTTCTGTATGTACTTTTTAAAATTCATGGCTTGGTTTGAGAGTCATTGTAAAGCTGAGATACATCTGCAACATCCTTCTCTGTGTCCTGCTTGTACATAGGACACAGCATCTTACATAAAGTAAGAAACATATTTTTTTATTTGCAAATCTTGGTTATTTTCCTGCATTCTTGAAAGAAGAAGGTTTTCATAGTTCTTCTGGTATTCCTTAAGGGCAGGGAGAAACAGGATGTTTTTTCTTTTCCTGCATGTACAGTAATATTTTTCTTACTGTTCATATCCGTGATCTTAATCTTTTTGATACCTGAAGAGTGTATGAGTGTAGCACATACCTTCCTTGTATTTGGCAGTGAGATGGATTTATGGCATGGTTAAAACAGGAATTTTGTCACTTTCATCATGCAAACTTAAGTCTGCATTCACAGAAATACATATTGCCAAGCAGTGTTCCTTTTATGTAAGAGTAAATTTGAAGCAATTTTACTTCTCATCAGAATTACACTAATGTAACACCAACATGACTGAAATAAGAATATAGTCAATAGTAATTGGACAGCTTGTTTTCTAATTAATCATTTTCAGTACTTTCAAGTTGAAACTCTGAAAAACACTGTGAGAAGGGTTTGCTTACACTATGCCAGATTGTCAGACATGTTCTCATTAAGTTAACCTGTGCTGGAAGAGAACAGAGAAGTCAGCCTCTCTTACAGGGAGGGATGAAGTTTTACTCTAATTTCCGAGGATTTGGCCATGCCATTTAATGTGTCCCATTTTCAATTTTCCTGACTACATTTCCAGCTTCCCTTCCAGCATTTCTTGCTGTCCTCATATGGCTTTTATTTTCCTCAGAGTTTCTACTTTTGGAAGGTAATTAACGTTAAAATACTAGTATAGAAGAATATTTGTAGATAAATAGTACAAATAAGTAAGTTCATCTTTTTTTCTGAAGCATTACTCATGTAGTGTAGTTTTAGGTTTTTTCATCTCCCAAGTTTTTATAATACTTTATTAAGATGCAGGAGAAACTTACAACCGCATTTTTACATATTTGCTCCCTTGTGCAAGTGCAACCAGTAATTTAAGGGGTACCAGCATTTCCTGCTGTAACATTACAATTTCTTCAGTTAATGCTAGTTGAGCTATACTTTAATTAATTCTTTTTCCTCATTCTCTGCATTTTGTTTGAACTGTGTTTTTAGGGTGTTTATTTCAGGATACATGTGGGATTTTTTTGTGTGTGGTCTTGGTTTTGAGGTTTTTTGTTTGGTTGTTTGGGATTTTGGTTGGTTGGTTTTTTTGTTTCGTTTTGGGTTTTTTTAATATTCATAAGTGCTTCAGTCTTTCTTCTTCCATTAATCTGATTGGTGAATTTATGTGTACATCTGTATGAAAAAGCATTCAAGAACAGCTCTGTTATTTGCATGAATTCAGTGTTTAGATGTTACACATACCAGATTTCAATTGTATTACCTGTCTGGAATTTCCACTTAGTAGGTTCTGAATATGTATATATAAAAGAAATCTTTAAACTCCCTTGGAAAACAGTTACTCCACTTACCAGAAAATTACCTCATGCACATGAATACAAATGCACAACAAGATGTCAGCACATGAGCGAAATCTCTGAAACATTTCTTTTGATGACAAAATCATCTTTACCTCTTACAAGTCTTTCAAACCTGATGGTGCTGCAGTAGAGTGAGCTGAATTCTGGTGCTTTAGTGAATGATAGCTAAAATTTTTCACTTAAGTTCAGATGCTAGGCACTACTCTTAATTTCTGCTTGGGCAAAACCATGCAGGTAGCTTGCTTTCGAAGGGTGAACATGAAGGCAGAACTTGAAGAGTATTTCACATTCAGGATGATACAGGAACTAGAACCAGAGAGCGTGACAGGGCTAGCCCTTACCAAACGTATTATTACTGTCACAAACTGTGTGCCAGAAGCCATTGAAACTATTTAAGTGCTGAATTATATAATAAAATTTCTGCCGATTTTATGCAGAATATGAAAATCAATAAACAATAGAGAACAAAGTTCTCTGGTCACCTCTGAATAAGAATTAGATGTGACTTAATAGTAAATACTTTGAATTATTAATCATGCAGCAAAACCACATCAAAATTATTTTTACTTTTGTTCTCAACATAGGCAGATGAGTGTGTTTAACAAATTGGTGGGCAGCAAATTTAGAACAAATGGAACTAAGCAATATTCCAAGAATATGTTTTACTGAATTCATTGTTTTGTGTCATTGCATAAAATCTATTTATAATAGCTGAGATAATTTTGTGATCATCAATAACATTTGCATTTTTGTTAGGCATGATGAGAGCTATCAGAGGATAGTTCTCATATGTGATATAAAACAGTTGTCCGTAGAAGTTACTGAAATAATTATTCTATCTAGTCTGCTTGTTAATGCCTTATGGTGGCAAGGTACAGTTCATCCTGTATTGTCTTTTTTAGAATATTAGAACTTATTCCTGAGACTTGGTTAACCTAGCTTATATCCCTTCATCTTCTCCTCCTATTGGCTCCTTACTTGTGTCACTTATGAAATAGTGACGTTATTTTAATGTGGTCTTCATTTTGTCAAAAGGAAAGAAACCAGTGTGTCTTGATACCAGTAAGGCTGTTGACATGATCTTTGAGTACATGACATGAGGAAATACAGCCTACTGTATTGACATTATATTAAATACTCAACCACTAACAACCAGGCTGAAAAATTAAAATGGTCTTAGGAACAGCCTTCAGCTGTAGAATTATGCAAAGGCTTGAGATAAAGAATACTTCTCTAACTTAGATTTATCCACTGTAACAGGCTATCTGAGGATGTTGTAGAAACTTTTTCCTGAACCTGTTAGATTAGCCATTTTACAAAGACTGTCTACATATATATTTAATCCAGCTTTATAGTAGGGAACTAAGGTATATGATATATGCAAGTCCTGTTTAGCCCTACATTTCAGTGTGCCTATTCTCTTTGTTTTTGAGTCTTGCTGTTGTTTTTTGTCAAATCATGTATAGCTTTTTCTATTTACTAGTTTTAGGAGAAGTAGGTTAATTTTCAGAGTATGGAATTTAAAATGAAACTTTTAAATAGCTATCTATCTGTCTGTCTGTCTGTCTATCTATCTATCTATCTATCTATCCATCCATCCATCTATCTATAGCATTGGAACAGATTGTCTTCACATTTATATAAAAAGGCAAAAATCCTATGTGTTAATTATCATATTGCTAAGTTCCTTGTAATTAATTAATGCTGTTCCTTCTGCTGTGCATATTATAAGGTAAAAAATGTAATCATTGGATCACAAATAACTTTACGGTCTTTGAGTTACTTGCAGGAGTCAGTGAAGTGGGAGTAATACAGAATATATTCTGTTTATTTTGCTCCTACAGAAATGTATCTTCTGCAGGCAGAGAGTTAAGAAAATCTCTGGTGCCTGCATTCAGTGTTCATATGGACGCTGCCCAGCATCCTTCCATGTTACCTGTGCCCATGCTGCAGGAGTGCTGATGGAACCTGATGACTGGCCATATGTTGTCTACATCACGTGTTTCAGGCACAAGATCAACCAAAATGTGGTAAGGAATATGTTTTCTTACTTGTTAAAAAATGGAATTGCAGAATTAAAGTATGTTTCCAGAGAAAATGGAGGAGAGGATCCTCAGTACGTGTTATAATTGTCCTGTCTGTCATATTTTCATGCTTAGCAATCTATTACACCTTGAAAATTTTTCCTTATGCTGTTACCTGGGAGAAGTGATACCTGATATGTCTAACACGTTTTTGCATTTAAAGTCCTTGTTGAGTATATTGTTTTGACAGCCAGAACAAATCTCTGAGTTCTCTGTTTTGTTAACCTGAAGTGTATTATAAATACCCAGATCACAATATCTTGCAAATACTCAGATCCTGTGAGATAATGGATGTGGTGTATATGTAAAATCTTTGTTCTGCAGCCAAAGAGTCTCTTGAAAATATCCAATTATAATTATTCTGTCATCTGGCAAAGTGACACTGGCATGCCATGAAAATTCATGTTATGACTGCCTTTTTATTTCTGTTCTGTGCTGAGGAGGAGCCTTTAATTTTAGATGAGACACAATGAAGAATTAGTTTAATGTCTTTTACTTGAATAAATGGTTAGTATCTCAGTTAAGAGAGAACTCTTGCCATTCATCTTGGGCTTTTAAAGCTGTATTTTCCTTCCTAGCAAACTAGAAAGACTTAACATAGTCTTATTAAAGAAAGAGCTCGGTAAGTTAGTCAAGTTGCACTTTTTTTTTTCTCCTTTATACATTAGAAATGAAAGACATAAACCCAGGTAATGTCTGTAAAATAGATGTTGTTCTTTCAAGAGCTTGTCAGTGAATCCTTGGTCTTAATGACTTAATAAGACCACTGAAGAGTAGGATTTTCTTTAAAGTATACTAAATTGTATACTCCCAACTAGAGTAATCAGTCCTGAGTGTTCGATCTGCAGGTGGTTCTTAAAAAGGGGGACATATTGTTTATCCCTGTTTAAAATTTCCATAGAATTGTTAAGCTTTACAATATTTTTGTTTTCCAAAATGAATGAACATGTTAAACCAGTACACTTTATATGGTTTTAATTTCTTCAAACATTTTCCGAGAAAATGAGTCTGGTTTTAAAAATAAACAAACCTCTTACCTGTATGGGCAATTTCAGATACTCTCCTTGGGGTTTTTTGAAAACTTTGTCGTTAGCTGAAAATTACTGGATTAAATTCACGGCCTGTAAAAATAGGGCCAACATTTCCCAAATGTTTTCTAGTATCTTTTTGGAAAAAGTCTTTATATTCTTTTTAATTTATATTCTTTTATAATTTATTCTTATATAAATTTATATTTATAGGTCATGGGATTTGCATCAGTCCCATGAATTCTATGCTTTCTTAGTGATTTTCTTGGCCTATTTTAGGTGGTCTAGAAGATGAGAAACCCCATCAGCTATGGAGAAAAACAGGATTTTGTGTGGCTATTGTTTAAGAGGTTGTGTGAAGGACATTGAAAGTATCTTGGAATGAGACCATTCCATCCTTCCCTGAAACTCACCACTAATCTTTTTAAAAAGATTCAGTATTATTACCTTTTTTTTCCATAGCTTAGCTGAAAATCAAGTTTGCAGAAAAGAAACAAAAATTATGCTTTTGTGTTTTCAATTGGGCCAAAACTTGGAAAGAGCAGATACTTTGTTAAGGAATCTTTTTCTGTGAAATTCTTAGCTTACTCCTGAGACAAATGAGATTGCCATATGTTTTTAAATGCTTGGTTTTATACTCTGTCTTTTGGATAATTAATCTAATCATATCTTTAAACCTTTTGAAGTTTTTTCACCATTGGTTTTCTTGTTATGTTTTTCTTAGCTATTAGCTATCTCTTCATGCAGAAATAACATTGCTCTTCACCATTAGGCATAGCAACATATCTTAATTCTAATCAACTTTTCTTTTTTTCCTGTTGTTTTAGTTTCCTTGCCTAGAAGCAGAACAGGGAATCATCCAGATTTGCTCACTGAGCAAATTTTTACAGGAGTCAAATAGATTGTCTTGTCAGTATGTAAAAAATCTCTTCTGGTATTTAGCAGAAAACATTGTTCATAAAGCAAGGACACTATTACTTCTCCTAATTTCAAGGAAAAAAAAAATTTAAATTATTTGATTTTTGTTAATATAGTCTTTAGGTATTGTCTCTAAATGCTCAGTGATTACCTGTGTTTGATGCTTTCTTCAAGTTTAAGGAAAAAAATCAAACCCCAAAAACTCAACAATCAAAGAATGACTTCTGGGTACTTGGAAAAAATTGTGACATACACCTATAGTGGTATTTTAATATGTAAATCAATGAGGGTGCTCAACAAAAAAGGCCTACCTAGAGAGATAGATGTTATTATTACTATTATTAGTGTATCTTTTCACCTCAGGCAAGAGCTTATTGTAGTGCTGAAGTAGAGTATGCATCCAACTATTTATGGCTGTGAACTGAAGCAAAATTTTTCATCAACATACTTTCAATAAGTCTTTTCCACTGGGATCAGGTTCTGTATTGTCTTTAGTATTTTGGAGTACTTTTTCGTTGTGAGTCATTGAAAACACTGGTGGGGTCTTCTGAAGAAAAATCATCAAAAAGAAAATCAAAAGGGAAAGCAATAATCCTTGAATTCATCTGGTTCTGCCAAATGAAGTAAATACAGAAATACTAAGAACTGGAGTCTAAATGTTGATATGACTTTTCAAAAATATGTTCTTTGCATGTTCATAGACTCAAAACTAAGCATGCCTCTTGTATTAGCTGAAGGTACAGCTTTAGATATAACACAAAAATTTGCTAGCAGAACAGTTTTTTATACAGAGTGTTTTGGGTTATTGCTGTCATTGCCTATGTTATTTTTTATGTAAATTGGACAGTCAATATACAAGGAAGGCTCTGTGATTTGCTACTTACAGGTTGTGGTTTGGGTTTGTTTATTTTTTTTTCTCTTTGACTATGCTTGTTCCTGGGCATGAAACATATCCCTCACACATTTTTGTCATCAAAACTGCAAGAACACTTGAAAGTATGGTTGAATAGGTGCCGCAGATGGATTTTTTTGATTAAAGGGACTCGTTCATACACAAGAAAATGAGAAAAAGAAGTTGTATGCAACTATTCTAAGAGAAAAAAACCAAACTCAAAAGATCCATAAAAGATTAGCAAAGACAGCCCTGTGGATCAGAGAAAGCCAGTTGGAGACAAACCTATACTCACAGCTGTTTCATTTAGAAATTGTGAACAGAAGGGGCTATCAAGACAGCCCCAGTAACATTTGAAAGAATAACGATCTTTTAGAAGAGGCAAAGACAGGAAATGCAAATATCTGCTGTTGCTGTTTTTGGAGCTATTTAAAATTACCTTCTACTGTTATCGGCCAGTTCTTAACCTCTGTAGCACACAGGGAATGAAGGGATGCTGTCCAGTGGAAGCTGTAGATCCTTCTTCTGTTGAGTACCTCAGTGATGCACTGTCATTGTTTGCCACTGTCTAAACTAACTACTGCCAGCCTCTGAACATCTCAGAAAGATTAAGCCATGCCTTCAGAAGGTCATGTTATTCAAAAATCATGAGCTGGATTATTTTTGAAATGTCATGCATAATTTCTATGCCTAAATTGGAATTCCAAGGAGTAAACGATGACATGAGAGTTATGTTCCTGGATGGAATAAGTCTCAGATCTTTTAGAGTCCCCCATTAAAAATTGTAGCCTGAGAAAGTTTCTAGGTATTTAGATGTACATCAGATACCTATTTCATGATAGTTATTGTGAATTCATATTCACATAGTTTATGTATTTAGGGTTTTTGTTTCCTGCCATACAGAAAATGAAGGAGAAAGTAATTCTCCCTTTTATCTTTTTGAAGTTTGCACACAGAAGGGGAGATTAGGGTTTTTTTCTTTGTATCTGGTTGTTTTCTGTATTCTGCCACTATCTTAGTTCACACTTGGCTTTGGTACCATTAAAGAAAATCATGCTTTTTATACTACAGCTTTCTCAATAATCTGGTAACTACCACAGCTGTTTCTTTACTCTGATAGACTCCCTTACATAACAGCTGTCCTTTCCGATCAAAAATGACATTCTTAACATCAATAAATTCTTAAGATTTTCTGTCAGGAAGCGTTTTCTGGGACATGCAATCAGTTACAGAGTGTACTTATGAATATGTTTTTCTGAGAAATAAATTAAGAATCCTATGAAGATAACATACTAAAAAATAATCTTCTCCTTGAGCTAGAATGCATTTCTGGGTTTTATTACTTTTTCTAATGAGAAATGGCATTCCTTCTCTGAAAATTTTATCATTAAATGGATCTGTATTGTCTCTTAAAATATTATAATTTGCACTCCATCTTCTCTAAAGAGTTACATCTTCTTTCAGAGGATTTAAACCTTTTAATAGAGCAATATCTCCTTGGGTTTCTATAGTATAATTCTTTTTCTATTATCTCATAGAAATAAATCAATTAATAGTCTCTAGTTTACATCTGATACACCTCTGCCCCTGCCAAAAGCAGAATAGGATAAAATAAAAAATTGAAAGGTAAATTAACATGTATGTTTACATATGTTTCAAGACTGGATAAAACATGCTTATGGACATTTTATCGCTCCTATGATAACAGTCAATTGCTATTTATGTGGTTAATTTTTATATTTAGTCTAACTATAGACAGTTAAAATGAGGAAGAAATAATTTTATTATACGTGTAATGGTTAAATAATTTGTGAGTATGCTCAGAACATTATTTGTAGGTACACTTGGAAATGCTTTAGGAACATCATTGAGTTTTACTACCTGAGGTGACCTCAACTAAATCCTCCAAATGTCTGTGACAGGCAGAGCTCTGACACACAGAGATTTAGTGCACTGCCTGTAAAAATGGCACAGAATATTTGTACTTGGTATGCCCTTAGTTTTCAGGAGCAGAGAGGTTTAAAAATTATAAATCCCATAAATAGGTCCAAGAAAGAAGCCCAATAGTGACAAGAAGTCAGTGCAAAAACAGAAGTCTTCAAATTTAGGGTGGGTTTTTCCTCTTCCCTTAAAGCATTCACATTACTGCTAATACTTGAAATCTAACTAAAAGAACTAGTGCTGTTCTTTATTCTCTTCAATTCTACTGATAAAAATCCTGCAGGTATAGGATTTTCCAGATTTTCGTAAGACAATTTTAAGGCCATTATACTGACTGAAGAATTCACTGCTTTTGAAGGTTTCAAAAGGAGTGCTAGGAAATTGGATGATTACTTTAGTGTGGATTGTGTATAAAAGTATTCTCTTAAAGTTTATATAAACATTTCTAATAAAAAATATTTCATCCTTCGATATTCCAGTGCACATGCATCTTACATAACTAGAAATGTTCAACTGTTCAGGTGTAGCCAAACTCACAATAGCTCACCTTTGCATTAAAAAAATTTGAGATATTGAATGGTCAAGCTCATAAGAAAGAAGTGCCTTCTGTGTGTTACTAGGATGATAAGATACTGATTTTATATTTCCTGGTGAAGAAGGTTGCTTTTAAAGTGGAAGGTTCATGGGGATACAGTAGTTGGGAACTGAGATGTAACAGTTTTCTGCATAGTGTGAGCTTCTTAGCGATTGCCTTCCTACAAAGTTCTATTCTTTTTGTATTTATAGAATCTATCAAGTAGATGTAGAATTGATGTAGAATTTTTGCATAGTTTAATAACCCTGGTAGTCTTCTGATTGATATAATTAGCTCTGGAGAATTACAAATGAAAAGTGAAAAAAAAAATATTGTTACTGATATATTATGTAAATAACTCATGAAGAGTGATCAGTGCTGTTTGAAGCTTTAAAGCAAAAGTTCTGCATAATATGGGTTAAGAAGTTCCTCAGATACACTGCTGTAGACAGCTCTGGCAAGATCTGGATATGCATTTAGTTATTATATCTCACTGGGCAAAATTTCATTCTATTATGTAGAGTCATCCAGAAATCCAGTACTTCAAAATCCCATCATTTAAAAAAAATCAAGACCATATTCTTGGTTCATTACATTCATCTTATGTCTTTCAGGAAAATTCTACAAATTATACTACAAATAAAAATTACAAATTTTTCTAATTGTGTATTATTCATGTAATGCGGAATAGTTTTAAGGCATCAGTTGCAAAAATATGCTGTCATTTGGTTTCTTCAGATGTCATTTGTTTTCCCACAAAATTAAGAAATTTTGTATGTAAAAGAAGTTATGTTATCATGATTGAATTAAATTAATTTCATTTGAAGTTTTTATATTGAGTGGTGAGCTGTTATCAACCCTGTTTTTACACTGATAAATTTTTTATGAGTAAGCTGGTATTTTAAATTTACTTTTTCTTTTAAATTCTTCCTTTTTTTCAAGAGAGCTAAAGCATGTGAGAAAGCCATTGCAGTTGGGCAGACAGTCATCACGAAACATAGAAATACACGATACTATAGTTGCAGAGTCATAGGAGTGACATCTCAGCTTTTCTATGAAGTCATGTTTGATGATGGCTCCTTCAGTCTGGATACTTTTCCTGAAGACATTGTAGTAAGTACTTTCTCAGATTTCTGTTCATTCTGGTTTGTTTTCTTGGGTTTTGGTTTTTGGATGGGGTTTTTTGCAGAATTTGATTGTCTTTCTTTTTTAAATTAGAGAGTCAGAACCTCTTGAACTACTTCTTATGACCTTGAGGAAATAGCATCTTTATATTCAGTTCATGTTTCTTACTTTAACTCCTGAGAATGATTATTTTCTAATGGTATGCCGGTTTGGGCCAAATTCAGGGAAATGTCCAAAAGGAACGTCTCCTCAAAGGGAAGCAGATTACAGCCACCCCTCCCCCACCAGGTTCAGGAAAAAAAAAATATTTTCCTTGCAGGAAAATGAAGGGGAAAAAAACTATTTATTTAACAAACACACAGGAAAAGGATAATAATGCTAAATAATAAAATCTCTCGCTCTGGAGAGAAACCTGAGAAGATTTTAGAGTCCTTCCGTAGGTGTGGTCTCTCTCTCTCCTCTTCGGAGCTGGGTTGAGGTGGGCCCACCTCCGGGCCTCGGGGGAAAACTCTCCCAGTGTGTTCTGATGTTGAAACAGTCCAGAAGAGAAGAAGGGAAAAAACCCCCAAAGTTCCAAGAAAACAAGGTTCACCTCTCTGTCTCTCTCTCTCTCCAGAGAAAAGGAGCTGAAAAGCTGGCTAAAAAGCAAGAACGTGCTTCTTCACCTCTCACTGCTGCAGGAGGATGCTAATCTCTGTGTCCTTGAAGCACAAACTGTTTTGAAAAGTTCGCTCCGATTTTTTCTCTCTCTCTTGCACCCAGTTTTAAAGACACAGAAAGGCTCAGGATCATATCTGGGCATAGAGTGGTAATAGGGGATACAACAGCATAAAGTCACCCCAAGACAAATGGGTTTCCAAACCTTGGTTGTTCTTATTAGTCTTTAGCATTTGACCAAATGAATCAAGAGTAATCTTAGAAAATCTTCTAATTAAATAAGAAGTATGTATTTAATAAAGGATATGAAAGCAGGAATTCCATATATCCTTCTCTGTCACTTAGAGATAACTTCTCTAAGTGAAAACTTCTGCTGTAATTTGAAGAATAGCTCTCAAGAATCTGTTCTAACAACTTATTTGCACTTTCTGATATTTAGTTTGTGAGATTACATTATTAATGATAAAAATCATCAGGGAGAAGATAGTAGTTTATCTATATGTAGTATAGTTTACTACATTTTCAAAAAGCAACTGAGATTTTGATTTCTCTTATGCACTTACATAACTACCGTGTCTCTCATAACTGTTAAGGACCTCATTGTGCACTTGGCACATACGAACAAAATGCGCAATTGGAGATTCTGTTTCCCTGTTCGGTGTTTGCAATGAACACATTGGATGTTAAGCTTTGTGGTGTTCATCGAGTGCCCTTTGACATCTCTCTCATGATGTGACTCTAACCCTTGCTTACCTTCATGGTCCTCTGAGTCTTTTTTGTGCTAAGCCAGTACTTCCGGTGTACCGCCTACTAATAATTCTACAAGTTAGAGCCTCCAAGGAACACTGATGTACAAAAGTGCTGTTTGTTGCAAGACCACTTTTCACTTAGTCCTGTTCTGTATGTAGAGGGGAAGAGCCTGGCTTACACAGCGATGCCAGAGAATACTGGCTTTGCAGGTCAAGGGATACAACTCCTAGGAGCGCTCCATATTTTTCTCCTGTGAAAGTCTCTGAGCTCTTCTGATTTCTGCAGACCTAATATTTTCCTGAAAGTAGCATTAACTGACAGATATGTCAGTGGAAACAATACTGTTGTTCTTAGAAGCTTCTTAGTTATTGAAAAGTCTGGCACCTTCTGAAAATATGGTATTTGAAAGGATGCATTTCAGATCAGTGTATGGGGATTGAGCTGTTTACCTCCCAGTGGTCTGAATAGAAGTCAGTTAGCAAATCTCTCTTACATGTCTTTGAAAATTTATCCTTTAATGCGAAACACTCCAAAAGGCTCCATTAATGATCAAAGACACTCTGATTTAGGATGATCAAGATACTAAGTAAATGTGGCTGTATTATTATTAGAAACCCCTTTTGTAAATGCCTGCATCAAGGATCTGGTAAGGCAAAGATGAGGAACTGCTTGTTGTCCTAGTGGGAGAGTCTGATCTGGAGCTAAGAATAAATGTAATCAGGTCTGGATATGCCTCAGTGCTTCTCAGATAGTGGATGAACAACATATAATTGTTTGATGGAAACACCAAGCGAATTTCACATTCCTTAGAGAAATCTTGTTGTGTTTTCATTAGATAATATACCTGCAGCAGTTACTGGAACTGAAAAAAAAGTGTTTTTTCTTCTTCTCAGACTTACTAATCCATGCAATGTGCCGCTGGGAGGACTTATTCATCAAATCTGGTGTGAAAGCAATGTTGCTGCCTATTGAAGAACTTATTTTTCTAATCTGTTTTCACTTTTCAACCAGCTCACAAAGATAGCAGGAGCTTTTTGCTCTTGCAGTATGTGCTGAATCCACTACATAATTTCAGCTCAGCTCGCAATAGACAAGAATTCCAATGTTCAGACACAGGGATTTATTTTTAAGGAGGAAAATAGGGAGCAGAGAAAGTTCAGTCTTGAAGCTTCGTGAAACTGTTTGCATTCAGTGACAACCCAATCAGGGTATACATTGTTCTCTTCTCATATGTATTTCTCTTGGTTTGTGTTAGCATTTACTAAATATATTAAGTGGGGAATTTTTAAGTGTTTTAGCTATAGATGCATATTTAGATTTTTTAATTTCAACATTATTTATTGCTTGGGTGTTATACATGATTTCTTAGACTAATCACTCCTCAATTACAGGGTTTAAACCTATGAGTTAGCTGTTCAATATGCTAACCAATCTATTTTTCTTCAACCCAGAAGGTGTAAGAGGTGTAAAGAAGTATATGGGTACAGTCTCTTCCTGGAAGCAACAGCAGGACAAATTCCTTTTGTAATTCATGGGAAGACTACAGTAAGGGGGACAGTACGTGATATCTTAAAGGATGTGAGATGACTTCAGCAGTTAGTTTAATAATGCATGCACACAGCTAGGGAGTGTATATACTGCAGTCCTGAGTAACTGATACCAGCAGAAAGCATGTTATCTGTGCCACTTGCCACTTCATGAAGTATTAACGCTCTGTAACTTGTCAAACAGCCCCTAGCTCAGCACCAAGAACAGTACTGTTCTACCCAGTAGGCCAGATGTCAGTTCACAGATTATGCATCAGGAAATGTTTCAGTTCTTTGGTGTGATCATTTAGGGAGGGTGTCCCACAGTTTCTTTTTTTTCTTTTTTTTTCTTTTTTTTCTTTTTTTCTCTTTTTTTTTTTTTTTTTTTTTTTTTTTTTTTTTTCCTTTTTTTCTTTTTTTTTCTGTTGATACCTAATGGATATATCTGCACTGGCATATCTTAGCATTTTGCTAGAAATTAATACTCTTGGTATATAGCTAGAAGATTTATTTGTTTCTGTATATATTGTGGCTGCCAATATGCCTTATATAGATATATATATAATATTTGGATGAAGTTGTTCCCTCTTTACCTTATTAAAATCCCAGCAGAACAGGAGGCTTTGCAGTATACATGTTTGGGAGGAGATAGATACCACCATATTATATTGATTGCAAGGAAGAAAACAGATAATTGCAGAGTGAAGCATGCTTTGAGTCTGTTGAGAGGTCTGATTACAGGAGAGCTGAGCGCACACCTCCTGAAATGGTAAACATCCTTCCAGGCGCTTGCCCTATTAAGTGCCCTGGTCCTTCAGTGATGAGTGTACAGAGAATTCTATGATGTCATGGTTTCACCCTGTGGTTATCAAGAGAACTAGGCGAAGAAAAATGACATGACATGACATAACCACACTGTGTTTTAGTTTACATATAAGTGTATAAATGTTGGTGTTATCCACTGAGAAGGTGAAGTTGGTCTGTGGGTAGTCATGTCCACAACCCAAAATGAACTTTACTTATTAAACTATAAATCAAATAACATTGTGTTAACATGGTAGCTTATGGAATGCTGCTGTAATTATTCCTTAAAAGCAAGAGCATCTTAAATGTTGATGAAATGAGATGTGTTTGGAAGGACAATTGATCCTGTATTCAGGAGTTCATTAGGATTTTTTGCGGAACCACAATGTGGTAATTTTCTGAGGTTCTGATAAAATCCAAAAAGCATCCTCTTTAAAAAGTAAATATTAGTTCAGGTTAAGACATTCTGATTACAGCAGTCAAAAGCAGGAATGAGAAATTATTTTTCAGAGAATCATATAGGTAAGAAAGACCTTTAAAATCATCGTGTTCAACCATTAACGTAACAGTGCCGAGGCCACCTCTAAACCATGTCCATAAGTGCCACCTCTGCACCTCTCTTGACTGCAGCAAGGGCTGTTGACTCAACCTCTTCCCTGGGCAGCCTGTTCCAGTCCTTGATAACCCATTTGATGAAATTTTTCCTTGTTTCCAATCTAAACCTCCTCTAGGGCAACCTGAGGCCATTTTCTTACATCCTGTCACTTGTTGCCTGGGACAAGAGGCCAACTCCCACCTGGCTACACCCTCCTTTCAGGCATTTGTAGACAGTGATAATGTTCCCCTGAGCCTCCTTTTCTCCAGGCCTAAACAGCCTCAGGTCCATCAGCTGCTCCTCACAGGACTTGTGCTGCAGAGCCTTCCACAGCTCCATTGCTCTCCTCTGGACATGCACCAGCACCTCCATGTCCTTCTTGGAGTGAGGGGCCCAAATCTCAACACAGGATTTGGGGTGTGGGCACACCACTGCTGAGTACAGGGGAACAGTCCCTGCCCTGGTCCTGCTGGCCCACACTATTGCTGATACAGGCCAGGATGCTGTTGGCCTTCTACCAACCTGGAATGCTGCCCGGGGTTGTTGTGAGTCAGGGGCAGGATCCAGCACTTGCCACTGTTGAACCTCACACCATTGGCCTTGGCCCATGATCCAGCCTGTCCAGACCCCTCTGCAGAGCCTTCCTACCCTCCAGCAGATCAGCACTCCCACCCAGTTTGGTATCCTCTGCAAAATGACTAACTGTTCATTTGATCCTGTTGGCCAGGTCAACAGTGAAAGTACTAAACAGCACTGGCCCCAATAGTGAGCTGTGGAGATTACCACTGATGACCAGCTCCCAGCTGGATGTAATTCCATCCACTACCACTCTCTGGGCCCAGCCTTCCAGATGGTTTTTTACCCAGTAAACAGTGTGTCTGTCCAAGCGATGGAAAGCCTGTTTCTCCAGGGGAATATTGTGTAAAATGCCATCAAAGACTTTACCACAGTCCAGATAGACAACATATACAACCTTTTCCTTATCCACTAAGCTTGTCACCTTGTCACAGAAGAAGATCCTGTTGGTTAAGCAGCACCTGCCTTTCACAAACCCCTGCTGGCTGGGCCTCATTGCGTCATTGTCCTGCACATGCTGTTTGGTGACACCTGAGATGATCTGCTCCATGACTTTCCTTGGCACTGAGGGAAAGTGCCTCTTTCCCTGGCACTCAGGCTGACAGGCCTGTAGTTCCCTGTAGACACATCTTGAAAATAGGCGTAACATTTGTCAACCTCCATTCAACTGGGACCTCCCAAGTTAGCCTGAACTGCTGGTAAATGATGCAGCGTGGCTCAGCAAGCTCTTCCGCCAGCTCCCTCAGTGCCCCTGCATGGATCCCACCCAGTCCCATAGACTTGTGCGTGTCTAAGTGGTGTAGCAGGTTGCTGACCGTTTGCTCTTGGACTGTGGGGGCTTCGTTCTGCTCTCTATTCCTGTATTCCAGCTCAGGGGAGTGGTTCTCACAGAACAATTGGTATTAAAGACTGAGGTAAAGAAGGCAGTAAGTACCTCAGCTGTTTCCTCATTCTTTGTCACTATGCTTCCCCACAGCATCCAGTTAAGGATAGAGATTGTTTTTAGCCCTCCTCCTCGTGTGAATGTTTATAGAAACATTTTTCATTGTCTTTTATGGCAGTAGACAGATTAAATTCTACCTGGGCTTTGGCTCTTCTCATTTTATCCCTGCACAACCTCACAACATCCTTGTAGTCCTCCTGAGCTGGCTGCCTCTTCTTCTTAAGGTGATAAACTCTCCTTTCTTTCCTGAGCTCCAGCTAGGCCTCTTTGTTCAGAGATAATTTCCATTCATTTTTGCATGTGTCATGTTGCTCTCTCCAACATTTTCCTTGATTTTTTTTTTGTCTACCAGTTTTTTTAAGTGGATGCCACCTTATCTTCAGAAAAATTCAAGCATGAGAAAAGCACCGCCAAGCAGTGAATTTTTTAACATACCAACACACCAAGCAGTGAATTTTTTAACATATCAACAGTGATACCTGAACCCTTAACAGAATTTTATTGATACTTACTACAAATACCTTCTTCCAGCAGTGGACCCAAGAAAGCCTTCAGTGTGAAGAGAAAATGAGGAGATTAAACTGTCTTTCTGTGTCTATCAATACTTTAAATTTGCAGCTGTCAGGAGAGGGAGGAACCAGGGCTATTGAGAACTCTGACAACCAAAGTACTTCAATGAAATTATTACAAAGGCTACAATTTCTTACTGTGTGCACCTAGATTTCACAGCATCTAAAATGGTTATCCCCTGCTTTCTTTATTAAAAAAAAAAAGGCAAAAAGAAATAAAAGCACATATTAGTTACTAGTATTTGAAGAAAAACCTGCCAATGTGATAGCAATGTAGTTTAAGAATCTGTTATTGAAACAAACCCCTAACAATAAACCACAACTTTTTTCAGTGAGGGACCTCTTTGCAATCTTCTACTATCCCAGGCAACAAATGCTCACTTCATATCCTACAAAATTATGAAATAGAAGTTTCGACATCCCATGATCCACACTCTACTGTATATGCGTACTGTATACACATGTACTCTATACACTGTGTGTATAAAGCTGCCAGTCCTATCTGCTTTGATCATCATGGACTTACTGAAATTTTGCATGATCCTTCCTGGCCTAGATATCTGGCGAGGGTTCGAAACTGCATAGGCATTTATAATCTTAGTAATTACCTGAGACAAGGTGAACTAATTGGGGTAAATTACAGGTGAAAGAGTCAGGCCGAATACAGATTGTCCCAAGACAATCTGGTATTATTAGACAAATGAGAGACAGAACAGATTTACTTCTTCCTTCTTTGAGATGCAGAACAAATGGGATTTAGCTGGACAGATTTTCAAAAATTATTTCCTGCAGGCCAGCTAAAGGGAATATTAGTAGGAAACCATAATATGCCATTATCTTGGTAGGACTTTTTGCATGTGCAGGTTAGAAAAGGTAGCTCACTTTTCAGACCTGTGAGTGTCAGTGCTCAGGATGTAGTTTCAAGAACAGAATCTTACTTGTTTTCAGTAACTTGTCTCTAATGACTTTGTCCATGACTACTGACTTTCACTGGTGCAGGAAGTGTGTGTCTGCAGATGTGACAGTTAGCTTCTCAGTATCTGTTATGTTAATACATTTGCCTCTGCTTTTGGAAAGCAGAGTTCTTGAACATTAGACATTTGTAGATATTGGGCTAGCATGTAAGTCTTGAGAGCCCATTTAATATCCACTTGTATCTAAAAAACCAGAAGTTTAGATTCTAGCCCTAGTAATTCCCAAGAAATGCTGTGTTCTTTTGAAAAGCTGTCCTACAAAGAAGACATATGTTACTTTTCTTCTATCAACCTTGTCTGGCATTATAAATGACTAAACTCCTGACTAGCTTCCAGCATTTTTTCCTAGTGATTTCTCTTCTTTATACCTTTCTCTCTTTATGTCTTCTGACAACTCTTTTCTGCTTGTCTACCTGTTCAAATCAAAGTTTTAAATAGTAGTGCTTACTGCCTCTTTGTATCTGTGAAAGATCCATTAGACTGCTGGTATACAATAATAGCTTATTGTTCAAGTTTTGTTATAATGGCATGTAAATCTGTAAAAATTGGTAAGGAAATTAGAACAGTTGAATTTGCACACTTTCTGGGCAATCTATAGGTTTTGGATGCACTCCAGTATCACCGTCACCAGCAGTTTCTGAGAATGTGAAATAGGAAAGTAATGCATTTCTGAAGGCAGCAAGAGGCTGCATTGTATTTGGTATAAACTTAGTCAGAAAGTTCTGAGAATTGTTTTTGTGATGTGGGAAAAGAGACATAATGAATTATAATTTTAGTTTAGCAGCTTTCTAAAAGGTTTCTTAACTGTGACATTGAGTCTATAAACTGAATAATGTGCAATTCACGTTGGGCTGGTACACTTGTTTTTTGCAGCATTACAAAATTGCTGTGTAATTGAACTTCCTACTCAGCAAGTTGTATGATGTGATCACTGACAGGTAATTCTGAAAAATTTTGGAAAGCAAATTTGAGAGCTGCATGACATGTCTCAGAAAAAACTTAGGTTTCTTTTCCTGGTTTGATGGATTTATAGAAATTGTGTAGGATTCTGCATTCTTGTTTTGTGAAATGCTCTAATAAGTTAAATATTTATACATGTTTTGGAGAATTTACTTTACGTCTGTGTGAACAGGGAAAATTTATTTTAACACATTTTTGTAGCTGTGAACTTTTTCCACTAGATTTACAAGTGCTTATACACAGAATGCTATGCTTTTTACATGTGGATGATTGTTTGCATCTTCTGAACAGTAATACAAATTAATTCCTGTTTTTAAAATATACTGTACTCTTCATAAGTTAAAATCAAGCTATTTAAAAACCAAAGACTAAGTTCTAAGACTGCAGAGTGAAGGGTTTTATTCCACTGTTTAATTCTTGAAGCTACAAAGCATCAACAGATGCAATAGCCTTATTTTAATCTAAAACTCGTACAATACTATAACTGTATTAATTTAAGTGAGTTACTTGCACTTTACTCCATTATGGAGAACAGGAATAATTTTCTGTGGCTCTTGCTTTTTTGTTTCCTATTACAGCAGAAAGACAGGCAACTTAGTAGATAAGCATGAAAAAATGAATATAGAACAGATGATAGGCAAATTAAAGCCTCAAATATAAGTATTATCTTTATACTCTTTCCTTCTAGAATAGCCTTTCCACTTTATGATGAAATGCTTTATGGATTCTTAACAATAATGATGCTAGATGAGTTGAAGGTAATGCCTCACAGCTCAGCAGGAGAAACAAAATGGTAGAAAAGTCATTACTTTGCAGTTCATGATAAGATGACTGACTTTGCAGTGAGGCAGGTGAGAGACAGAGATATATTACAATGTTTCTTGTGTTTGCAAAGACAATGTGTGTCCTTGTCCAGGACCACAATGAGTACAGCTGTGATGAGCCTGTGGAACATGGTGAAATCCCTGAAATTGCACAGGAACCATTGAGATGAGGCGGGACTGCTGGGACTGGGATAGGAGTGTTATTTCGCCTTCCACCACTTTTCTGAGGTGTGCCGGTTTGGCCAAAATCTAGTAATATAGCCCCTGAGAGAAAACCAGGTTGCAACCACCCTTCCCCCCACAGGGTTCGGGAAAAAAGGAAATTTTTCCTCGAAGGAAAGTGAAAGAGA